>OV651818.1:66937585-67537585 GCA_927349885.1 Psylliodes chrysocephalus
TACACGCGCGTAAACAAACGACTTCTCTGCATGTAATATAGTCAGTTAAATATGACTGACGGTATTTGTTTCAATAGTCTGATTACACACAATTACGTCTGACTCGATGATAGTCAGAATACGCATCCAATGTAACGGTAACCTAGACAGAGAAATAAATTAAATAGTGTCAAACGATCGCATTTTACACTATACGAGACATCAGAGCGTCACGTAACGGGAACCCATTACGTCACGTCAAAATAGGTTTCGAAAAATGTCCGCTTGTATTCACTATTATAATGTGTGAAATTTTTTGCACAATACAGCCCAAATAATTTGGCTGATATCGAAGGGATTTGAAAAATAAGGTTTTCATGGGTCCCTGAAGAGATTTTAGATTTTGGGCATAGGCAGACCAACTGGGGAGTACTTTATGGATGCTCGTTTTTATACTTTTTGTAATTTCTGTTGCTTATGATTGGAGAAAAAATTCTTTGGATAAAAGTTTTTTGTGATATTATTTTCTATGATTTTTGTTATATACATAATGTCCTTAAAATGGTCCGTACCTATTGGAGATATTTGATGAAAAGTACAATTATTTTATTTTTTTGTTTGGACCAATATCTAACTTTAGTGGAAAGTCATATGTTGGAACACATCAGATATAAATGCGAAAACAATAAAAAAAATTATTTTTAAACCATTTAAAATTTTAATTGCCACTGACTTCGAGGAGTTTAGATGGAGCTTGCTGCTACTTGACGATGCGATGTTTTTCAGCTTTATTATCTTTATTTCTTCGTAATCCAAAATTATTACAATCATTACTTATGTTCTTTAAATTGCTGTATTGTGCAAATAACACCTGATAGTAGCAACAGTCAGAGCCGTGACCACAAACTGATGGTGATAGACGTAGTTCAAATTTAAATTTACGTGACGTTGATGTTCCGTATAGTGCGAATTGACAGCAAAATTGACGTGACGTTATCATGCCGTTACTTGACGTTGACGTTCCCTATAGTGCGAATTGACTTTTATGTGTCCCCCTCTCTTCCCTAGTCTAAAATTTTACTAAACACAATAGAATAGATTGAAAAAATCGCGATATCGTCAACTCCATTTATATATGTGTCTAAAGTAAATATTTAAAGATACTTTGTGAATTAGACTATTAACTCTAACATTGATCATATTGCCTTACCTGAAATACTTGACGCAAAGTCATCGGTACGCCTTTAGTAATGGAAACCACTTCGTCAGCATTATTCTTTAAAGTCTTCTTAATGAATCGCAATAGATGTTTTTGGTTCATGCAAGATGCAGCATGAATATGAGTATCGACTTTTCTTATATTGTAAAAATCTCTATGTGGTACGGCTTTTTGCGATGCTAGTTCTCTTAATTCGTTGAGTAGGACGTGCAGTTGGAACTTCGATGAAAGGTAACTCAAACGACGATAACAAAACGATTTGCTAAAAAAAAAAAATACAATATTGTAATGAATTTTGAACTGTTTATAAAATGGGTTAAAAATTAAATTTGCTTCCTGGAACTACATGCATACAGAAAAAATACATGAAATATAAACTGTATAGTAAAATAAAACACAGACGATAATAATACTTAAGAATATCTTTGCTTCAAAGTATATAGCAGATCAATTTATTAACGAAGCACAGCAACATATTATCTTCTATTTGATTAGTAGCTCTCAAGTAGATTAGTAGAAAATTGGGTTAAAAGCTAAGCTTTGCGGCGTTGGTTCATTTATTAATACCTACTTCATTTGTAGACTCTATTTATACTTACAGTGGTCCATCAGCTATCATATTACACATAGTATAAAAATCATTAGTAAATTGAATAACATCTGGATATTGAAATCACAAGGCTTGTCATTTTGCATATCTTGTTCATTCGCAAAAACCTGTAGACACCATGATGTTTCTAAAAACATGAGCTGTGTCCGGAACGTCAGGTGCCTCCCATGGCGTATGAATAGGAGGGTGAATTCCCATGGTCTAAAAGAAAAAAAAAACATTTTTTTAAATAACGAAATAACATATATAGGTACTCGTTTATTTCCTGAAAAAGTATTAATAAAGCCAGGATAATATGCTATTTACACAAAATTCATGTTACTAAAACAACGACTCAAATGTAGTAGGTATGTAAAAAATAATAGCAAAAGCATTTAATTTGTTTTCGAGCATTAGAACTAACCAATTTGATGTTTTTAAATGCTTTCAAAAGAGGCTAGATAGAGGTCTATTAATGACTAGCTATGAGTCCATTTCCACTTTTTTTAGTATTCAACAATTGATACGGTTCAGATTAGTAGGGATTTTTATACTTCACAAACCTAATTAAACCAGAATGGATACAATAGAGGGCAGAAACTTAATTTAAGATAGTTACTAGTCGAACTAAGAAGGAAATTTTATAGAATCTCAGTTAAATACAGTAAGGGCTGATATAAATACATGTACCTAACTAACTAAAAGAAAAAATGCCTATCTATATATTAGTCTGTACCAAGACTGCTTAAGTATCTGTAGGCTGGCTGGGGCTTATCAATTTAGGAGGATTATACAATGGCTCTTTAAATTCCGTGGGACAACCCACCCTCTACACGTTACAGATGCAGATACCAAGACTGCTTTAAATTCCATTTCCATTTTGGCTCCATGTGTATCACATGTGATACATAATTTAATTATCTTCATGAACAATTAAAGAAAGTTCGAATTTTCCTGTTATGTACCAAGTAGTTTTGACTAAACCTCTTACTAGTGCGTCAGACCACCGCTGGTTAACATTCAAAATAAACTTGATGTTGCCGACCTCCACGCTATCTCGGAACCCTAGGAAGACGGACAGGGCAATAACAAGTGCTTTGGAGAAGTACTGGAATACTATCCAAAGCACAATAAACAATGCCTATAAGAAATCCTGTCCCTGAGGCTGGTCCAACACGATCAGACGACTACCGCATGGTGGTGTCACGAGTTGGATCACCTCAGGAAGATGGCTTGGAAATCCTTATAAAGAAAGAACCCACAAAACTCAATGAGGACTGGGGATACTTATAAATCTCACCTCAGAGAGAATACAAAAAATCGCCAGACAAAAAACAGAGAGATGCATGGCGAAGAAATCTAAGATTTCCCGTAGGCAGCGAGGCTTCAAAAGGCTCTTTTAAAAGATTCACACCGAAGCATTGGTGCGCTAATCAAAGAGGATGGCACGAAAACTGCTAACCTCGAACATAGCATCAAACTTCTGCTGTCAACACACTTCCCTGACTCGGTCATCACAGACGTAGCCGACTGGCCGAGGAAAAATACAATCCATCTGTCTATGATTGGCAAACTGCCAAACACACTGTAGACGATGAAAAAATTAGATGGGCAATATCCAGCTTCTCTCCATTTAAATCGCCAGGACCTGACGGTATCTATCCAGCCCAACTTCAGTGGGGTCTGAAGAACTCACACCCGCACCTGGTGGGTATATTCAGATCCTCGTTGGCTCTGAGGTATATCCCCAAAAAATGGAGAGAGGTAAAAGTGGTATTTATACCCAAACCTGGAAGGATGGATTACACTGTCCCAAAAACATACCGACCGTTTTCCATGAAGACATTGGAAAGGCTATGCAAAAGATACATAAGGAATGCGCTGATTACAACAACACCACTACACCCAAACCAACATGCATACACCCCAGGAAGATTCTACTGATTCAGCCCTTCATCTAGTTGCTGGCCGGATATAAAGATCGCTGGACAATAAGGAGTCCGCCTTGGGTGTTTTCATAGACATAGAAGGTGCTTTTGATAAAACCCACCTTCCCAAGATAATACACTCACTAACCAATAGGAATGTTCCATAAATGGTTAGTGGGTGGATACATAACATGCTCTCAAAGCGAGCAGTAAACATAAGTGTAGAAGATGTGAATATAAGAGTCTTGGTTGCGAGGGGATGTCCACAGGGAGGGGTGCTATCACTTCTACTGTGGATATGGTCCTCGACACCCTCATCAGCCGCCTCATAATGAACAGTCACTACACAATAGCATATGCAGATGACCTGGTCATTCTGCAAACAGGGAATTTTGAGAACATACTCTGCGAAAGAATGCAAGTAGCTCTAAAATTATAGACCAGTGGTGCAAGGACCATTCACTGGTCTATCAATCCTAAGAAGACAGAAATGGTCCTTCTCACAAGGAAAAGGAGACGAAAATGGAATTAAAACCTCAGAAATCCTAAACACAAAACTAGGTGAACAAAGATGAAGTACCTAGGTCTCACCTTTGACAGCAAGTTACCATGGAACTCGCATTAGAAAACAGAGTTAAAAGAGCATACATTGCTTATGAACAATGCCGCCGAACCGTGGGGCGCACCTGGGGTTTCTCCCCCAGAGTCGTCGCATGATCTTACACGACTATCATAAGACCTATGCTAACATATGGTGCAGTTGTCTGGGTACCGAAAACCCAAAAACTAACAGCTATCCGTAAACTAGAACAAATTCAAAGAACAGCATGTCTCAACATAACAGGAGCCATGAAAACAACACCGACCAGAGCGATGGAAGTCATTCTTAGTCTCACTCCCCTTGATATTTACATCAAGGAGGAGCCAGAAGTGGCAGGTACGATTCATATCTACACCGACGGTTCTAAAACAAAACAAGGCTCAGGATGTGGAATATACTCAGATTTTTAAACCTAAACATAAAAATGGGCTGTGAGCAATAGTGCCAGTGTAGTTCAAACAGAGCTAACCGGGATTCTCATTATACAGCAAAAGAAATAACCAGAAAGAATATCGCTGGAAGGAACATGCTCATCTATACAGATAGCAGACAAGCACTATTCACCCTGAACAGACCACGAATTTATTCAGGGTTAGTACTAGAATGTCGCGAAGCTTTGGCCGAAGTATCCATCAACAATGTGGTCACCTTAAGATGGATTAAAGGTCACGCCATATCGAAAGGTAACCATCTTGCTGATTCACTAGCCAAGAAAGCAGCCAACCAAATACTTTTTGGACCTGGCCCTTCTATTGGCCTGACAAAATCGGTAGTGACAGACCTAATTAAAGAACATTCCCTTGTAAAATTCAAGGAAAGATGGGATGAAACAAGAAACTGCAGAGTTGCCAGGGAACTCTTAAGTTATCCTGACAACACTGCAGCAAACAGACACTTGACTATGACTAGACAGAATCTGCGCCTAGTTACAGACATTCTGACTGGTCATTGCCAAGTACGGAATCTTCATATCATGGTGCTGTCAGAATCCGCACTCTGCAGAGGGTGCGAACAAGAAGATGAGACCATTGAGCATATCCTTTACGATTGCTCGACGCTCTCATTTATTAAAAGATTTGTATTCGGCGAGTATCGGCTAACACCGGCCGGTATAAGAGAAGTACCTCTTGGCGACGTTGTCAAATACATTAAATCTGTAGACTGGCTCACGAGTTAGGAGGTGCGTATCATCTTAGGAGGATGCACAATGGGCCTAATGAGGCCTAAGTGCCGTGGGGTAACCCACCTTCCACACGCTACAGATACAGAGATACAGAGTACGTTTGTACATTATGTTTTTTTGTTAAAATATATACACACAACAACAGCTATACTTATTTCAACCCAAACTAAACTACTGATGTCTACTTTATCTATAGATGTTTAGTTCCTTCCAGTACCGATTATTTAGTTTTTATTAATAATTGGAACTATATATTTTTAAAACTGATTGCAATAAGCAATGCTCAATATCACACATGGTACAGAAGGGACCTCAATCGAACGTATCATCGGTGACTCATAGAGTGCCAACGAGTTAAGTTTGTCCTACCAATGTTCAATATTTGGTTTTTTGCTTAGTTTGCAGACTGATTAATTTATCACACTGATATTCATTTTTATTGCTTCTGCAAGTCTATTTTCAGTAAGCTCAAGTTTAGACTAATCATATTTCCTAAAGAGGCAGGGAAGATTGCCATTCCAGTACGTAAGCTATGAACCCTTCGATTACTAATTTTGGAACTCAATTTGTTAACTACTGACTAAGTCTCCAGACGGAAACAGAATGAAATGTAGCTTATAGAAGTATCATCTTTTTTCGAACATATATTCTTAGAGTGTAGGTAGAGTGGGTCTACCTGATAGTCTGGTTTCATATAGAATAACATAGACTCTGACAAAATTAAGATGACATATTTGGGAATTAAGTATGAATCTAAGAGAAGCAGAGCAAAAAATACTGCCAACATAGAAAATTATTGGTGAAAATGTATAAAGAGTACATAATGATAAATAGTTTATAACGATGAAAGAGAGTACCTATTACCGAGGAAAAATTAAGAAAAAAGTACAAGGTAGACCAACTTGATTGTTAACAAGACATAAAGACAAAGACACAAGAAAGGGTCTATTAAGCCTGATATGTATTTATTTACAAATGATTCATTTCTAAATGCAAAAGCTTCTGAAAATTTTCAACTGTTATTTTTTTAATATTCTTGTAATTAAAAGCAAATGCTATTACAAACTAAGGTATTACAACAATTGGTTTGCAATCACATTTCCGATTTACTCGAAAACAAATTTTTGTGTGTGGAAATGGTAAAATAAAAAATCAAAGAAAAATAATTTATACAACAAAGCAAATAAAAATAATAGGTAATGAATTAAGGAAACCCTTACATTATTTAAAAACAATTTTTAAATTATTCATATTTTTGGATTGATGTATTCTTAATTAGTGGACCATTTCTCACTATACAGTTATAGAAATATTTAATCCCAATCACATTATGCAAAACTACTAAAACTACTTTGCTGACAATGTAAAGCTCGTCGTAATCTGGATTATGACATTTACAAAAAAACATCACTCAATACAAAAAATGTTATTCACAAGGACCTGTCTAGTGAGGTGTTTCTACTAGCTGTTCGACGTTTTCTTATATTATTTAATAACAGTTACCTGGACCATCTTTTATTATCTCCTCTACATTGTCTTTAGTCAAAATCTTCAAAATAGAATCATCGAACGAGGTCCTTGCAGTTCTTAACAGCAACTCTGCATATTCTCGATCTACGTCATACAATTTCGTGTATAAAAGTAAAAATTAAGGAGGGGTTATAAGTAAAAACGAGTAGCTTAGGCAGTTATATTGACAATAGTACTTCAATGAAGGGTTTCTTAATTTAACTTTCTTATATGAGTGCTTGGGTGGTATTGTGATAAAATAAAATATTAAACTAAAATACTGGTGTATTGACAGAAGCTACTTAAGAGAAAGATAAAAATAAAATTAAAACGATTATAATATAAACATTAAAATAGGATACAACACATACCTACAAAACAAAACTTCAAAATAATATATAAACATTTATAAAATTACTACTTCAAACATTTTCCTAGATTTCTTTTCATTTCAATGCCTAGATTTTACACTGTTTTTTTCAAAAGAATAGTTTGTAGTTTTTACAAATAAATGTAATTTTTTAAAAACGAACATAGAATTACTAAAAAAGTATTCACTTCAGTTTCAAGACCATAAATAATTGTGTATCTATTTTACTATTTCAATATTTCATTTCTTTGTGGCACAACTGTAGAATTATTTGCAAATTGGCAAAAATATATTGTGATTTATTTGCAAGTAAATATTTTAAACTGTTCCTTTTTTACGGACATCTGACCAAAACCTATTAAACTTATATATACTACATAAAGTCAATTAAGCTTTTCATTTTGAAGAAAAAATAACTAAATTCAGTAATGCTCCACAACACCCTGTATTTCAAAAACTGGTCATTGTACCTATCGGATTTAAAATTCATACCTCATAAAAAAGTGGTAAAATTGTTCGTGGTTTTTGTACTTTTCTTAAAATGAAATATCTTCTAACAAATAAATCACCTTGTTACTTTAAAACCTAGAGGTACACATATTTAAGTGGTATCACCTGTCCCAAATATCAATTCATAAGAACAGGGTTAAGAATTAATTTTTGGTTCTCTATATAGAACACCCTGTATAAGAAATGTGTACTATATAATATTTTGTCGCCAAAATACCATACTGAGAAGTACTTTTTGAAAATAAACTTCCCTGACGTCACTGTAAAATTAGTGAGATTTTGCAAAAAAAACTATAACGTCATACATTTGTGAATCGTCCTGTAACTAAAAATATTTTTAATTGTACGTACTATGTATTACTAAAACATGTAGGTAGTAAACGTGTGTATGCAACAGAAATTCAGTCTAGCTCGTAAGTACGAAAATAAAAAATCCGAAAAACTAGGCAATTTTCAACATTGAGCCTATTGACACTTTTGGTTACTAGGTTGAGTATAATAACATACCAAAGTTAGAAAGTGCGGGGTCCTTTGGATAGTAGATGTGTAAGTTTCAAACCTACAGGTGAAATGATAAAATTCATGAGATCTTTAAAAATGTATGGACAAAAACAATTGAATCATCAAAATCAGAAAGGAGTACAAGAAGAAGACATTATTTTTGAAACTTTAGCTTAATTAGAATAGGTTAAGTGTTATTTTTCTTCTGTTTTTTTTATATGTTTATTCAATGAAACTATCATCAAAGTACCCTAACTCTAACCCCATAGGGGTCTATTCTGTAAAAATATTGTTAAAATTAACCCTGGGTTATAAAAATAACTGGATGTTTCTTTTGTGTGTCATCGGCTTCAACTACCAGGGTTATTTCGCTTCGGGTTCTGTGTAGGCGTTGTTAATGTTTCCCAGCGCCACTTTAGGAACATCAATGTTAATTAGAACTCAACAGTGAATGGTCGAGTGGGGAATCCTACCAAGGCATCAGAATTATTTGTGTTATTTTTAATTTTGTAGTCTGTATTATTTGGTTAAAATTATAACTTGTCATTTAGTAATAATTAACTGTCAAATAAATTATTTTTCTAGTTTTTAATATTGCGTTGGGCTTAATTTAAATTCACTTTTTAACTAGAATTGGTTATAGCACAAAATTAGAGATTTAGGTTAAAATTTAAATTTCATAGTTATAAATAACCTTTTATTAATTAACTAAAACGTTACAGAATAGACCCCATATTATTATTAAATTAACCAGCCTCCGATAACGTCACGCTAGTAAGGTCAGTTTTGTACTATAAATTCATGAAAAAAAAAAAATTATTTCTACAGCATTATATAACAACTTGGTTTTGGTCATCTGGCAACACTATCAAACTGTATAAAACCAATTTATTAAATAAAGTGTTTTTTTTATAATACAATGAGTTTATATTGTCAATATACGATGCTTTTTATTAGATATTTTTAGTTTTTACTCATTTACAAGTACCTACATTCGCAGGTACCTAATGCTGTTTTGGCTCTTTAAAATACTTTTATAAATGTTTATGATTAACTAACTACAAAAAAGTAAGTGGTAAAATTAACACTACCTTCAAGATAAAATAAATGTTAATATAAGTCTACTTTTATATATAATTTTATCTACAATGTTTTAATTTCGAATATTATTTCTACTAACCTTCAATTGACTGTTTTTCGTCATGATGTTTTTGAGCCCTCATTGGATCCAAAAATCTAGCTACAGTGGTCGAAAAATTTTGATATGACATTTCCATGTATCGCTGTCTTATTTCCAGAGATTGTATAAGAAGTTTAGATGCTCTTTCCAAATCCTCAAGAGGTACCTGTATATAATATTTAATATATTTAATTATTGATTTAACTCATACATAACATACAGGGTATGTCCGAAATTTGAATCTGTATTAATACATTTAAGAAAATTTGATGCTGATCTCGGATTAGTTTTCAAAATTATTAATGTAGTTTTTGAGTTAACGATGTAATCGTTAAATTCACATATTCCAATTATATTTTTGTAGAAAGAAAAATCCAATTTGTATTTTCTTTTCGAGTTACCCACCGTAATTTTGTTATCTATTAAGATGGCCATCTTAGATTTTTATACATATTATTATTTCCCTCTAAACTATCTTCTAAACGATGTGCAATATGATATCCAAATGTTTAAGAAATACCCTAAATTTAATGTTTCCCTTAATTTGGTGCATATATCTAAAATTACAACTTGTATCGGAAATAACATAAAATCTTTTTCTAAACCTGTTATGTTGCTGTATTTTACGTAAATAACTAGAAAATAAAAGTTTCCTACTTCAATTGACATTACAGTAAACCGCTGATCACTTTTAGAGCGCTCTACGACTGTCTATCTGTCTATGCCATTTTAGAATAAAACAACTAGTTGTTTCTGAAGAAGCACATATCTTTATATTGTCACGCTTCGTATAAATTCATATTTTTCGTAATTTTAATTATTTAAATAACATCCTGTACATAAAACTTTGTTTAATTATGTCGACAATTTGTTTTAAATTGCAATCATGTGCAAGGTTGGTTATTTAATAATTATTAAACATTAGTTTCATAATAATAAACTATGGAGAAGTTATAAAGGTAATGTCGAAGGGCTTTTTCCACAGGGAAGGATCCTCCCCATAGGAGGTCCCCCTTGTAGGGGATTCCTGGTAGCGGCTCCAAATCACTGAGACTTCGACCGAAGGCTCAGGATCTCTATAGTTTAAATTAAACGTCCTTTTTTGTATTTTGAATAGCAGTTTTAATACTCAGGCAAGAATTATGACATGTGCCCCAAATATTAGCGGAGTTGGTAAGTTTATATTTTGTGTATCTACTTGTTATTACATTGAGCCCATATTTTTGTGTGTCGAGCTGTGACTTATTTTGTATCCTTATGTTAAATATATGCTATATTTGTTTTAAGGAAACATTGTGTTTCTTTTAATCTTCAGAGGTTTTAATTGCCCTATATATTTAATGGCTACAAAGCCAAGTTTAAGGCAATAGAGTCCTTACACGATTGAGGTCTGAATTTATATATTTTACATGATAACCCCCGGGACATAGATAGTCCCATAATTATTAAAGAGCACGTAAATGGTGACATTTTTTATCATAAAGCACGCATAACGTGACAACATCGACTCGTAGATATACCAAATTATTGAAGTGAGAAAATTATTCCGGTAGATGTGTACCTTAAAGGAAGAAGGATGATAGATAAACCATTTGCCTCAGATAGTCAATAATTATAAACTCTTTATTTTAATATTTTTATAAGAACAAATTTTATATTTCTGGAGTTATACGGTATTTATTGAGAAGAGAATTTCTAAATTGGTAAGGGCACTTAGGGTAAATATTTAGTTTTATACTAGCTAGTGTAAATTTGGTTAAATTGAAGAGAATATGATTCAAATCACCGAAAGACGGATAATCACAGTCACATAATGAATTGTTGCGCAGCCCTATTTTGCTGAGATCTGTTGGGAAATTTCCCTGGTTTAGTCGAAGGCGTGACCATGGTACTGATATATGGGTGATATTTTGATAGGCAATTCTTGATTAATTAGGGATTTAAGAGTTATGCGAGTTTTGGACAAAAATTTTTCATAATATTGACTAGTCTTTTTCCATTCTAGGTTTAAGTAGGGGAATAAAATCATGACAGTAGATAAAATCTTCTATATCGTCAAACTTTGTAGATATAAGCATTACATTTTATGAGCCTGATAAATTTGAGTTTGAGATTGTGATGAATGATAATGAACTTTAACTTATTCAGTCTAAATATCTGTCAAAGTTTATCAGACTACTAAAAAATTTTAATCAACGTTCCTACAACTACTGTCAAATATTTTAACGAACGTTCTTGCAGCTGAGTAATAGAGTTTTATAATATTAACTTACCCCACTCGTGTCTTCGCCAGAAATTGATACTCTTTGGAAATGTGGCACATATAGATCATGTTCATCGAGATCATCGACTTCTTCAGCACCCTTAAGTGATGGTTCATAGTGACTACGTTTATCCTCTAATTGTCTAAAGAAAGAGAATAATTGAATATTAATTTTTATTTCTGTATTTTCTATAAAAAACTATAATTTATGTATTATTTAAAAAAATTGTAAACTAGATATCAAGGATCAATTATTAAGATAAAAAATTACTAATGATAAACAAATTAAAGACAAAGACCCAGTGGAAAGAAGAAACAAAGGAAACCTAGAAGAAAGTGAATAAAGGTAGCATTAGAAAAATGTAGAAGAAAGCAGAAATGTAGTATTCTAAAACTATTTTAAACCTGTTAAAAGGCGATGAGAAAAATTTAAAAATACCTCTCTCATCGCATATACAAATCATTCGTCCAAAAAGAGTATTACAAAGAAATCTCCAACTACAGTCAATTCAAAACATCCTTTACTGACGCATAAAAAACAGAAACTGTGATATGTCTGAATGATATAAACTTTAAATTAAAATATCGCGTCTAGTAAATTTTAATGAAATATTTATTAAAATAAAAAAACTAAAACTTGTAAAAAAAAACGTAACTAACTTATAACTGATCCAGTTTGAAGTACACTCTGTATACTGAAGCATGTTTTACGTAATATTTAGCTTGTCTCAGGGCCTTTAAAAAACTAATGGAGAATAATAAACTGATCCTGTAAAAGGTATCCTGTTCCAATCTAAACATGTCTATTAATATTTTTATAAGAATTGTCAGTGTCGTGTGAAATAAACTTGAATTAAAAACAGTTTATATCTCTACTTACATAACAAAACAGCACAGGATAAAATTGCTCAGGCCAAAATAACGCAGGACAAAATACCGCGTAACAAACAAGATTTATTTTTTCGAAACATCCCGCGATTGTTCTAGGTAAATTAGTTTTTTTTTTTTAATTTGGTGTCGTTTGCATCAAGTACTAAGGTTATTAGCCCCGTGTTCTGTTTAGGCTTTGTTACCGTTTCCCAACGCCACTTTAAGAACAGCGCTGTTAATTAGAACCCAACAGTGCATGGCCGTGTGGGGAATCCTACCTATGCATTAGAATTAATATTTAATTTTTTTAAATAAATAAAAATCCCTGCCAGCCCCGGGAAAGAGACCTTTCGATCTCAAAGTACTGACTCTAACCACTGAGCCAACACCCCATTTTAATTAGAATTCTGGAATATTTTGTCACGCGCCTTTATATCCTGCGCTATTTTGTCTTGCACCTTTTTGTCCTGCGCTGTTTTGTCATGGAGACGGAAAAAATTATGAAAAACATTAACTAATATGAATCTAATGCGCCACGAACGATCACTGCCAGATTTTGGAATACACAGTGCTCTTTTTGGGTTCCGTATGATGCTGTCTCATTTTGACTGTAATACGTAAGGAAAGTACGATCCAGAAGAAGAATATCATGGTACGGGACTACTGTGCACCGGTGCAATGAGATCCTGTCCTACATCCGCAATGGAGTTGATCTTAAACCTCACCCCTTCACATTTAATGACAGAGAACGTGGCAAAAAGGACAAGATTTAGAATAATCAGGAATTAAGTAATCAGACGGAAGCATATTAGCTCCAGGACAGAAGATAATTGGGGTATGCCCCAGAACGAAATGAGAAAGAAGTACAGTTTTGTGAAAAACTTCAAAACCACAGAGCAAGAAAGAATGAAGCCAAGGATCACGCTCGTTTGCAACCGAAAGACATGCAATTCATTAGTATGCGAATGGTTCCAAAATCACAGAATAAGAGTGTATAGGTCTAGAATCAGGAACACTGAAAGTTTGGGTTAATATTTCAGACAAAAATTCATGCCACATCATTAGAAACTATCGCAGACAAGAGATTATCATCATGTTGGATAGTCAAGCAGCCATCAAAGCGTCGAGCTCTTATGTAATCAGCTCAAAAATGATCTGGAGATGCCTAGAAAAAATAAATAGACGAGGAAAATACAGTTTCTTTCACTTGGGTTCAGGGACATAACGGGGTAAAGGGTAACGAGATTGCAGATAGTCTGGAAAGGAAAGTGGCTGAGCCAACCTTTGTGGGATTTGAGCCATTTTGCGGTATCAGCAGTAAAATAATATGGAATATATTAAAAAATAATTGGGCAGTAGAACCGATAATTGGAACGATTCCTTCGGGCTAAGACGGGCCAAGATACTTCTAGGAGACTATAACTAGAAAAGATCGAAAGCCGGTATCTAACTGAACAAAAACAGGCTGCGCATTGTAACAGAGATCCTTACCCGACTCAAAAGACCCCTTAGTAAACTCGGATCATTATAAGGACCATGCAGATGGTCTGAAGAGGAGGATGAAACCTGCATTCACATTTTGACTGAATGTGTAGCACTCCAGAATCTGAAGGCACCATAGAGGGTACCCAAATATAAGAGTTCGATCTATCTAACTAGAGCCACTCAAAATCCTACCCCTAGTAGGTTCCCACAAAAACTTGTAATTGTCTTTTACTAGTTCTTTTAATTCCCCGTAGATATAACGGTCCAATCTAAACTCTGTAAGTTCAGATTAGAGTGTAAGATTCAAAAAGCTCTTTTACTGGTAACCGGTTAGAAATATCTAATATCTGATTTATTAGAGGGTATTTTGCATATTTTAAAATTATTTTCATAGCACGATTTTGCAACTGTTGAACTCTACTTGTTTCGGCCTGGTCAAGAAATTATGAAATGTCCAACTCGTTAATGAATGCACTAGCTCATCTCCTGGTATGGAACAGAAACTAACGTAATCACATAAGCCCGACTGCTATTGGCCAGCCGGGTGTACCATGCTATGGTCAAAGGGCTAGTTGTGTTTACGCGTCACTTGCGTTTAACTTGAATAGCTTACTTAGGTATCTTAATAAGTCTTATATGTTGTCTGAGAAATTGCAAGAATAAACATCGATCTATCAAGTCTTAAAAAGGACAAACGAAACAACATAGCACATATTATTATGTTCAACATGCTTAATTCTAAAAGTATCGTCTGTACCTCAGACGCGCCGCTAATGAATCAAATAATGAGTATAAATTATTAAATTGGACCTTCGTGTACAAGCTGCAGTGGAGAGTATTATTATGCATTCGAGGTATCAAAGTAATCTAGTAATAATATGATGGAATCCAAGAGGGAATATTATAAATGGCTACCAATTATACTTTATCAAAAAATGTAATATACCTCTTTGCTAGAAAGGTGAATAAAGGGACAATTAAGTATTACGATAATAACTCTTTGAATTTATCAAATATGTTTTACAGAATACTATTTTAGCCGAATGCCGGATGATTAGCTAAACATGTACATAATATATTTTATTGATCACAAATCACAAAATATATGTAACCAACGTATACTATTCGCAGATTTACAACAAAGTATAGCATCCGTTCGATCATAACAAAGCGTTGGATTTAAAATTAGACCCTCAGTTGAATCTTGAGAACAAATACGAGTATATTAAAATTATAACCAAAAGTCGGAAGCAATGACAGTGAAGTCATAACCCGCAGAATTTGAAATGTACATTAAAATACAACAGCACATTTAATGATTACAATCCAGTCTACAAAGAATCATAATACTCATTGGGTGGTATGCATAAAACGTAGTACATCATGTTATTACTTCGCAAAGAAGTATCTACTACTTGAGAAGAAAATACTACAGATCATAGCTAAGCAGCAGTATCTATTACTGATTCGAAGTATCTACTACTGACTTGAAGTATCTACTACTGACTTGAAGTATCTACTACTGACTTGAAGTATCTAAGGTTCTCAAAAACATTTTTTTAGTAGGTGATAAGGTTCCACCCCTTGTTTCTTTGGCATTTCCATGAAAATAATTTGCACTCCAGTCAAGTTTTTCCTTGTTAAACAAAATTGTGAATGTAACTCGGTATTTAATTACAGACAACTTATAATATATATCTGAATAATTTACGGTATACATCATCGTCGTATCTTCTTCTGTGATTGTACACTTTTCTATGACCCACATTCATAACAGCGACCATGTTCACTTAAACTGAAGTAAAAACTACTAAGCATCCCATTTATAGAATATACTATGAAATTATGGTGTAGATACTTCTAAGGCAAATTACCTTTTTCTATAGTACATATAATATATATAATATATAAAGTAAATACTACTTGAGCGATGTAAATGTTCCATTGCTGTAATAGATACTCCATGTGCGAAGGAGATACTTGAAGTATTAGCATGTACTACGTTTTATGCGTACAACCACCACCTAGTCCAAGCGGTGGGTAAAGAATAAGGGGGTCTATTCGCAAAAGGTCACAATAAGCTTTGTTTAGCACTTCCCATAGAGGGTCCATCCAAGAGCAGACAAAATCAACTGCTAAACCATAATAAGACTCTACAGGATAGTATGGGGTATTAATACAGTACGACCTAAAAGATATATTGTGTCCCCTTCTGTCGCTATTGCAGCAAAGAAATAGTATCGATGCTTATAACGAACCTTCCAGTTCTATCTTCTCAAGGAAATGTAGATTTAGAGTGGCTTGAAGTCCAGCTGAATCACCCTCTTCTATTTGGTAAACACAAAAGGTGTTTGAGTCCCTTTCCTCGCCAGACTATCTAGCTATCGTAACCCTTTACCCCGTTATGTCGCGGGACCCAAGTGAGAGTAACTGTTGTCCTTGCCTAGCTAACTTAGTTTTTCTAAGCATCTACAAGCCACTTTGAACTGATTACTGCAAAAGCTCAGCGCTTTGATGGCTGCTTGGCTATCGAACACGATGATAATCTCTTATCTGCGTTAGTTTCTATTAATATGGTGTGAATTTTAGCCTGAAAGATATTTGGGTATATACCTAAACTTTCAGATTGCTTGGTTTTAGGCCCATACACTCATATTCTAGTTCATTTTACAGTTTTGGAACTATCCGTATACCAGTAAATTGCATGCATTTCGGTTGAAAACACGATGGATTCTTGACTTCATTCTTTCTTGCAGCCCGTCTGTGGTTTTGATATTTTTCACAAACTGTACTTCTCTCTCATTTTGTGCTGGGGCATTTTCCCAGTATCTTCGATCCTGAAACTAATAGACTTTCGCCTGATTACTCTGTATTACTACTATATCTTGTCCTTTTTGGCCGAACATAAAAAGAGAGAAGTTCTTGCTACCGTGGCAATTCTATATTAATCTAAAAAGATTCGTTCAGTGGGGTAAATGTAATAAAAATATACCGTGTTCTGATGCTATAAACCTACTTGTCAAAGAAAGGAGGAGACTAGATGAAGAATGAGAGAGACAGAACAAAGAAGAGAGGACATGTCAACGTGGCAGCAAAACATGCGACAATCTACCTATCTGTCTTAAACGCTGATAGGGCACGGGACTTTTAGGGGATACCAAGCAAAACAACGAATGCTTGTACTACGAAGACAGTCCTTATTCGGGACATACATTATTACACTGTAAACGACAGAAAACGGAGAAACAATATGATACTCAATGTTGGAATCAGAATTACAGAAGATAATGTGATGTGGACTACCTATATTAAGAAGGCTAAGGATGTACACAACACCACAAAGCTAAACGTATTAGGGAACTTCCACTCATAAAAATAAACCAAATATTTACCAGCAAAAAAACAACGCAGGTTAATTTTTAGAATTTTTAAAGTAAATCTTACGATATTATATTTCGTATACTTACTTGTAATTTAGCTGTCGTTGAATAAACAATTTTTTTTCTATTTGTTCAATGGGAAATTGGGGAACTTCGTACGGAGCTGAGATTTCATTCGGTAATTCTGCCTGTCCACCCTGGTATGAGGAATTTCCTTGAAATGTTGGACTTTCATTTCCTGTAACAAGTAAACAATTATTTATTATGTGTGATAAGTTTTATTAAATTAATGCAATATAATAAATAATGTTACTTGGCACAAGTCATTAACTTTTTTATTTACTTATTTCAATGCAAAAGATTTATTGGTGGCTTCCCATCTAGTTTTGTGGTTGGTGTGGTTTCAGCATCGCATAAAAACAGGCATATTTCTTCCTCGACCAAAAAGTATCGAGAAAATAATGGAAAGCGATAACGATTTTATTTAAATTCCTTCTACTTTTTGGAGATGATAGCAGTGAAAGTTTTAATCGAGTAAGTGTAGATCAAATAGAAGAGGTCGCAAAATATTATTGTTTTATACAGTTTAGGTATTATTTTTAAGGAGCTATTTACTATTCTTGGGTAACCAGCACTACAACCGTGTCTTATGCTGTCTCTCTAACGAAGACGATGGTGAATAGAAACGTAGTTAATAAAATAAGTTAGGTATTAGTTTTTTTATCCCAATATTAAACCAATCTCTAAAAATTCCTAACACAAATCGACAAGCAAATAGAATGAAACAATACGTATCGCCATTGACAAGAATTACCTGATCGCTTTGTCTTCAAGAAAGTTAAGAAATTTCCTGCCAAGACTGCAGTACTAAGATTTTTTTTTATAAAACAGACAAGAACATGTTTCTTGATCAATTCTGTTACCGCTGAAGTTATTAGATCTGAAAGACCCTTCTATGCGGTTTCATGAATTTCTTCATTTTCTGCAAGCTATTATACTTTGACGGTAAATGGAGAAACATTCATCTAAGGAACTTTTATTACAAAATCGGATATAAACAACTAATACGAATCAAACTACACTCATGAACAAAACTGTTGCGTTGTAGATTTAGTACCTAATGTTTGACTGTTTGACTGCAAAAACCAAACCTGTGTCCTTTTTTCAATCGCTGTTTCACTGGTGCGAACTTGAACGCTCTGTGTTGGATTAGTTTTATTTGTGGTTAAATGATAATGATAATGACCTGTTAGCTTTTTCAGTGTCATTAATTTAAATAAAAAATAAAACGTTCTTATAATTTACATGGAAAGCTTTAGATCGCCAACGAGTTAGCGTTGGTTTGAAGAATCCTAAATATTCAAATATACCATTCTTTTGCTGATTTAAAATCCATTATATGCCAACGACATAGTTATGATACATAAACTAAAATGCAAATATCACTTAACGAGCGAATAAATTAAATTAAAAAAATACAATGACGCTCAGTAGGAGAAACTAAAATATTATTTTTCTAATTTTAACGAGTTTGAAATGAGATTAAATCAAAAAACAAAGGAGTGTAGGTACCTAATTAAAGTGGAAAATTATATTACACTGATTTGTAAGATATAAAGTTCGCATTAAAGAGGACGACTTCTGAATATAATTACTACATCCCAATTAACACAGATATTGTATTTGGAACATATTACATAATTCACGCAAAATAGGAAATGGCAGACACATTATTTGTAACATTCATGAAACTTATTTGAACGTATAAGTGTCATCATCTCTGATAGTTCAAGATATGCCACATACATATTTCGTGAAACATTTACGAATATGAGCTTAACAGGAATGTTCCACAGATGGTGAGTAGGTGGATACATAACATGCTTTAAAAGCAAGGAGTTACATAAGTGTAGAAGATGTAATATAAGAGGTTTGGTTGCTAGAGGATGTCCACGGGGAGGGGTGCTATCACCTCTAATGTGAAACATAATCCTCGACACCCTCATCTGCCGCCTCAATAATGACAGTCACTACATAATAGCGTATGGAGATGACCTGGTCATTCTGCAAAAAGGGAATTTTGACAACATACAGCAAGACAGAAAATGCCCTTTTCACAAGGAAAAGGATGGAAATGGAATTAAAAGCTCTAGAATTTCAAAGTACAAAACTACATTTTGCAAGATATGTAAATACCTAGGTCTCACCTTTGGCAGCAAGTTAACATGGAACTCACATTCTAGAAAACAGAGTAAAAAAGCATACATTGCTTATAATAATGTCACCGAACCGTGGGGCGCACCTGGGGTTTCTGCCCCAGAGTCTTCACATGGACTTACACGGCCATGATAAGACCTATGTTAACATACGGTGCAGTTGTCTGGGTACCGAAAACCCAAAAATTGACAGCTATCCACAAACTAGAACAAATTTAAAGAACAGCATGTCTCAACATAACAGGAGTCATGAAAACCACACCAATCATGGAAGTAATTCTCAGTCTCACTCCCATTGATATTGTTTACATCAAGGAAGTTGCTCTGATGACAATGACACGCTTCCGCACGCTTGGAATAGAACCTGATGTAGGATCTGGTAAGACGAGACGTCGCTTTTGGCAGGAGGCGCTCCCACTGATTCAAGCGAACATGGACTCTATCTTACCGAGATATATCTTCCATAAGCCATAATATAAAGTTATATCAGAACAAATAGAAGAGCCGAAAGTGGCAGGTACGATTCATATATACACCGACGGTTCTAAAACAAAACAAGGCTCAGGATGTAGAATATACTACAGATATATAAACCTCAACATAAAATGGGCTGTGAGCAATAGTGTCAGTATAGTTCAAAGCGAGTTCAAGGGGATTCTCATAGCTGCAAAAGAAATCACCAGAAACAATATCACTGGAAGTAACAGGCTCAGGCAGATACAGACAACAGATCACGAATTTACTCAGAGCTATTACTAGAATGTCAAAAAGATTTGGCCAAAGTATCTATCAACAATGTGGTCACCTTTAGATGGATCAAAGGTCACGCCACTTCGAAAGGTAACCGTCTTGTTGATTCACCAGCCAAGAAGGCAGCAAACCAAATGCTTTTTGGACCTGGACCTTCTATTGGACTGACAGCATCGGTAGTGACAGACCTAATTAAAGAACCTTCCCTTGTAAAATTCAAGAAAAGATAAGATGGAACAAGGAACAAGAAACTGCAGAGTTGCCAGGGAGCTTTTAGTTACCCCAACAACACTATAATAAACAAATACTTGACTATGACTAGACAGAATCTGCGCCTGATCACAGGCATTCTGACTGGTCATCAAAGTCTATTGTATAGAAATAATGTATTTCTATACAGAAGAGTTTCAGGTAATAGAAATTTGAAAAATTATTATTACAAAATAATAGATTAGAACAGAATAGATTTTTAATAAAAAGAAGATTTACAGTAAACAAAATAAATGCACCTGCTTGCCGATCACTTCGAAACCTTTCGTGAAATGAGCTCTCAAGTGCTCATCTTAGTTTCGTAGATACACCTATTGCACACTAATACTCCCCTATATTTGTATTATCACTCGATCGCGACCCCTTGAACAAAAACTTGTAACTTGGTCCCATATACGAACATAAACATTTCCAATGTAAAAAGTTATTAAAATAGAAATCTTTTTAAATTTTCCACTAAAAATAAATTTAATAACATTGACCTCCTCCAACACATTTACTACAAATTCTAATTTTATTCTAGAACAACATTACTTCGAATTTTTCCTTAGTTAAAAATAACAGGAAATTGGCATACGTTTTCAAATGACCTATAACCATTAATTTTAGATGCTGGGATGAAGCCTTAGCATATTCATCATTAAGTAACTTGGCGAAGATTTTAATGTATTATAATGAACACATTTTACATCGAATATCTTCATATAAATAATTAGAAGTAAATGGATTATCAAGAGACTTATTTAAATTGAATATAATAATTGTTAATTTTTCATTTGGGAACATGAAATTAAAAAATTAAGTGCCATAACAATTTCTCTTTATTTTAGTTTATTCAGTTAGGTATATGAAACATTATACACTGTTATTTTTTCAACTAATCTGTTAATCCTTGAAAATGTACTAAAAATAAAACACTTGTATCAACAGATAAATGTTTTTAAAAATGTGGGAAAAAGTTGCATTTTTGTGTATTTAGTTTATTTATATGAAACTGCAAAAAAAATTTGCATTAAATATATTTATATTTACGCCCACATGTATATGATCTACTTTCTGCATAAACTACAGAATGAATATGTTTACTGAACGGATATAATTTCATATCCATTCTAGAATGTACATGAAATTCACCAATTACTTTTCCTGTTTAGTAACAAGCAGAGACTATACCACTGAGCCACCCGCCCCCTTTTTCAGCTTTATTTTATAAAATAGTAAAATTCATAATCAAATATTTATGTTACTTAATTATTTTTAAAATAGTTATTTTGTCTTAATAACTTCTAAATTAATTTTTAAACTTTTTTAGATTTTCTCGGATGGCTGAGCTCTCAGCCTACAACGTCCTGCTCAAACTTTATATTCATATTCACTCTTGTTCTTGTTGGACAAACTGCTATTATCTATTGGCTCAAAGTACTATTTATTAACCTAAAATACTGCAGACGTCATCGGTAACGCAGATAAAGTTTTTTGATGCGTCTCTAACTCTCTATTAGATGCTGAACCGAGAAAAGGTTTGGCTGATCGATGATGTAGAAAAGTTCGGAAGAGCAGATATTATTGTATAGAACATAGACAGATCCACCAACTGCACGTCATGGGCTCTTAATGGATTTGTAGAAAAAATAATATTTTTTCTCTTTCGGCAGTTCATTCAAAACAAAATGAAAGAGCAATTGTTAGCTACTCTGTGCAGAAAAATGCTTTATTTTATGTACCGGGTGTTCCATTAAGAGAGGTAGCCGACTATATTTCAGAAACTAATGATAGTACAGCCTTAGGAAAAAATATTTTTAATAAAAACGGTCAAGAGAAATGGCTGGAAATTATTTCCAAGTTTGTAGGATGACCGCTAGGAGGCGTAATTAGGGCGTCATAACAAAATCAAAAGTAACCCAATGAATAGTCATATTGCTCAATTCTTTATAAAATTACATTTCAAATGATGTGTTACTCAACCATATATGCCGGGCTTCAAGGAATTGGATTGCTTGGTATGAATTTTATATAATTCGTCTCCTTGGTAATAAAAGGTGGTGT
The DNA here is from genome assembly GCA_927349885.1 of Psylliodes chrysocephalus. Taxonomy (NCBI): domain Eukaryota; kingdom Metazoa; phylum Arthropoda; class Insecta; order Coleoptera; family Chrysomelidae; genus Psylliodes; species Psylliodes chrysocephalus. The sequence goes on from OV651818.1 coordinate 66,960,435, forward strand.
GTTTTTGTTTTTCTTAAATTTACGTAAAATCAAAAATTATTTCGATTGCATATGACACAGAACTTGATGAATTTATTCACAAATGTAAAACCATTTTATTGTAAAGAAATTAATGAATTAACCGTGAATTTTCAAACCTTTTATAGCTGGTTTAACTGTAATATAATTTTTAAAATATTAATACAAATCGTATACCATTTCTTTTAAAACCCATCCATTTAAAAAAAAATCATTTTTTGCATTAATAATGTTTGAAAATGAAACTTCCATTGACAAATTTTCAAAAATCACAAGTGTTGTGATAAAATATACCATTAATTTCTTAAACCAACACTGGCATCCAAAACGCATGTTTAGAAGAAAGTCATTTTAGTAAAAATGATTGAAAATAATTAAAATTGGCAACACCTATACCATATCCTTTTAAAGGCATCTGGGTAATCTGAGACCTAACAGTGAATCGTCGAGTTGAACCTGAGACCCTTTTATCTCAAAGTCATAACTGAGCCAACGCACCCCCTTTTTATCATACTGAGCCAACGCACCCCCTTTTTATCATTTATTATCATTACTAGTTAGATTAATACATAGACATCATCTTTGGATTGATAATACTGAGTAAACTTAGTTTGTCCAATTGAGTAAACTTCGTGCACTTTTTACGCTTGATTCATTTGGTAATTTTTGAACGTCAATTCAATGATTAAATCAAAGTTATAAATGACAACTATTTTGATGGATCAAAGAATTAAAATGATGTGGTTTATTCACAAAAATCATAGGATTTTCTAATCTAGATTTAATAAATATTCATAGATATCCTGGATTTAAAATTTAATCTTTTTTTATACAGCCCACTGTATATTAATTTTAAAATGTAAAATTTACCTTGTGAACTCAAAGCACTATCGGAACCACTTCCACTACTTTTATCACTTTTAACGGAGTCAGGCTTATTAAAATGTAAATTAAATCCATCCGATTCATATTTTTTATTCGCGAACATAATTGCAATCCTATATAATATTTGATAAATACAACCGTGTTGTTATTAATCAGTTCATTTCGCAGACTATTTTGTTACCTAATCCAAACTTATTATCATGAAATAAGAAATAGGACTGCATTTATTATTTATGGATAATTAATTCATTTATACATAATTAAAATTTCCAACGTAAGACTAAAAGCGCTGTAAACGGGCATGTATACGTGATACTGATGAATGAGACGTATATGAACGATTCGTCTTCTTTTTAGATCGGATTAGTGTTAGTTAATTAGATTAAAGATCGGTGTGTAGTTAAATGGTATCAACAACGTGTGGGTTGTCAAATTTTTATGGAATGTTGTAATACTTTTCCGCCTTAATTTAGATTCCTTTTTTTATTAAAGAAAACCAGCACTATGTAATCATACATACGTTTCAGATATTATTTATGCCATCATCAGACTTTAAAGGTACCTTTCTAGATATGACACCGAAAAGAAACTCAACACCTTACAAATAATTTTTTGGTAAAAAATTTATATCGAAAACAATACCTGTCATTTTTAGCCTATCACTAATATTACTAATATCACCAATATCAATAGACTCGGTAGCGCATTGTATCGAGCGTCGAGCGGACGGTATTCATTTACAGACCTTTTAGTGATTCAGCGACACACGGCTTCAGATTCTTAAATTAATTTGCATGATTCGTTGTAACATTTTATGGGTATCGTAATGTCAGCAATTATTATTACTAATATTACTAATATTACTAATATTACTAATATTACTAATATTACTAATATTACTAATATTACTAATATTACTAATATTACTAATATTACTAATATTACTAATATTACTAATATTACTAATATTACTAATATTACTAATATTACTAATATTACTAATATTACTAATATTACTAATATTACTAATATTACTAATATTACTAATATTACTAATATTACTAATATTACTAATATTACTAATATTACTAATATTACTAATATTACTAATATTACTAATATTACTAATATTACTAATATTACTAATATTACTAATATTACTAATATTATTAATATTACTAATATTACTAATATTACTAATATTACTAATATTACTAATATTACTAATATTACTAATATTACTAATATTACTAATATTACTTTTTAGATTTTAAATATTATACCGTATCAAGACAAGGCACGTAGTTACTCTTCGCCCGAATAAGAATAACTGCTTGGACATGTCAAACGGAATACGTCTATATTATCTAGTGCCATATATGCACAGTGGCGCGCTAACACGGCCATCCTGAAATTGGGACGCTCTCGGCCCAATAATAATTATAACTCGATTTATAAGAATAATATTAGCTTTATTCCTAAAACATTTACAATAACGTAACTATAATAACTTATTAAGACGACTCGGCTTCATCCTGACGATTATCGTTCTGAAACAAAAGAAATCCCTATCAACAGAGGTTTTCTTTGTAGAAATATAAAATTCCTCATGACACTTCAAGGTTAAAATAACCGACCAGCAAATCATAATGTGACATTAAGGTCCAAGCACTCCAAGGCAGAAACGTTGCCGGCCCGAAAACCAAAATGTACATCAAGATCCAGGTACCCCAAGGTTAAAATAACCCGTCATATTTCTTTGCAATCAACACACAACCATAATATATCATTAAGGTCCAAGCACCCCAAGGCATAAACGTTGCCGGCCAGAAAACCAAAATGTATATTAAGGTCAAATTACTATGAACATCTGAAACTAGATAGTCGATCAGAAAACCAAAATGTTAACATCAAGGTCCAAGCACCCCAAGGCATAATCGTTGCCGGCCAGAAAACCAAGATGGTCCAGGCACCCCAAGGCATAATCGTTGCCGGCCAGAAAACCAAAATGGTCCAAGCACCCCAAGGCATAATCGTTGCCGGCCAGAAAACCAAGATGCAACATGAAGGTCCAGATACTCCAGGACTAAATAATTTCCATCGCTAACACGGCAAATTAATACAGTAATAAACATACCTTGACATTTTCATCCATATCAAAATAACTTTCTAATATCTCTGCGCATTCGTTCGGGAACCATTCTTTGGTCCATAGCCGCATTTGACTTGGAACAGCTACTGTCATTCGTATGGACTCGGAAACGTCGTCAACTCTTCGAAGTTCATATCTGCTATTTGGTAATTTTTTTGTTATTTTATAAGGTCCTACCCAACCAGATTCCAACTTTTTGGGTTTTAAAGCTTCTCTTGAAATCAAAACAAAATCTCCCACATTATATGATTTTGTGGAAGTTGATGAGTTCCTTTTAGCGTAGTTATCCTGAGCAGTTGCGTTTTCTGAGAGACGTCTATTAACAAACTGTCTCCATTTTTCACGTTCCATTGTGACTAGCGGTAATTTATCATCTGAGGCATTTTCAATGATCCGGCTTATCTCTGGTAGCCTGTTGTCACAACCAAAGAGAATTTGAAGTGGTGTCCTCTTAGTTGTCTTGTGAACTGTTGAATTGATTACCAGTTGAATTCTAGATACCATCGAACTCCATTGAACGGTACAGTCGGCCTGAACTCTTAGCAAGTTAGAAACAAATTGCATGTAACGTTCCACTTGCCCATTGGATTGGTGTACATAGGGCGTAATGAAATGCCACTCGATGTCCCATTCGAGATTATTTTGAATGGCTTTTAAAGAAGAAGCATTGTCTGTGATAATACGAGCTGGAGTGCCAACCAAAAACACAATATCCTGTACGCAATCGGCCAAATCTTCAGTTTTCAAGCTCTTAACAGCATATAAAAATGTATATTTTGAGTATGCATCGACTGCTATAAACACATGAGTGAACCCTTCTTCAGTTTTCGGCAAAGGTCCAAGAAGATCGACATGAATGGTATGAAAAGGGATATCTATCTTCGGAATGGAGTGAATTTCGTTGAAAACTCGACGAGGCTGGCGCTTTCGGGTAAGGCAGGTGAGGCATGAGTCAATATATTTTTTTACAAATTGACGCATTCGAGGAAACCAAAAATGTGAAGCTATACTTAAAATGGTTTTATCCAGACCAACATGAGCTTGCCCATCGTGATATTCCTTAATTAACGAATACCTGGCATTTTTGGGAACAAAATATTGAGTAACTTTTTCGGAGTTAATATTACTCAAATGACACAGGGTACTTCCAATAATACAAAACTGATTTTTATCTATTTCACCATTTTGTAATTTTTGCTTTAATTCGGTTGTTTCGCTATCTGTACTTTGTTGAATAAATAACCACCCAGACGGCATTAAGTTTTGACTACTTGAGTCTATTTCTTCGACAAATGGTATTTCAGAAATTTTGGTAATACAAACGCTTTTAAAAGTATCTTGACTTGGAATTGGTGGGTTTCGACTCAAATAATCAACATAAGCCATCTGGTCTCCAGATTTATGTAAAATAGTAAATTCAAAATCCTGAAGGTAAATCCACCAACGACTTACCCTTGGCACAAGGTTACGTTTATGTTGCGAATTTTTTAGAGCATTGCAATCAGTGACCAATGTAAAAGGCACACCTACAAAATAATGTCTAAAATGTTTTAAAGCATTTACTACCGCCAAAGTTTCAAGTTCGTATGAATGATATCGAGATTCCACATCTGTGGCTGCTTTGCTGAAATAGGATACTACTTTTTTTTTACCATCATGATTTTGAAAAACAATAGCTCCAAACCCACGACTACTAGCATCAGTATGGAGTTCTAATGGTAGATTTGGATTAAAAATTGCCAACACAGGTTCTTCAGAAAGAATTTTAACAACTTCATCAAAAGCTTTTGAATGTTCATTAGTCCAAGTCCAAGTTGAATCTTTCTTTAAAAGATTTGATAGTATTTTTGTTTTAACAGAAAATTGTGGTATGAATTTTCTGAAATAACCAGCGAGTCCCAAAAATTGACGAACCTCCCTGACATTATTTGGATGTTTCATCAATTTCAAGGTCTCTGTTTTAGAAGGACTTGGTTTAACAATCCCGTTTACTATTAAACGACCCAAATATTCAACTTGTTCTTGAAGAAATTTGCATTTATTTATATTTATGTAAAAACCATGGGACTTTAATGTTGTTAAAACTAACCGTAAATGTTCAAGACCTTGTTGCTTTGTTTCTGACGGAATAAGGATATCATCCATATAAACCAACGCAATACCCTTTAGAATTTCCGCCTGTAGAGCAGTGTTGATTGCTCGCTGGAAAATAGAGGGGGCATTAGCCAAACCAAAGGGCATTCGTAAATATTCAAATTGGCCATCTGGAGTAACAAAAGCAAGTTTTTCTACTGAATCAGGATGTACTTTAATTTGATGGAACCCAGCGGCCATGTCAAGAGTAGTGAAATATTTTTTATTACTTAGCTGATCGATTTGATCATCAATTCGGGGAAGAGGATACCGATCTTTTACTGTGATTCGATTGAGCGCACGAAAATCACAAACCAAACGAGAATCCCCATTTTTCTTCTTGACAAGGAAGGCAGGGCTTGCGTAAGGGGAATTAGACGGCCTTATAATTTCGTTTTTAATTAAATCGTCGATAAGATTTCGTACAGTCTCTCTTTCCACCATTGAGAATCGATAAGGGCGAAATTTGATCTCTGTATCAGATGTGAGACGAATTTTAAATTCCCCTGTTGTGATAGGAGTGGGTATCTTATTTCCAGAAGAAGAAATGTCGTTAAATTCTAGAAGTAACTCTTCCAATTGCTTTTCAACGAGATTTGAAGGAACATATTCCAAAATAGGTGAACTTTGAGTAAATTTTAAAGACATTCCAGGAATGTTTATAAAATCCAAACCAATTATTGCATCACAAGGAATATAATCATTTGAAACAATATGCATTTTAAGAGGAAATTTAAATTCTTTTTTAAGATTTATTTCAACATTGACTACACTCTTAGACGTAAAGGTGCGGTTACCAACGCCTTTAATAGTCATATGTTCGTAAATTGGCAAAGAATACATATTTTTAACAGCAGATTGACGCAATAAAGACACTTGAGCACCAGTGTCGATTAAAACTTCATAATCGTGATCATCAATATTAAGTGAAAACAAATTTAAATCTGACGAAATAGGTGTAGGAGAATAGCACAAATTAACCTTCTTATAATGATTACCTTTTTGCTTTTTTCTAGCAAAACAATTATCAATTACATGTCCGGGTTTTTGACAAAAATCACAAGTATTACTAGTGTTGGGTTTAAAATCATCTCTTTCACGTTTAAGACCTTTGCCTTGAGTACTTTTTTGGGGGCATAAAAATCTTGGATGTCCTAAAAGACCACAGCTATAACATTTTAAAGAAGAATTTTTTACTTGATTTAAACTTTTGTTCGGTGCATTATTTGAAACTATAGGCACAAAGGAACTAATTTTATTGCTAACTGATGGTTTAGTTTGAATTCGGCATAAATGAGAAATAAGATTAGTCACAGATGAATGACCAACTTGTGTCATCTGAGCTTGAAGACTTACATCCTTTATGGTAAAGCAAATCATGCTAACGATTTGACTTTGAGTGAAAGGTAATTTTAGGGCATTAATTTTTTGAAGTTTTAAACGGGCATATTGACCAAACGTTGGACAGCCCTCAGAAGAAAAAGAAATTGCGTCATACATCAATTTTCCAAAATTAACTGTACCTGCGAAGCTCTCACATAAATCGATTTTTAAATTTGCCCATGAGCGGCGGTCAATCGGACTCCAAACGTTAAACCATTCACCTGCCTCCCCTTCAAAACAACCTCCTATTTGAGCCATAATAGTGCTGTCCGATATTTCGTTAACCCATTGTTCAGGATCATCTCGCCGCGGCTCAAACTTTGGCAAGTTAAGTCTTTCATGAGGCACTGAACGATTTAGGAAATCCCGTAGCAAAGTCGTTAATGTATTTTCGACAGAAACTGGTTGAGTAATATGATGTTCATCAGTCATTTTGTTCAATATTATACGCACAGTTTTCGTTTTAACGTAAACTTCACTTCAAAAAAAAAAAAAAAAAAAAAAAAAAAGGAAAGCAAACTCTATATTTTTAACTGCACAAAAACACCACTGTTCACAAAAAAAGTAAGTGTTTGAGCGAAAATATTTTTTAGACTACCTAATCGACAACCGATATAAAAAAATGACAATGACTTAATTCATGTTTGAAAGCGGCATCAAATCAAACAAAAATAAATAAATAATAAAAATAAATAAAAGACGCTGAAATACATTAGCTATTGACAAAATATACTTAGCTGAATATCTTCTTATAACGTGAAATCAAATAGTCCCATCTTTAAAAACACAACTCTGCCATTTTTCTTTGACGGTCAACTTTTATCTTCATGATATTATAAACAATTTTTAGTCGCGACGGCTCGAGCAGTATAATAAATTTTTAGACGTCGATTTTAAATAATGGATTCTTTGTATCCCACTTTCTGATTTTAGATTTTAAATATTATACCGTATCAAGACAAGGCACGTAGTTACTCTTCGCCCGAATAAGAATAACTGCTTGGACATGTCAAACGGAATACGTCTATATTATCTAGTGCCATATATGCACAGTGGCGCGCTAACATTACTAATATTACTAATATTACTAATATTACTAATATTACTAATATTACTAATATTACTAATATTACTAATATTACTAATATTACTAATATTACTAATATTACTAATATTACTAATATTACTAATATTACTAATATTACTAATATTACTAATATTACTAATATTACTAATATTACTAATATTACTAATATTACTAATATTACTAATATTACTAATATTACTAATATTACTAATATTACTAATATTACTAATATTACTAATATTACTAATATTACTAATATTACTAATATTACTAATATTACTAATATTACTAATATTACTAATATTACTAATATTACTAATATTACTAATATTACTAATATTACTAATATTACTAATATTACTAATATTACTAATATTACTAATATTACTAATATTACTAATATTACTAATATTACTAATATTACTAATATTACTAATATTACTAATATTACTAATATTACTAATATTACTAATATTACTAATATTACTAATATTACTAATATTACTAATTACTAATATTACTAATATTACTAATATTACTAATTACTAATATTACTAATATTACTAATATTACTAATATTACTAATATTACTAATATTACTAATATTACTAATATTACTAATATTACTAATATTACTAATATTACTAATATTACTAATATTACTAATATTACTAATATTACTAATATTACTAATATTACTAATATTACTAATATTACTAATATTACTAATATTACTAATATTACTAATATTACTAATATTACTAATATTACTAATATTACTAATATTACTAATATTACTAATATTACTAATATTACTAATATTACTAATATTACTAATATTACTAATATTACTAATATTACTAATATTACTAATATTACTAAAATTACTAATATTACTAATATTACTAATATTACTAATATTACTAATATTACTAATATTACTAATATTACTAATGTTACTAATATTACTAATGTTACTAATATTACTGATACGGTCGGTTTTTTATTTTTCTTTTTTATATATTTTATAACGTTTTAAGGTGAAGGGTGAGAAAAAGTCCTTTATATCTCACAAGGAAAGCCAATGTTTAATTGTTTAACAAAACATTGAGTGCGACCGGTTTCGAAGTGTCATCACTTCATCTTCAGGCTCGCCATACTCTCCATCCACTAGGGAATACTACAAAAACAAGTTTCATCAATTTTGGGTTGAAATAAATTGTAAAATGAACCGATTTACACGTAATAAAAAGTTAAAAATATTTGAAAAAACAAATATTAGTCAATTATAGTAAAAATTTTAAAATATTCAAGACTATACAAAAACAAATCACATACATTAAACAGATTAAAAGATAAGGCCTTGTCAATATTTTATAACGATTAAGTAATGTTGAGTGTTTCCATTTCACATAATTATCGTATGAACTCCAGTGTTTTAGTCATTGCGCCGCAAAATAATGTACCACAAGACTAAAGTGCGTTTTAAGCCCATAATCTCTGAATTAATAGTGGCACTTTAGTCTATTGGTACATAATATATTATTTTGCATAAAATAATAATCTGAAAGAGTTAAACGGTACATAATTTTGTAATTCGCGGGACTGAACTCCTCACTGGCAAACCCGTAGCATAAAAGAAACTTTAAACAATTTGATTTTGAACGAAAGACCGAAGATCATATGAAACATTGAGGTTTTGAATTTTCAGGTTTGTGGAGTTACTAAGCTAAACCATTTATAGGTTCTCCACATTACAACCCCTATTTTTTAATAACCATTTCATGTTGCCTTTTGATTAAGGTTTTCAAATTGTTTGAAAAGTGTATGTAAAAATATTTTGTCCCTGTACCCCTTAATCTTAAAATATTTGAGCCATTTACTGCTTTAAGTCTGTCAATGTAAAAATAGTATGTCCCTTTACCTCTTCAGCCTACACATGTAAAAATATGTTTCAGAGTTATGGCTTTATTTTGCTTCCACTACCCTTCTCTTAATAACATTCCGTTGATACCGATGTTTCATCTCTCACTTTGGAGCTATTGTTTAGAATGAACTACGCGCGATTGTCACTAAAATTAATTCTTCTGTCTAAATTTGATAAAGAGATGATTCCTGCATTTTAATAATTGTTTTCTGGAGTTTTTGTAGTGTTACTGTAGTGTTAATGTAGTGTTAATATAGTCTTAATGTAGTGTTAATGTAGTGTTAATGTAGTGTTAATGTAGTGTTAATGTAGTATTAATGTAGTGTTACTGTAGTGTTAATGTAATGTTAATTTAGTGTGAATGTAGTGTTAATGTAGTGTTAATGTAGTGTTAATGTAGTGTTAATGTAGTGTTAATGTAGTGTTAATGTAGTGTTAATGTAGTGTTAATGTAGTGTTAATGTAGTGTTAATGTAGTGTTAATGTAGTGTTAATGTAGTGTTAATGTAGTGTTAATGTAGTGTTAATGTAGTGTTAATGTAGTGTTAATGTAGTGTTAATGTAGTGTTAATGTAGTGTTAATGTAGTGTTAATGTAGTGTTAATGTAGTGTTAATGTAGTGTTAATGTAGTGTTAATGTAGTGTTAATGTAGTGTTAATGTAGTGTTAATGTAGTGTTAATGTAGTGTTAATGTAGTGTTAATGTAGTGTTAATGTAGTGTTAATGTAGTGTTAATGTAGTGTTAATGTAGTGTTAATGTAGTGTTAATGTAGTGTTAATGTAGTGTTAATGTAGTGTTAATGTAGTGTTAATATAGTGTTAATGTAGTGTTAATATAGTGTTAATGTAGTGTTAATGTAGTGTTAATGTAGTGTTAATGTAGCGTTAATGTAGGGTTAATGTAGCGTTAATGTAGTGTTAATGTAGTGTTATTGTAGTGTTAATGTAGTGTTAATGTAGTGTTAATGTAGTGTTAATGTAGTGTTAATGTAGTGTTAATGTAGTGTTAATGTAGTGTTAATGTAGTGTTAATGTAGTGTTAATTTAGTGTTAATGTAGTGTTAATGTAGTGTTAATGTAGTGTTAATGTAGTGTTAATATAGTGTTAATGTAGTGTTAATGTAGTGTTAATGTAGTGTTAATGTAGCGTTAATGTAGTGTTAATGTAGTGTTAATGTAGTGTTAATGTAGTGTTAATGTAGTGTTATTGTAGTGTTAATGTAGTGTTAATGTAGTGTTAATGTAGTGTTAACGTAGTGTTAATATAGTGTTAATGTAGTGTTAATGTAGTGTTAATGTAGTGTTAATGTAGTGTTAATTTATTGGTAATGTAGTGTTAATGTAGTGTTAATATAGTGTTAATGTAGTATTAATGCAGTGTTAGTGTTACTGTAGTTTGCTGCAGTGTTACTGTAGTTTGCTGCAGTATTACTGTAGTGTTACTGTAGTGTTACTGTAGTTTACTGTAGTTTGCTGCGGTGTTACTGCAGTGTTACTGTAGTGTTACTGTAGTGTTACTGTAGTGTTACTGTAGTGTTACTGTAGTGTTACTGTAGTGTTACTGTAGTATTACTGTAGTGCCACTGTAATGTTATTGTAGTGTTTCTACCTTTGGTTTTCTCTTAGACGAATAATATTGGTGAAAGTGTATGCTAATTAAAATTCGTGATTAAATGTTCCTTACAATATTGCAAAACAAATCATAGGCAGGTAAGGACTGCTGTCAAGTCTCAAAGTTCAAACAAATTTTCATCCATAACCTAAATAAATAAACCTTTTTGCTTTATTATTCGCCTGTTAAAATTTTACACTATTATCCTTGATACCTCGTATATATTTAAGTCTTTTAATGACAATTTTACTAAATTGAATTTCTTTAAAAATCTATAATAAATAATAATACAATGTTTGTTTAAATTAAAATGGTTTTATTGTAAACAACATTATTTATGCGGGTATTTGATATTGTTTAATAGTTTATTTTTCGAAGATTTATGAGTATATTCATCAATTAAAATTTAATAAGATTATTGGGAAAGTTCGTAGATAGATAATTTTAAATAAAGATTATATAAACAAAATAAATTAATATTACGAGTATATTGGACTTTATTTAATTAACAAAATTAGATCCCCTATATTTACATATTTTTTAAGAGAAAGTGCAATATATTTGAAATGTGTTATTTGTATTTTTATTTTATTGTCTCTTCAATGTCTCTTGGAATTGCAACATGCTCAAGTCCTTATTTTAAGAGATATCTCTTGATTTTTAATCAAGAGAGTTTTCCATCAGCAGTCCTCCACTTTGGACGTTTTAGCTAGCTGATATTTCTATAGAAACCATTGTTTATCGTCTCTATTGGCCCATTATTTTTTATAGATTCAGGACCACGAAGGTAATAGGAACTGCGGACATCCCCAAGAAAAGTTTGTTGATGCTGGTTTTAAATACAGTACTAAAGGATTGGGTATTAGGTAGACGTATCAAAAAAACTTGCCCTATAAGCTTAGCCGAGTACATGTGTTAATAGTTAGGGCACTAGTTCTTGCTAGTAATAGGTTAATGGAAGAACTATTGGAACAGCAGAGGCCAGTAAATTATAGAACATGCCCATAGCAGAGAAAAGAGAGCTTTTGAATGAGATTGGAATGGTTAATTAGGCGAATGAATGGCATCAAGTATTGATAAGATTTTTAGGTGCTACAGCTTTCCAGTAATGTTAGCAGAATTCAAAGAGAGGTGTAGTTTTATCCATATACAGCCACAAGAAGTTAGATGGAGAACAATATGTCTGCTCTAAATATGAATTCTAATTTCCTACTACCGGCATGCGGCAGTGGAAATGGGTAGATAGGGCTAGGTCAAATCATGTTTTGAGAGATAGTGACGATAAGGTTCATTTTAAGTCTATTACATATCGTCTGCACTTGGTGCTCTCTAGATAAGACGGTTAAAATGTTTTCTATTTAAGACGGACATTTTTGTATTTTCCTAGTGTTATAAGCCCTAACTACTATATGTTCATAATTTTATTTCCGTTATATATTAGGAAAAAGCTATTTTTTTAAAATATCAAATTCAATAGTTGTTGATGTTCGACTATTTGTGAGAGCATGACAGACCAAAATGATCTCATTTTTTTTTAAATAACAGTATTTAGTCGAAAGATAAATAATGACCATTTAAATGTTCGAACAATATCCTGCGCAATTCCAAATTTATTGCTTGGGAGGCTTTGGAATTTTTGATGTTTAGAATTTTTACGTGTTTGACGCACAGAATAAACACTAACATATTTTGTGGTGTGACGTTTTAAGTTGTTGAAAATGTGTGTTCCGGCTTGAACGGTGTTTGTTTAATTTAATTAAAGCCAACAATATTATACTTCCGCACGTCTTACTCTCCGCGAAGAACAGTGTTTTGTTGATGTCTCAGCAAAAGACGAGAGCTGCGGTACGGCTTTATGTAATAAGATATTATGACTTAATAATATTATTGTAATTCCCGGTTAGATATTTATTGATATTATTGCAATACTATAACATGCCCCCCTCCGAGAAGAGCGATACGTGTTTTATTTTCTTTCCGTTGTCCACTAGTCGGAGTATATTTTATTAATAAAGTACACCCAAAACATATCGAACCTAAAATCGCGTTATACTTAATCCTAAAACATACAGAAAACTAATACCGACAAAAAGGTTTCGAAAGTGTCCCATTTTTTTTGCAAAATCCGCACTGTACCGAATATACACACACTCCACTTTTAGTTTGTCCTGAGACTCTTCTTTCAGTTCTGAACGTCATAGTCTGAGTTTTAGCGTCCGATAAGTATTAGGTTTCTAATTTCTAAGTATCGAATAACTAACGTACTTGAAAACTTTGATAATATCGAAAATGAGTATGACGGGTATGGTTAGATAGCCTTATGCTTGAGGTGAAACGCTTACATATAAGCTATGATAGTTTTACGGATAAAAATGTTGCCTACGGTTGGTAGTAGAAATAAATGTGTTGAAAATGTTCAACTAAATGTTATGTTGATAATGGGGTGTTAATACACTGCGACCTAAAAGATCTATTGTGCCCCCTTCTGTCGCCACTGCACTAAGGAAATGTCTCAATGCCTATAGCGACCCTTCCAATCCTATTTTCTCAAGGAAGTGTAGGATTTGAAGTGGCTTCAAGTTAGGTAAGTCTCCCTCTTCTATTTGATATCCTCCTAGATATAGTGCCCTTGGATTCTGGAGTGCTACACATTCAGTTAGAATGTTCAACTAAAATGGATAAAGTAAAGGGACAAATTACTAAATGACGTGACAATTTTAATAGTTCAGTAACAAGTTACCGCCTAATTGTCCGTCTCTGACAAGCAGTGTAATTCTTCAAGCGGGTCTTCACTATCGGAATCGGTGTCCGGTTCATTCTGATTTATGTCCTCTTCTGAGTTTTCTGAATCTGGTGAGTCCGCTCGGGGAGCTCTACGTATATTGTCTATATAGAACTTAAGGGGAATCCCATCTCGAATCACAGTATAAGTAGTGTCAGAATGTCTCTCAGAAACTTGATAGGGACCAATCCAAGTTGGATGGAATGCGTTCTCGGTCACAGGACGAGTTTCACGTACCATCACGTGGTAGCCAATCTTGAATTTTGGTGGATTTAGAATTTTCTTCTTCGTATACTTTTGTTGGTATTTTTGTTGCCTTTTCCGTATCTTCGCAATACGTTGCTGTAAGGAATTTGCAAAAATAACAGGAGGGGAACTTTGAGAGAAATGAGGATAGTGGAACTACATACAAAGGACACCTTAATAAACTTGGACAAGCAGAAGATAGTGAGTGCAGATTATGTAAGATGGATGAATAACAAACCTCTGGCAGCATGTGTGACACTACAGAATCCAAGACTAGCATGGAGTCCCTCCAAATTCTAAAATCGGATTGGATGGGGTCGTTATGGACAGAGAACCTGTAGAAAGAGGCACAGTGGCTCTTTTGGGTCGCTGATAAGTATATTTTTAGGTATAGATGTTCGCTGCCCCACTTTACCTAATATTATTTAGCACACTCCAGAAATTTGAGAAAAACTACATAAGTGTTTTCAAGAACCTGATCACACTCTGAACAGCTAGTCAGTAAATTGTATACAGCGAATGAAGTGTTAGAATTACGCTCTGATGCTTTTTTTGGTAATGAGATGTAGGTGTGATTGATGTATGTTTGATGCCAAACTGATTAGAACAACTCGGTCGGTTATCCCTGGTGAAAGAGATAATTTAGTTCTAACCTATGACTTGAATCTTTTCAGTTTAGATTCTGCTGCCAAATTCGAGTTTTTATAATTATGGGTGGGAACAGTCGATTATTATTAAGTTTATTAATAAGTAAATAACTGATTATTTTTTTAGTTATTTAAATACCGAATATATTTTTATTACTTTTTCATAATTTTTCTATAAAAATCAGGAAGTCAGAACATTTTATTTTATTTACATTGAATTCAATTACATTAAATATTACAGACTTCAGTTTGCAGGCTCTAACTACTCACTCTGTCACGGTCTCGGGATTTTATCACATTATTATAGGCTGCTAAGCAAAATTTCGTATGCAGTTTAATTGATTAACTAAACGCACTCAGGATATAACGCTTGAAAATATCCACTATAATCAGCTAAAAACTGAAAATTTGTCGAAAGTATTGTATAATGTATCTACGTTAATCATAAAAAAAGAGTTTATTTTAAAGAAATATTATTATATTATACCCAATTAAAATTAGGAGAGAAAGTTGGATTTCCAAGTGCAAAAGCCTACTTTGGATAGTGATCGTAGAAAAACTACTATTGTAATTAAATTCACGTACCTACTTAATTTTTTTATTGGACAAATTACTTTTACAATGGCGTAAAAAATTGTATTAAATTAAAACATTTAGAAGATGTAATAAACAATACAATCAAAAAAGTAGAAATATACCAAAGACGTTTATATTTACAAACTAAAATCAACCTTTGCAATAGTCTAAAAATTAGGTAACTTACCTAGCATTCTCTTACAAATAAATGAAAATAATAAGTATCCAACATAAACAAAAACAATGTTTCAAGTATAATCTTTCAACTAACGCACTACCAGACTGTAGAATACCAAACCAAGCTAATTGCAAGAATAAATTGATTAATAATACCAAAAGCAAGTTTAAACATTAGATAAGAGACCATATCTGTGTAAATACTTCTAATTTCTACAAATTTGTATAGGTTTGATAAACTAAATTTTTCCGTTTAAATGTATAGAACAGTATATTCTGTAACAAGGTTGGAATGAAAATTCGATCCGTGTGGAAGATTCTGAACGCGAGCGTAAGCAAGAGTGAAAAACCACGAGTATCGGATTTTCATTCCAACAGAGTAACATACTTTCTCCACGGCCACAGACACAGTAGGAGTTGAATATAGTAAAATGAAACTTTAAACAAAATGAAATATTTAATCTAACTTATGTTAGGCAACTTTTTATTTAAAATATTTGCATAATTTGTCAGTTCAGGAGTAATATTATCATATTCCATATACGAATCATTAAATTCACCAATTTTTGAATTTAAGTTCGACTTAACAAACGCCGATTATCTTTATTCAAACTAAAATACTAATATGTTGCGTAGAACTGTCAGTCATGAAATTCATGACTATCTACGATGCAGGCTGGTATTCACACCCATTGGCTCGGAGCTATTACATAATGAACATTATGTCTCTAAATTAGAATGAAACACGTGTAAAATACATAAGAAGCAAGCAGTGGCGGCTCGAGGGGTGGTTCACAGAGACAGAATATAGGTATCAGTACAGATGTATGAAAAAACTTTCAGTGTTTTAGAAAGTTTATGATATACCTTTCTAAAACACTGACAGTTTTTTACCTATATCTGTACTGGGATCTATATTCGGCTACTGTGAACCCCCAAAATTTTCGTCACGAGCCGCCCCTGGAAGCAAGTGTTTCAGAATTTTCTTTAAATCCCAAGAGCGAGAATGTTTTCTCTCTGTTATTATAAGTGGTTTCGGAAGAACTAATAATATTCATTCATGAAATGAAGAGATTGTATTTTTACAAAAATTATTTTAAAAATCTACTATTTTGCCTATCCACGGTTTAAATATAAGAGAGGTTTCAAGAACATTTCACATTGCTAGAAGAACTCTGCAGGATAGACTAAAAAAATGGTAATAATATTTTGAGGTCTAAAATAGGACGTCATCTGGTTTTTACAAGTCAATGCGGGTAATTGCGTCTTAAGCCGCCATTACGTTATCATGTTGGGTAATACAACGGCCACTGCAGTGTTTTAAAAAGATAATTTTCTTACTTTAAAATATTTTTGTAATACATGTTTTGTTCCGTATACTAGAAGCTTTGATTTTCAGAATTTTCAATATTTTTGAGAAAAAAATAAAGTGAATATTTGAAAAATGGCTTAGAGGGTCGCGATTCTCCACCTTTACCCTACTAAGAAAATCATGTGTTTTTTTTACGAAAGTTTCATCGATCTTTGAATCGATCAAAGCCGAGCGGAGAGCTGTTTTTCAAATTCTGTAATGTACTTTTTGACAACTTCGGGGGTGCCATTTAAATGTGGAGTTACAATTTCCGGAATCGTATTGCTCTATACTTCATTTTAAAGGGGCTGGTAACTCAAATGGAAAAACATGAGGACGGTAATTTAGTACCACTCCAATTAACGGGATGGCGCTCGTATCGAAATGTCATGTTAGTTGTCAGCTTGTCAACAAAACTTCAAACTTGGAAAAATTAAAATGGCTGTTGCATTTGAAGGTGTATTAGCTTTTGATTCATCTAGATTTATTTTTCAACACCTTCCAATTTTAAGCATGTTTTCAAGAGATGGGAACATGGATTTCAGCAACGAACAATAAAGCACTCCCAGATATTGGTAGTGATGCAATTTATACCACGTACAGTTCATCAAATTTCTAGAGGTGTTCGACGCCCAGACAGAGAACGCGCTACGTGTGACTAAGATAGCTATTGTACAGTCTGCTAAACAAGTTATTTTAAATAGTTTTTAATATTTTTAGGTAATTAAATTTTAAAAGTGTGGAATAGTTTAGGGATTAAATTGGTCTGATTGGACTTTCTTAGAACGTTTTTAAAAGCAGCTAAAGATAGTATGTAGAATTGAAAATAATTATTATGCCATAAAAGGTGTTTTGGAATTCCTTCAACCTTTTGAAATTGAGTCAGAAAATATAAATTTTATAGGATAGCGGAAAATACCTATAATTTTTTTGTAGGCCTTTGTAAATCGTGGAAATAGTTTATATTTTATTTCTACCTTATTAAGGAAAATGGTACCTATTATTAATAACGGTTGTTTCTGAAACATTAGTAAAATTTTCGAAATTTTGTTTTTCTACAAAATAATAAACTATACTATTTAGAAAAAAATTTATTTCTCTTATAATTTTATAAAAAATAACAGGGGAATATTTACATTTCTTGATCTACTAAACAAAACGATAAATTATCTCGACGAATGACACCATGTTCTAGTACGGAAGCTGGCTTTACATTTTTGTTGGTGGTTTCATATCAATTTTTTGTAATTGTAGTTTACACGTACATATACCTCTTAACACTTGTTTGCTTTATTAAAAAAGTGTGTTGTTGTGATTTACGTCGAAATAAGTCAAAAACAACTTGAAACCCCATATAAAATCAAAAAGGAGAAACGGAAAAAAATTGAGCCTGTAAATGAACACAACTCAGAAACAAAAATAGCTATCTAATAATAAAAAAATAAAATTTGATTCTTGTGCAGCTTCATCTATATCATTAACTGTTTTTGGTTTTTTAATGGTTTTTCTTGGTGATGAAAATTCCGATATCTCACGGTTATCGATTCTTTTTTTCTCTCCAGAAATGCGGACGACAGTGTTTTTAGATACTCCTGTGGCTGCAGCAACACGATCATTTACATTTTTAAATGGTATTGAAGGTGAATTAAAGTTTCCTTCTCTTCTCATAAACTCTATAACATTGGCTATTATTTCGCGAGATTGACTGTTAATCACGCGGCCTCTTAATTTGCTATTACTTAGGTTCTATTAAACTGTAATGAGCAAAAAAACACAAACGAAAATAAAAGAAATGTTTTAGCGAAATTTACATCTGACATTTACGTCTGAATGAAATAGTGAAATACTTGATGCGCAGAGTGTACTTTCATTGCGTAAATCCGTCGGGATGCCTGTCAGTAGTGCTTTCTCTGTCTAGCCGTCGAAAGCCTCTAGAAATTTGATGAACTGTATTAAATATGCGGTCGTCATATTAAGGATAACCAAACAATTTATAATAAGTGTCTTAAGAAAAATGCTTTTTTGTACGCATCAATGGTAAGTAATACTTACAAACTTGTTTTTGATTCAGTGTTAAAATAATTGGTTTTTCTACACCCGTATTATAATAATGCACTTATATGCCCATAATCCGTTTCATAATGATACCCATTATGATACAGATTTTTCATTATGATACAGATTTTTAATCAATAGAAACCTACAATTTTTCAATCAAGCATGATGTTTGACGTTTGTCCTAAATTCCTATGTAATTGTTTTAGTTGTCAAAACGTATTAAATTTTCGTAGATAGCTAAACTTCGATAATTATAATATTAAAATGTCTGATATCAGCGATATAGAACACTCCTCCACACATATAGGAGAAAATGCAGTACAAAATATTTTGCCCCAAAAATCTGTGGTAATACCAGTACCCAAGGTAATACCATTAATTACAATTTTGTAGAATTTTTTATAGAAATACGAGTAATTACTGTTATTGTGTTCAATACCAATATAAATAGAATATTTATAGGTCTTGATTATTTATCGGGTGTAGAAAAAATAGCGTATGCAACTCTCATGTAATGGTTATTAAAACACTCGCATAAACCATACGAAACTCGCCTTTGGCTCGTTTCGTATCCCGGTTAATGCTCGTGTATTAATAACCATCATTACATGATCGTTGCATAATATACTATTGTTATTTAAATTTCTTTTCGTTTTCAGTTTTTAAATGATTATTGTTGTAAAGAAAATGTTGACCCTTCAAAATACCCTGTAGATCGATGAAATATTTGAGCCTTATATCAAAATTTGATTCAATGCCATTGACATCAAACAAGAAAACACCCCAAAATTTTTAAAGGTCCAAACGTGTGTAAGTTTAATTTAAGCTCGAAAGTTAAATGCATTTATCACAGTGCCCGCATAATGAATAAAAATTTGATAACTACAAGTGCTGTATAAATGAATCAAGAAAACAATATCGGATAAAGAAATGTTCCTTAACTTAACTAGTCGACTCAATAAGCATGTGGCAAATTTTATCCACCCTCAAATTCACCTTGATAGTAAGTCATCAAAAGGATGATGCTTCAACTTCAATTTTTTCAAACTTATTGCCACTCCAAAAGTCGCAAAACTTTTATATTGGTCTTGAGCACTTATATATGTCGATTTTGTTACAGAAAACATTTTTGATAGGTTTGTTTGATAAATATTTAATTATTTAAATGGTATAAATGCATATTTGTTTGAGTATTTCCATGTTTAAATAGACAAATTATATGATGCGGCGTTAATTTACTGTAATAAAAAAAAAAATAAATTGCATTTTATTTCAAGTTTGAAATTAATGCAAAAATATAATGAAGACAATCAAACAAAAAAATAAATTGGCAAAATGTTTGACTAGTTTCAAATCACAAAACAGTCAATATGGTTATTTTATGATTTGAAACTAGTCAAATATTTTGCCAGTTTATTTTTTTTTTGTTTGATTTTCTTCATTATATTTTTGCGCGACTAGCAGAAAGTTAAATTTCAAAAAGCCCGCGCTAAGCGGCCTTATTGAATTTTAATACCACTCCAATTTGATAGATGGCAGCACATCGACTCAGAATATTACCTTTGAGTTTCCCATCTATTCACTTTACCTAATCTATGGGTAGAGCTGAAAAGAACACCAACTTTTCAATTTAGACTACTACGGATATATTTATATAACTTTTTCGGATTTTCCCATCTCCCTGGGATTGTCTGAGTTTGTAAGGGTCTATTTGTACCTATTGAATTCTACCCGAACGAACTGTAGAAAAAAGTACATTAGAAAAATTTCTGTGTATTTGATAGTCAGTTTAGACATTTGATGTTCTATATTTTCTACACAAACGTTTTTTGTGATGAATTAAGGACATTATATCAGCGTTGATCAACGGTTTGAAAGGATTTTTGCGAAAACAATTTGTACGTGTGTATCTATTAATCGTACTAAATATAATTATGTGAAATGTATCCTACATAACATAAATATCATCTAGAGATTTTAGAAGCGTTAGCCAGTTAGTTCAGAAAAAAGATTCATAATCAGTTACTGAATAAGTATTGGAGGTATTCGTTTTTGTGTTATCAAAAGTTGTTTGTATAGATGCTGATATAACTAAGTGATCCGATATACCAATCGAAGAGAGATAATTAAGTGCTGAAATGAGTTGATCATCGTTGGTGAAGATAAGATCTAAGATAAATGGTTAATTATTTAATCAAAATCTCGTTGGTTGATAAACATGTTGATGGATTGAGTTTGTTACTAAATGTAAATTTAATTTTATGCCTGAGACATATAAGCTGAAACTAGTCGCGACAATTTATTTATTTCTTTTTTAATTTTTAAATATTTGTAGGGTATTAATTTCGGGTTTTTATTCTTACTTGAGAACTAACTATGCACATTAGAAAAAACGGATAATCTTTTATTCTTAACTAAAAATGTTTTTATCTTTCCTTTAAAAGAAATAAAGTAAATGTTGTGGCATCACATAATATGTCCTAGCAACCGGATTGGTAATAAACCATTTCTATTGTTTCCCTTGTTTGTTTAGCCTATGTAAATGTAGCACATCGCTGATATAGTTATTAACACTAAAAAAGCAAACAAAGAATGCATAGAAGATCCTTGGATCCTTCAACTTAATATAATATAATAATAATACTCTCCCTATAATTAATCGCCTTACAAGTGATTTTATTAACCCCTGAAGCCGAATGAGCTAGTGCGGGGAAGAGACAGCTACTTATATTATTATTTGCCGTGGCTCTCCGGGGCCAGTTACATAATGATTGATGTTGCCATTTGACTTACAGGTGAGCAAAAATCCACCCACTATTAAAAAAACAGTAATTTAGGAGTAATTACCTTAATATACTCGTATTTAAAGCAAAAAAATAAACAACGTATTTATTTTTAAGTGGCGGATATTAAACAGAATCAATTGATCATAAAAATTAGATATTTTACCTTCAGGTCCTTTATCGTCGTCCACGAATGAATTAACTCTGAGAAAATTAGGTGCATTAACAACACCCAATTCATCGGGGGTCGTGGGCAAATACACTCCACGCGAACACATTTTGCTAGTTTAAATTTTTACGATTACGGACTGAAGTCACGAAAATATATTTGATCCTTCAATTGAAACAAACTAATGGCACAAGTTTTCGTATCAGACATACAACGAGTATAACAACTAAACTGTGAATACACTGGCACGTTTTCAATATAAGTATAAAAATATCCACACAATTTTCTATCACTGACTAAAATTTTTAGAAAGAATAGGTAGTGAGTCACTGAATATAAACGAAAATAATGTCTTTTGAGTTTTGAGTTTTGCACCGAATGAGAAATTGTACCGCGTTTAACAAATTATTAGCATCATGTGATGTCATAATTGCCAGTTTTATGAATTAGATACACTTTATCAAGGCGAGGATAAGATAGTAGTTACCAACAAATATCCAATATACAAGGAATTCCAAAAGTATGTACCTATGTGGAAAATGGAAAAACAAAAAACGTTTGATAATAAAGAGATACGAGGATGGGATGAAAAATTTCCGGCTTAACCCACAGAAGGCGAGATTTGCGGTCACATGACTACATATTTTAAGTAGCATGTAAGCCCCATGCTTTGTTAGTTTAGCTTCAAAGTTTGGAGAGAGCACGTCAAGTTGTTTATAGTTTACAGTTGTTATAAAGTTTTACGTTTTATCAAACAATGAAAAAATTGAGATCAGTTAAATTATAAAATATTTCCAAATCTGCTACGTATATTAAAGTAGAGTAAGATGCTACTTTAGGTGAGTCAGAACCTTCGTTTTCCACGGTTGTAGACTTTAAACGTGGTTATACGAGCACTGCAGAAGCCCCACGTTCCTACAGGCCAAAACTGGCAACTTCCCAACACACAATCAATTGTCGGGATATTTCTGGCCTTTTGCTGTAATTGAAGGGAAAATGAATGCGACGAATAGCGGCCCAGTGTTGCCAGAAAATATTTTTGTTATGTACCAGATTTGTCTAAAAAATGTACCAGATTCCATAAAAAAGTACCAGATTCTATAAAATCTACCAGATTTTTCTAATTGTGAAGTGTGGTCATTAAAGAACAAAAAAAGAGAACAAGAACACAAAAAATAAGGAAGACTCCAACAATTGGGCATTCCAATCAAAATAACTCCCAGTGGGTTTTGACAGGTTATAACATGGCAAGTTTGTGGGCCTGGTAATTTTACAGCATACGCTGAAAAAAGATAGTACTAGATTTTGCTTTGAGTGCACTAGAGTACTAGATTCTCAGAGAATGTATTCTATTACAATTGTACTAGACTGACAACACTGATGCGGCCAGTCTCGGATTGCTGGTATTCACTATTCAGTATTCATTGTAATTTATTACTTTTGCATGTTAATGTAGAATATTTTATGAATATACTTTTTGTAGAAGACATTTTTTCTCTATTATTATAAAATATCTGAATTAAATAAAATGTCTACAATATACTATATTGTAATGCCTTCTGTTTTAGTATAGAATTTATAGTTCAAACAGACAAAAAAAAGGCACTGTTGAATCGCCTGCGCCTGTCTGGCCATGTGCCTGGCACATAGCTTTTATTCAGCAGTCAGTATTATTTGTAAAAGGCCTGCACTTTTCGTTAATTTCTCATCAATATGCCATTAATTGTCAATATATTTATTTCTAAACATTAAAGGGAAAATGGAGGCCTATTAACTGGATTTGATGGCTCATTGACTTCGGCCCGACTGTCGGCCTTTTAATTATAAAAGTTAAATGAACATAATTATAATTGGAGGGTAACAGTGGGTAACAATGGGTCTTTTATTCCCCTACACAAAATGTTTGTTGGGTTCTGAAGTAATTGTACAAAAAGTTCATTAAATAGTTTTAAGTGATCGCCGGCCGAAACTGGATGAAATAGCTGAAGTTGTGGGCATATCGAAAGTGCAAAGACACCATATTTTAAATGACGTTTTAAAGAGGAGAAAGTTATCCCCACGATGAGTGTAGCGATTTATTACTTCAGATCTAACATTCATACGCATGACCATCTCAGAAGAGTGTTTGACACTGTTTGAGCGTTCCCCATGGTTGAAAAATACAGGTGAAGCGGTTAGCGGTACGAAATTCGGTCAGTCTTGCGCATGACGTCACTTTCGAAGCAGATATTTATTATGCCTCCAATGTTAAAAGGCGAGTTTTTAAGTTATTTTAATATTTTTCTGATGGTGCTTAGAACTTTATAGATATATTTATCTTAAAATTTAATATTATTTTTATATATCAAGATGTCTTTTTAGTAATTATTGGTACGTATTATTCAATTAATTTCTAATTAAATTGATAGTGTAACTGATATAAAGTTAGGTTATGTCATATTTTTGCTGTATTTTAAAGATACTAAAATAGTTTCTAATTATATTATTGATACAATAAAATCTACTATTTTAGGAAGTGAAGTTACTAGCTAGGTTGTGCAGTGTTTGGCTACAAGAACTATTCGCGAAAAACAAAGGTAACAAATATTAAGTATTTTGGTTTTCGAAAACACAAAGCTCTCAAGGCACATAATAAATTTACCAACCACTTTTCTTTCCACCCTAATTCGTTTTTCGCTGGAAACTAAGAAACTGACGTCACAAAAAGAGCCATTAAAACGATTATAAGAAACCGAAACCAAATGAGCTCGGATTCATTAATTTTTTTACTATTTGATGTGCAAGCATTCATTTTATTATTTTACGTTCAAGCAATCACTTTATTATTTGTATCCAGTTATATAGTCTGTACCTTTTCTAAAACGTTCCTCCTAAACGACGTCTATCCTACAATACCTCCTATCCCCGAAGTTGTCAACGTCTCGACGCCCAACATCCCGACGTCCTACTTCCTTACTTTCTACATTATCACTTCTAGCACCACTTTAGTATTTTCTACTATTTGATTTCATTTATTTGCTTGCATTTGATTACCGTCATATTTAAATTGTTTTTAATAAATTTTCCGTATATAGGAAGTTTCATAATTCCCGGACCGCTTGGCCTCCTGTGCTAGCGAACCGTAAATATTTTCCCGTACTAGTAAAAGGTAATACGAACTTTTAATTTCCTTAGTATCTAACAAGGTAATAAAGTAAATTGGATTTAAATCCGGGGGCACTCGCACCCTTCATCCATTTTCGCGTTAATCAGGGGGTGATAGCGGTATTCGCTTGCTTCCCCCCTTCGATAATCAGAGCTGTTTCAGCCCCTAGTCTTTATAACAGCTCGTGGAAAGGGTTTCTCTCTTGTAGAAGCTACGGACTACCAGATGTCTACATGAGAGAGACTTTAAACCGTTAATATTTAATTAGTTTTCATTGGTAATAATTTATTTTTAATAAATTTTCCGCATATAGGGAGCCGTTAATATTTAATTAGTTTTCATTGGTAATAATTTATTTTTAAAAGGTTTTCCGCATATAGGGAGCCGTTCATATTTAATTACCGTTGTATTATTTTTTTTGTAAATATATATTTTATTACCTATTCCTGTGTTTCTCTTATTTCTGGTTCTTAACCGTTCTTTTCAGGGTACCGTAGGGTACGAGGTGTAAAGGAGATAAGTGTTTTATTTTTATTTATTTTAGTATAGTGGCTACCTAGCTGTGACCGCCTGGAATTATTTACCTCCACTGAGTTCACCTTGAGTACACTCTGGTGTACCACAGGGTCGCACAGCAAACTGCGATACCAAAACTGGCGCCTGAGCAACCCCTATTCGGGAATTACCTTCATAGCGCCACACAGACTCGCTGATTCACTGTAGGTGAACCAGAAGCCTGTCACAACCTGTGGCTTTGAAATGAAAATTACACAACTTAGCATGTGAAACTAATGAATATTACAAGGAATTAAACAGAAATGTTTAATTAAAAATTCATTGTTTTTACTTCAATATTAACTCTATATCATTGTTTCAGATGTGACCACCAAAATAAAAAATTTATTTTAGACAAAACTATTGAAAGATTTCGTGATGAACTAACAGAAATAACTAAAAATACACCAAATCAAATATAGATTTGCACCTGCAAGAGTGTAACAGAAAAATTCGTCAATCCTAGAACTCCAGGAGCCAAATAAATATAGATTATAAAGTAAACCTTATGTACGACCTGGTCAAACAGGCCGTACTTTCAAAAAACGCTATTCCGAACATTATAATAGCTATACAAAAAACAAAAATAATTCTACTTACTCAAATCATATTTTAGCTGAAAATCATTCTTTTACAGACAACTTTGAAATTTTACATGTAGAAAATAAGAGCCTTAAATTAAACCATTTAGAAACACTTGAAATAAATAGATTTAAAAATTCAGATAACTTACTAAATGATCAATTAGATATTAATAATTCACCCTTATTAAACCTTTTTCCCAGTTTTCTGTGAGATAATCCCGGTAATGGGCTATCTTATTGTTATTTGATGGATATTATAATTACCTAAGTACCCTTATTTACTTTAAATAGTTAGTTTATTTTGTAATGTTATTGATGTTTTCTTAAATACTTTGTTTTGTTAAATTATTTTGTATATATATTGGATACCGAATTGTAAATAGTCACATTTGAAAAAGAAGTTGTACTTCGAAACATATGTCATGTTAGTGTTTGTTTAAAAATTTTTATTTTTAAAATAAAAGTGTGAAAATCTACCAAATTTGGTTTTACTCTTTCAAAATTAAATGAATTTTCATCAAGTAAAGGCCGAAACAATAAATAAAGCCATGGCAGTTTGTAGGCGGTCGTGACAATACCGATGTTGACGTCATAAAACTTGTGCACCGCTTCACCTATATTCTTACACCATGTGTTCCCTAATTAAATTTTTCCGCCAATTTGTTGGTGTTGATGCACTCCTCATAAATTACGTTTCCTATGATGTGTCATGACATTGTACATACGATCGAGTATAATCAAAGTAGGCCATGCCATGACTGGCAAAGAGAAAAGATACGAGTCACGTCCGTAACAACTATGCGCGGCTCTGAATTAAATCCAAACTGACACTTAAAAAGAAGAATATTTGTACGCTCGACATACATAAATTTTTCTAATGCCTACTTTAGAAAAAAAATTTGTGGATCACTTCTTATAAAGATGCGGTATAGTTCCAAAAAATATTTATTGATTTTCAAAATATACCCTTTCAGATTTAAAACAACTTCCGCAGTCTTTGAAATTACTTCTCAAAACAGGCGGATGACTCTTGTGTTGGCAACTAATCAAAATTAGACGAAATTTAGCAACCGCCGCAGTGGCGTCATGAAATCTCTTCCCATACCAACATGATATATTAACCAGTAGCCACAAAAAAGCAATCGTTATGTGGGGCAAGATCTGAACTAAGTGGTCTTCGAAATCGTATAAAATATGTCGAGTTTGCGGTCTATGTGAAGTTGCGTTGTCACTCACATCCCCAACTAGCCATTCATAAAAGTGTATTTGTTGTGAAGTTCTCATCATCATCTATTGTATAGTCCAGGAGACAGTGACGATTTTCAGTATTTATTTTCCCAGTCAGCAAGCACGAATAGAGAATTGTAGGATTAGCAATTCTAAGCAAAATTCATATATATTTAGAGGGGGGATCCGATGGGCTGAGGCCGAAAATGCGTCAAAACATACGAGAACACGGCCCTTTTTTTCCATTGATAAAAATAGTTTTAGTAGTAAGAGATGTACTGAAGTTAAGTAAAAAAATAGTCTGATTAATCTGAATGGATAATATATTTGGCAAGTGCATAAAATACACTTTCAAACGAGTTATGTACACAATTATTTCTACGACCACAATTATTTAAAGAATGTTCCAGGTGTTTTGTATATTAAAGTGTACGCATAGGACACATAAATAAAATCTTATATCACAATGTTTCACCTAACCAGTTGGTTTATTTATAGAAATTAAACATAATAATTGAAGATATTACAGAAGAAAATATTATTATTGTTAGTTTCGTTATATCAAATCATTTATACTAGAGGTGTGAGGAAAATACAGTGAACTGTGGAACGCCAATATCGTTGGATGCGCGTGGTAGAAATGGTCCTATAATACTGCTAAAAACAGCTAAATTTTCATGGAAACACTGTACTTTTGACATTTGCGATACTCTGATGCATTTGCATTATTGATGTAATCTCATGATTTTACAGTAATAGTTTTTGCAATTTTAGTGTGATTTTTAGGTTATTATGGTTATTCATTTTATTTGGTTCTGATCTTTTGCGCTTTTAGAGTATTTGTCTTTTATATAGTTTTTAATTTGAATTTTAATATTGTGGTCTATTTATATTTGATTGCTGCTTTTTGACTAGTGCTTTATTCTTTTTGTGTTAAAATAAGCTTTATAACCATTAAGTACATGCTTCTAGTTGATATCTACCTAATCGTAATCGGGTGCTTGCAACAATGGGAAAAAGTGTATGGTTTTTTTGGTGTAAAGTTAGACGCCTTCATTTTTCAGGTGTTATTTGTAGTTATTTTTTACTTAAAAGGATAGCAATACGTCCTGGTTCGGGGTGTGACTTTTGGGTTTTAGCTATTTGAGCCAAATTGTCGGCTAAGTGTCCTCTTTTAGGGCACCCAGAACCGAAAACTATATAGGTATATAATATGTTTTTTTTTTTAATTATTTTTTAATATGTATGCAGGTTGGATGAGGGCTTTAGGAAGAGATCCTAAGACTGAACACTGACTGCTATAAATGCCGTTTTTAGAGCACATTTCATAGTAAGTGATTTCATTCTAGCAGCAATGAGGAAACGTTTCAAAAACATGCTGTACCAGCTATTACTTTAAGACCTCGTCTCTTTAAGTTATTATTACTTCATTCTAATGCATATATTAAAATGGTTTTTAACTTATGTCCTTATGATTAAAAGATGTAGGTATTTTAGTTATGTTATAATAGAAATATATGATACTTTGTATTGACTGGCCACTGGTCATTCCACTTTTACTCCCTTTTTTCATAAATTATCAAATTATTTAAAAACAAATACATACCTAGCTATTTTCTGTAAATTACATTAAAATTTTAGTATTAATACTTTACTAATAAAACTTCAGTTAATTTATCTTATATATATACACAACGGAAGAGTTAATTGGATTTTCTCCTTGTTGAGTTTCAAAAATAGTAATTTAACATGATTTAAAAACAAATACATGAAATGGGCAAAATGGGCCTGAAGGATAGGTCTGCAACAAACATCGGACTGTCGATTCTGCAGCGTGGAGGACGAGACCGCAGAGCACATTTTATGCACCTGCTCCACTCTGAAAAGAACCAGGTTCCAGATCTTTGGATTTACCCCACTGGAGCCTACTGACTTCAAAGAATTCCCACCCAATTAAACCATGACCTTTATCAAAAGGTGTGGCTTGTACGATGAACTATAAGTTAGTCATGAGCCACACTAGACCCATCTGGGTCACAGTGGAAGACAATGAGATCATCCCCCTCATGTTCAACCTAACCTAACCTACTTCTACAACGAAGTGTTTGGTGATTTACTTAAATAAAATGACTGCTTTTAATATCATACTTTTAGTAAAACATCATTATGTTCTAGAACATCATTATCAGCAATAGTCCTAGATATTCTTGAATTTGAAGGAATAAAAAACCGGTTTTTCCTGTTTAACTATCTGTCATTCTTCCCTCAAAATTTCTACTCCCTGATATACCCTGTATGCAGGACAAATCTGCTATAGGCTACAAAAAGAGTCTAGGAAGAAGGTAAGAAGTTACAGGTGAGGAGACTGTTAAAGAATGATTTAGTATCTTGCATTACCAGCTTTTTTTACGGGAGTCTTCTACACATTTTATTGTTGATGAAAAAAATGTCAAAAATTAAAAGTCGAAAAAATACTCGAAAAATAAAAATTGGAAAAAATTTGGTAAAATTTTTTTATAAAAAAATTCAATAAATTTTGAAAACAAAAAATTTTCAGAGGGGGGAGTCTTCTACACATTTCAGTGTTGATGAAAAAAATGTCAAAAAATAAAAGTCAAAAAAATTTTTGAAAAATAAAAATTGGAAAAAATTGAAAATTTTTTTTTATAAAAAATTCATAAAATTTTGAGAACAAAAAATGTTCAGAGGGGAGAGTCTTCTACACATTTCAGTGTTAATGAAAAAATGTCAAAAATTAAAAGTCGAAAAAATTCTCGAAAAATAAAAATTGGAAAATATTTGGTAAATTTTTTTTATAAAAAAATTCAATAAATTTTGAGAACAAAAAATTTTCAGAGGGGGGAGTCTTCTACACATTTCAGTGTTGTTGAAAAAAATGTCAAAAATTAAAAGTCGAAAAAATTCTCGAAAAACAAAAATTGAAAAAAATTTGGTAATTTTTTTTTATAAAAAAATTCAATAAAATTTGAGAACAAAAAATTTTCAGAGGGGGGAGTCTTCTACACATTTTAGTGTTAATTAAAAAATGTCAAAAATTAAAAGTCGAAAAAATTCTCGAAAAATAAAAATTGGATATTTGGTAAATTTTTTTTATAAAAAAATTCAATAAATTTTGAGAACAAAAAGTTTTCAGAGGGGGGAGTCTTCTACACATTTCAGTGTTAATGAAAAAATCTCAAAAATTAAAAATCGAAAAAATTCCCGAAACATATAAATTGGAAAAAATTTGGTAAAATTTTTTTATAAAAAAATTCAATAAATTTTGAAAACAAAAAAGTTTCAGAGGGGGGAGTCTTCTTCACATTTCAGTGTTGATAAAAAAAATCTCAAAAATTAAGTCAAAAGAATTCTCGAAAAATAAAAATTGGAAAAAATTTTGTTAAAATTTTTTCATAAAAAAATTCAATAAATTTTGAGAACAAAAAATTCAATAGATTTTGAGAACAAAAAGTTTTCAGAGGGGGGAGTCTTCTACACATTTCAGTGTTGTTGAAAAAAATGTCAAAAATTAAAAGTCGAAAAAATTCTCGAAAAATAAAAATTGGAAAAAATTTGGTAAATTTTTTTTATAAAAAAATTCAATAAATTTTGAGAACAAAAAGTTTTCAGAGGGGGGAGTCTTCTACACATTTTAGTGTTAATGAAAAAAATGTCAAAAATTAAAAGTCGAAAAAATTCTCGAAAAATATAAGTTGGAAAAAATTTGGTAAAATTTTTTTTTAAAAAAATTCAATAAATTTTGAGAACAAAAAGTTTTCAGAGTCTTCTACACATTTCAGTGTTAATGAAAAAAATGTCAAAAATTAAAAGTCGAAAAAATTCTCGAAAAATAAAAATTGGAAAAAATTTGGTAAATTTTTTTTATAAAAAAATTCAATAGATTTTGAGAACAAAAAGTTTTCAGAGGGGGGAGTCTTCTACACATTTCAGTGTTAATGAAAAAAATGTCAAAAATTAAAAGTCGAAAAAATTCTCGAAAAATAAAAATTGGAAAAAATTTGGTAAATTTTTTTTATAAAAAAATTCAATAAATTTTGAAAACAAAAAATTTTCAGAGGGGGGAGTCTTCTTCACATTTCAGTGTTGATAAAAAAAATCTCAAAAATTAAGTCAAAAGAATTCTCGAAAAATAAAAATTGGAAAAAATTTGGTAAAATTTTTTTATAAAACAATTCAATAAATTTTGAGAACAAAAAGTTTTCAGAGGGGGGAGTCTTCTACACATTTCAGTGTTTATGAAAAAAATGTCAAAAATTAAAAGTCGAAAAAATTCTCGAAAAATAAAAATTGGAAAAAATTTGGTAAAATTTTTTTATAAAAAAATTCAATAAATTTTGAAAAAAGTTTTCAGAGTCTTCTACACATTTCAGTGTTAATGAAAAAAATGTCAAAAATTAAAAGTCGAAAAAATTCTCGAAAAATAAAAATTGGAAAAAATTTGGTAAAAAAAATTCAATAGATTTTGAGAACAAAAAGTTTTCAGAGGGGGGAGTCTTCTACACATTTCAGTGTTAATGAAAAAAATGTCAAAAATTAAAAGTCGAAAAAATTCTCGAAAAATAAAAATTGGAAAAAATTTGGTAAATTTTTTTTATAAAAAAATTCAATAGATTTTGAGAACAAAAAGTTTTCAGAGGGGGGAGTCTTCTACACATTTCAGTGTTAATGAAAAAAATGTCAAAAATTAAAAGTCGAAAAAATTCTCGAAAAATAAAAATTGGAAAAAATTTGGTAAATTTTTTTTATAAAAAAATTCAATAGATTTTGAGAACAAAAAGTTTTCAGAGGGGGGAGTCTTCTACACATTTTATTGTTGATGAAAAAAATGTCAAAAATTAAAAGTCGAAAAAATACTCGAAAAATAAAAATTGGAAAAAATTTGGTAAAATTTTTTTATAAAAAAATTCAATAAATTTTGAAAACAAAAAATTTTCAGAGGGGGGAGTCTTCTACACATTTCAGTGTTGATGAAAAAAATGTCAAAAAATAAAAGTCAAAAAAATTTTTGAAAAATAAAAATTGGAAAAAATTGAAAATTTTTTTTTATAAAAAATTCATAAAATTTTGAGAACAAAAAATTTTCAGAGGAGAGAGTCTTCTACACATTTCAGTGTTAATGAAAAAATCTCAAAAATTAAAAATCGAAAAAATTCCCGAAAAATATAAATTGGAAAAAATTTGGAAAAATTTTTTTTTAAAAAAATTCAATAAATTTTGAGAACAAAAAGTTTTCAGAGGGGGGAGTCTTCTACACATTTCAGTGTTAATGAAAAAAATGTCAAAAATTAAAAGTCGAAAAAATTCTCGAAAAATAAAAATTGGAAAAAATTTGGTAAATTTTTTTTATAAAAAATTCAATAGATTTTGAGAACAAAAAGTTTTCAGAGGGGGGAGTCTTCTACACATTTCAGTGTTAATGAAAAAAATGTCAAAAATTAAAAGTCGAAAAAATTCTCGAAAAATAAAAATTGGAAAAAATTTGGTAAATTTTTTTTATAAAAAAATTCAATAGATTTTGAGAACAAAAAGTTTTCAGATGGGGGGAGTCTTCTACACATTTTATTGTTGATGTAAAACATGTCAAAATTTAAAAGTCGAAAAAATACTCGAAAAATAAAAATTGGAAAAAATTTGGTAAATTTTTTTATAAAAAAATTCAATAAATTTTGAGAACAAAAAATTTTCAGAGGGGGGAGTCTTCTACACATTTCAGTGTTGTTGAAAAAAATGTCAAAAATTAAAAGTCGAAAAAATTCTCGAAAAATAAAAATTGGAAAAAATTTGGTAAATTTTTTTATAAAAAAATTCAATAAATTTTGAGAACAAAAAATTTTCAGAGGGGGGAGTCTTCTACACATTTCAGTGTTGTTGAAAAAAATGTCAAAAATTAAAGTCGAAAAAATTCTCGAAAAATAAAAATTGGAAAAAATTTGGTAAATTTTTTTTATAAAAAAATTCAATAAATTTTGAGAACAAAAAGTTTTCAGAGGGGGGAGTCTTCTACACATTTCAGTGTTTATGAAAAAAATGTCAAAAATTAAAAGTCGAACAAATTCTCGAAAAATAAAAATTGGAAAAAATTTGGTAAAATTTTTTTATAAAAAAATTCAATAAATTTTGAGAACAAAAAATTTTCAGAGGGGGGAGTCTTCTACACATTTCAGTGTTTATGAAAAAATCTCAAAAATTAAAAGTCGAAAAAATACTCGAAAAATAAAAATTGGAAAAAATTTGGTAAAATTTTTTTATAAAAAAATTCAATAAATTTTGAGAACAAAAAGTTTTCAGAGGGGGGAGTCTTCTACACATTTCAGTGTTTATGAAAAAATCTCAAAAATTAAAAATCGAAAAAATTCCCGAAAAATATAAATTGGAAAAAATTTGGTAAAATTTTTTTATAAAAAAATTCAATAAATTTTGAGAACAAAAAGTTTTCAGAGGGGGGAGTCTTCTACACATTTCAGTGTTTATGAAAAAAATGTCAAAAATTAAAAGTCGAACAAATTCTCGAAAAATAAAAATTGGAAAAAATTTGGTAAAATTTTTTTATAAAAAAATTCAATAAATTTTGAGAACAAAAAGTTTTCAGAGGGGGGAGTCTTCTACACATTTCATTGTTGATGAAAAAAATGTCAAAAATTAAAAGTCGAAAAAATTCTCGAAAAATAAAAATTGGAAAAAATTTGGTAAAATTTTTTTATAAAAAAATTCAATAGATTTTGAAAACAAAAAGTTTTCAGAGGGGGGAGTCTTCTACACATTTCAGTGTTAATGAAAAAATCTCAAAAATTAAAAATCGAAAAAATTCTCGAAAAATAAAAATTGGAAAAAATTTGGTAAAATTTTTTTATAAAAAAATTCAATAAATTTTGAGAACAAAAAGTTTTCAGAGGGGGGAGTCTTCTACACATTTCAGTGTTGATGAAAAAAATGTCAAAAAATAAAAGTCAAAAAAATTTTTGAAAAATAAAAATTGGAAAAAATTGAAAATTTTTTTTTATAAAAAATTCATAAAATTTTGAGAACAAAAAATTTTCAGAGGGGGGAGTCTTCTACACATTTCAGTGTTTATGAAAAAATCTCAAAAATTAAAAATCGAAAAAATTCCCGAAAAATATAAATTGGAAAAAATTTGGTAAAATTTTTTTATAAAACAATTCAATAAATTTTGAGAACAAAAAGTTTTCAGAGGGGGGAGTCTTCTACACATTTCAGTGTTTATGAAAAAAATGTCAAAAATTAAAAGTCGAACAAATTCTCGAAAAATAAAAATTGGAAAAAATTTGGTAAAATTTTTTTATAAAAAAATTCAATAAATTTTGAGAACAAAAAGTTTTCAGAGGGGGGAGTCTTCTACACATTTCAGTGTTTATGAAAAAATCTCAAAAATTAAAAATCGAAAAAATTCCCGAAAAATATAAATTGGAAAAAATTTGGTAAAATTTTTTTATAAAACAATTCAATAAATTTTGAGAACAAAAAGTTTTCAGAGGGGGGAGTCTTCTACACATTTCATTGTTGATGAAAAAAATGTCAAAAATTAAAAGTCGAAAAAATTCTCGAAAAATAAAAATTGGAAAAAATTTGGTAAAATTTTTTTATAAAAAAATTCATAAAATTTTGAGAACAAAAAATTTTCAGAGGGGGGAGTCTTCTACACATTTCAGTGTTTATGAAAAAATCTCAAAAATTAAAAATCGAAAAAATTCCCGAAAAATATAAATTGGAAAAAATTTGGTAAAATTTTTTTATAAAACAATTCAATAAATTTTGAGAACAAAAAGTTTTCAGAGGGGGGAGTCTTCTACACATTTCAGTGTTTATGAAAAAAATGTCAAAAATTAAAAGTCGAACAAATTCTCGAAAAATAAAAATTGGAAAAAATTTGGTAAAATTTTTTTATAAAAAAATTCAATAAATTTTGAGAACAAAAAGTTTTCAGAGGGGGGAGTCTTCTACACATTTCAGTGTTTATGAAAAAAATGTCAAAAATTAAAAGTCGAACAAATTCTCGAAAAATAAAAATTGGAAAAAATTTGGTAAAATTTTTTTATAAAAAAATTCAATAAATTTTGAGAACAAAAAGTTTTCAGAGGGGGGAGTCTTCTACACATTTCAGTGTTTATGAAAAAATCTCAAAAATTAAAAATCGAAAAAATTCCCGAAAAATATAAATTGGAAAAAATTTGGTAAAATTTTTTTATAAAACAATTCAATAAATTTTGAGAACAAAAAGTTTTCAGAGGGGGGAGTCTTCTACACATTTCATTGTTGATGAAAAAAATGTCAAAAATTAAAAGTCGAAAAAATTCTCGAAAAATAAAAATTGGAAAAAATTTGGTAAAATTTTTTTATAAAAAAATTCAATAAATTTTGAGAACAAAAAGTTTTCAGAGGGGGGAGTCTTCTACACATTTCAGTGTTTATGAAAAAAATGTCAAAAATTAAAAGTCGAAAAAATTCTCGAAAAATAAAAATTGGAAAAAATTTGGTAAAATTTTTTTATAAAAAAATTCATAAAATTTTGAGAACAAAAAATTTTCAGAGGGGGGAGTCTTCTACACATTTCAGTGTTTATGAAAAAATCTCAAAAATTAAAAATCGAAAAAATTCCCGAAAAATATAAATTGGAAAAAATTTGGTAAAATTTTTTTATAAAACAATTCAATAAATTTTGAGAACAAAAAGTTTTCAGAGGGGGGAGTCTTCTACACATTTCAGTGTTTATGAAAAAAATGTCAAAAATTAAAAGTCGAACAAATTCTCGAAAAATAAAAATTGGAAAAAATTTGGTAAAATTTTTTTATAAAAAAATTCAATAAATTTTGAGAACAAAAAGTTTTCAGAGGGGGGAGTCTTCTACACATTTCAGTGTTTATGAAAAAAATGTCAAAAATTAAAAGTCGAACAAATTCTCGAAAAATAAAAATTGGAAAAAATTTGGTAAATTTTTTTTATAAAAAAATTCAATAAATTTTGAAAACAAAAAATTTTCAGAGGGGGGAGTCTTCTTCACATTTCAGTGTTGATAAAAAAAATCTCAAAAATTAAGTCAAAAGAATTCTCGAAAAATAAAAATTGGAAAAAATTTGGTAAAATTTTTTTATAAAAAAATTCAATAAATTTTGAGAACAAAAAGTTTTCAGAGGGGGGAGTCTTCTACACATTTCAGTGTTTATGAAAAAATCTCAAAAATTAAAAATCGAAAAAATTCCCGAAAAATATAAATTGGAAAAAATTTGGTAAAATTTTTTTATAAAACAATTCAATAAATTTTGAGAACAAAAAGTTTTCAGAGGGGGGAGTCTTCTACACATTTCAGTGTTTATGAAAAAAATGTCAAAAATTAAAAGTCGAAAAAATTCTCGAAAAATAAAAATTGGAAAAAATTTGGTAAAATTTTTTTATAAAAAAATTCAATAAATTTTGAGAACAAAAAGTTTTCAGAGGGGGGAGTCTTCTACACATTTCAGTGTTTATGAAAAAATCTCAAAAATTAAAAATCGAAAAAATTCCCGAAAAATATAAATTGGAAAAAATTTGGTAAAATTTTTTTATAAAACAATTCAATAAATTTTGAGAACAAAAAGTTTTCAGAGGGGGGAGTCTTCTACACATTTCAGTGTTTATGAAAAAAATGTCAAAAATTAAAAGTCGAAAAAATTCTCGAAAAATAAAAATTGGAAAAAATTTGGTAAAATTTTTTTATAAAAAAATTCAATAAATTTTGAAAACAAAAAGTTTTCAGAGGGGGGAGGGAGTCTTCTACACATTTCAGTGTTAATGAAAAAATCTCAAAAATTAAAAATCGAAAAAATTCTCGAAAAATAAAAATTGGAAAAAATTTGGTAAAATTTTTTTATAAAAAAATTCAATAAATTTTGAGAACAAAAAGTTTTCAGAGGGGGGAGTCTTCTACACATTTCAGTGTTTATGAAAAAAATGTCAAAAATTAAAAGTCGAAAAAATTCTCGAAAAATAAAAATTGGAAAAAATTTGGTAAATTTTTTTTATAAAAAAATTCAATAGATTTTGAAAACAAAAAGTTTTCAGAGGCGGGAGTCTTCTACACATTTCAGTGTTGATGAAAAAAATGTCAAAAAATAAAAGTCAAAAAAATTTTTGAAAAATAAAAATTGGAAAAAATTAAAAATTTTTTTTTATAAAAAATTCATAAAATTTTGAGAACAAAAAATTTTCAGTGTCTTCTACACATTTCAGTGTTAATGAAAAAATCTCAAAAATTAAAAATCGAAAAAATTCCCGAAAAATATAAATTGGAAAAAATTTGGTAAAATTTTTTTATAAAACAATTCAATAAATTTTGAGAACAAAAAGTTTTCAGAGGGGGGAGTCTTCTACACATTTTAGTGTTTATGAAAAAAATGTCAAAAATTAAAAGTCGAACAAATTCTCGAAAAATAAAAATTGGAAAAAATTTGGTAAAATTTTTTTATAAAAAAATTCAATAGATTTTGAGAACAAAAAGTTTTCAGAGGGGGGAGTCTTCTACACATTTCATTGTTGATGAAAAAAATGTCAAAAATTAAAAGTCGAAAAAATACTCGAAAAATAAATATTGGAAAAAATTTGGTAAAATTTTTTTATAAAAAAATTCAATAAATTTTGAGAACAAAAAGTTTTCAGAGGGGGGAGTCTTCTACACATTTCAGTGTTTATGAAAAAATCTCAAAAATTAAAAATCGAAAAAATTCCCGAAAAATATAAATTGGAAAAAATTTGGTAAAATTTTTTTATAAAACAATTCAATAAATTTTGAGAACAAAAAGTTTTCAGAGGGGGGAGTCTTCTACACATTTCAGTGTTTATGAAAAAAATGTCAAAAATTAAAAGTCGAACAAATTCTCGAAAAATAAAAATTGGAAAAAATTTGGTAAAATTTTTTTATAAAAAAATTCAATAAATTTTGAGAACAAAAAGTTTTCAGAGGGGTATTATCTCTAGATTTTGTTTTTGTTATCTAGGATAATGTCATGTTAATGTCAACTATTTTGATGGATCAAAGAATTAAAATGTTGTTTGTTCACAAAAATCATATATCTAAGCTATATAATCTAGAGATAATAAAATCCATAGATAAAATGTATTATCCTGGATTTAAAATTTAATCTGCTTTTATCGGGTCGGTGGTGTAGCAGTCTAACGCGCTTATATTCATTTATAGGCAAGTTTATGGTCGGAGACTGCCGGGCTTCGAATCGCAGACCAGTCCGTGTGGATTTTTAATTAAATTGCATGGTTCGGTATAGGATTTGAAGTGTGCCGTATTAATAGAAATTCAATTTCTGTTTCCTCGCCTTTAAGTCAAATGGCACCATCAATCATCTTTAAGTCGCCCCGGAGCGCCACGGCAAATAATATTAATAGCCGTCCCTTTCCCCGCACAAGTTCAGCTTTTGGGGTTAAAATTCACTCGTAAGGGGGTGAATTAGGGAGAGTATTATTATTATTATTATTATTCAAACCCACTAAGAGTACCTATTTCATAAGCATTTAGATTTTTCTATGTAGCATCCACTTCTCGCCCATATTTATTTCCTATTTCTACTTGTACCACTCTTTCATGGTGCATTTGAATTCTAAAAATATTTTTATTAAAATTTATGGTTTCCTTACTAAAATCACTTATTTTTACTTAAAAGTAGTTTAAGTAATTAAAAATAAAGTCGTCACTAATTTAATTTTAAAAAAAAATTCCCGGGAGCCCTATGATTGGTGGATATCATGCGCATTCTAAAATGGTTATGAAATTATATCCGTTGAGTAGACGGATATCGTCTATATTTCCATTATGTAGCTTGTGCAAAAAATAGATAATATACGAGTACACGTAAATGAAGAAAAACTGTATATAAATACGTATTTAGAATAATAATCGTAAAATTAATTATTTTTTATTTTATTAAAAACAAGTCAATAAAAGATTATAAATATACAATAGAAACAAATAAACCGCTACGAAATTAATAGCTCAACTAAATTCTTGCCTTGCATTCAAAAATGTATATCTATCTCTTGATAGTATAAATATCTAAATCTAAACTTAATGTAATGCAATTTAATGGAATGTACATATTGGCAAAAGAATTAAACTTAAAGTAATCGCTTCATTCAGACCATGCGATGTGTAAATGTTTTGTGTTTGATTCCAAAATATATTCAAAAGATAATGATATTAATATAATTTATTTGTATATATTTAATTTAATCAACGTCACGTTGGTAATTATGTAACATTCATACCAGAAATCAGACTTTTTTCGATCACCAAATTAATAGACTTGAAACTCACAGTTTGACGTCTACTCCGAAAGACGACATACCCTCATTCAGTGTACAGGGTGGGCAAATTTTGATGTTTTAATAGAGAATCTCGTAACTATAAATGGTATGGAAAAATGGACCTCCCATCCCCGATATCTTTTTTGGAGAAAAACCTAATTGCATTTTCAAAAATTGGCTATTGTCTTTTGTTTTCGAGTTATAAACAAAAGTTGGTTTTTATCATATGGCATTATCTTGCTTATTTATGAAAGAGGAAAAAAATAAATTATACCTTCTTCAGGCACTTTTTTGATAAGATTCCAGTGGCGTAGTCAATTTTTTTTTTAATTCTTCAAATTCGAGTTATAGCATAAAATTGTATTTTTTATATGGAACGGGTAGTTGGCTGTGGCATACAAGAAAAGACAAAAATGTTCCCATTCTAACAATATATACAGTATGTCTCACTAGGTTTGAATCATATGGAAAACTTTTTTATTAATAATTTTAGGAAAAAAGTTATTCTTCATAAAAAGTTCTGCATTATGTAAAACCCAGAATACAGTCATCAAATATCAAATTTTTTCAGTGGTATACGAGGTTGGTCCAAAAATATGAGTTTTACTCAAGAGTAAAGTACCTTTATTCTTTATACGACTGATAAAATTTGATATTTGATGGTTGTATTTTAGGTTTTAGACCATGCTCGACTTTTTATAAAGAACAACTTTTTTTTCCAAAATTAGTAATAATAAAGCTTTCCTATGACACCAACTGTCTGGCGGCATATGAAAATCAATTGTAAGCACTTTTCTCCAAACAATGTGCTGTGAAAAACACGTTTTCAGAAACTTGCTACTTTTATACATGTTTTTTGCAATTATTTTTCAAACATCATTCTGAACATTTTGGTCCTTTTACAATGCTGGATGCGTTGACACTTTGTGAATCAATTTTTCGAATTTCGTTTTGGAAAATCTAAGTCTATTTCCTTTGGAGCTCAACCTGCATTCGCGAGCCATTTAAGTAAACGCGCTCGTTTAAATTGCCTAGCAACCGATTTTGTTGCGAAACGCGTCATCTTGTGGCGACTTGTATCGACTTGTCGCTTTAAATAAACCAACACTATGATATGCGTATTAAACCTAGTGGCACGATTAAACGGTAACGCAAGATCTATGCAACCGACCGCGACCGTCAGCAAGGCTGGAAGGCTGCAAACACTGCTTCGAAACCGGTGTTGAAAGTGCTGTCGCGGTTTCTTGCATCGGTCGCTCGATCCCAAATATGCTTCATGTAATTCAAACGTAAAGATACCGTTTTCGGTCGCCTTACGAGGTCGCTTACCTCGGTCTCGCGTTCCTAAATGATACCTTAAATTTGTCAATAATTTCATTGTTGACTATTTCTTATCCCACTAGAGGGCGCTAAAACCCAAAGTAACGCAATGCACAGTCAAATTGCCGAATTCTCTATAAAATTACCTTTTCAATGAGGTGTCGAACTTGGTACCTACTTTCCCTATTTAAATTGTATTGGTTAGAATGATGAAGAGGGGAGGATAACTTATGACAATTGTGGATATGATAACAAGGTATTGGAATAAAAATAGACCTATTTTTACATTTTTATTTAATTATTGGTTCAAAATGTTCAATTTGTTTTGTTTTCAGTATCTCACTTTGTATACATAAAACTGCGTATCCAAAAAAGCAATATAGAGCAACTTTTGTTTCTCTATGTTGCCATTTGTTGCAAAATGTAGAAACAAGATGCAACATATATAAACATTTTGTTTCCTCCAGGGCAACAAGAAAAACAAAAATGTTTCAGTTTGGTTGCTGTTGACCGAGTAACTGAAACAAAGTGTATCCAACAAGAAAAGGTTTCTCTTGCAGTGTAGTTCGGAAATAAATATTTTTTTAAATGTCATCTGAACAAGAAAATATTGCGTTAGCGGCAGCAGCTTACATTATTTTAAGCAAAAAACGAAGAAAAAAAAAAGAAAGCATACATTTTGGTTACGTCGATTTCAATAAAGAAATCAACATGGTGGACTGCAGCTTCTAGACCAGCCATACTCAACCTGTGGCTCGCGGGCCGCATGCTGCCCTCCAGGCTTTTTTTGCGACCCGAAATACTACTAAGAAGGTGCTTTTTAAAACTATAAGTTTCTATATTTAAAATCTTGAGCGGAATGCGCAAAAAAATTAATCGGTTACGCTAATTTTTAAATAAACATTTGGAATCCGTCGGGTTACTGCAAAAACAAGATAACTCACATTTTTAGAGTTTCGAGAAAACGCCGTTCAGAAGTTTAAAATTGAATAAAAAATTAGAAAAAGCTTCAAACTTTTTAATAAACAATAACTCCAATGAAAAAAGGTATTAAAAACATAATTAGTCTTCACAAAGTATAAACTAAGAATCCATCGATTGATAAAAGTCACTTAGCTTATTTTAGCTGTCTACATACAGATCATAATATTCAATGTATGTGTCACTATCTTCAATGGAAGATTCAGGTACCGTGTCTTTAACTTTATTAGATACAAGTAGATTGTGATAATAACGGTGAAATTCATCACGTGTAGCACCTGAATTGCAAAGTTTTAATACATCTTTCTTCTTGCAATTTTTGTAAGTATTTTCAAAGCTATTTTTTTCACCCTTTCAGGCATCCCTCTATCCTCTATTGGTTTTTGAAGATTAGCTGTATCGCGGAAAGAAAGGGTGACGTAATCACCTTGTCGTTTTCGGAACAATCGAGAAAGGCCAGAGACGGCTCTAGGCAAAACAAAATAAATGGCTTGGACAAAATGTTGAAATATTTCAACAAATACATTCAACAAAAATAAGTGTTCTGGACTTAATCTTGTTTTGGCACAAATCTATACTATTAGGAATCACACTAAATACATTTAACAAAATAAGTTATATATCTCTTATCTGGACACACTATTAGCAATTGAACACAATGTAATGATCATGTTTCGGTATAAATGTCACTGATCTTGTTTGTGCATATTTTGAATGTATTAATATGGAGTTAGTTTCGAGGTTAGTTTATCATAGATATAGACTTCGTTCCACTTGCCTTGTTTATACCGTATATTATTTGAACTATTTTGTAGACGAAAGTGTACTTAACTGGAAAATGCCAAAAGTGGAGTTATCTTATTTTTGCAGTATCCCATTAATATATTTATGTTCTGTTTTATTTGAGATCTCCACTTACTAATTAAAAGGTCATTATCCAAAAATATTGTGGGCCGTGTAACATAGCAAACATACGAATGTAGCCCGAATGAAAAAAGGTTGAGTACCTATGGCTGTTCTAGACGCTGTCAGGAGAGATGATCTAATGGCAGAGCACATACCTGGAATTTCTAGATTTGTATTTTTATCTTTCGGATTCCAAAGACACTCTAAATTTCGGTATACTTCAATTAATAATATTAATAAGTTATCAGTCCACTTAAATCACGTCATATTTTTTTATTTATAAATGAAAATTGTACTTGCACAAAGATTTGAATTCGAATCTGTTTAATCGAAAACTAATAAAAGCAAACCGCGACAGTCTGTCTACATCGAATCAACAAACCACTTTTTTTTACAATGGAAACAGGCAACATAGAGCAACTATTTAATTTTGTTACATAGTGAAACTCACTGCAACAATTTTGTAAACCCGCAACATAAACAAAAAAGTTTCTCTATGTTGCTTTGGTGGATACGCACCTTAATGTTATAGATATAACGGGCCGGGCCAGGGTCAACAACGGGCCCAGGTTCGTCAGATTTGTACGGTGTCGTATGTCTACCGCGTAATGAAAAGCAAACTTCGATACTATTTGGCCCGGCCCGTGGTAGGCCCGTTGCTTTCCATCGCGCGGTAGATATACGACACTGTACAAATCAAACGAACCTGCGCCTGTTGTTGGCTCGGGTCCGGCCCGTTATATCTATACGCACCTTTACTTTACAATATTATACAGGTTGTACCAAATAATATTAAAATGATTTTCTTCAATCGATTTTAATCATTCAAATTATTCTATCTTATATATTATTTTTTCACATGGGGCAAAAAAATAAGAATACGGCGCTTCTCTATCTTTATTTTGTAGAAAATAATTTTTAATCTAGTAAAAAATAAACCTACGACTTTTTTACCCTTTTTGACCAATTCAGAAATACCATAGGCATTTTATTAAAGTAAATTAATGGGGTTTTCCACGGACGTAGTAAACAAATTAGGTACTCCATCAAGTAGCTAATGAAAAT
Organism: Psylliodes chrysocephalus; assembly: GCA_927349885.1. Taxonomy (NCBI): domain Eukaryota; kingdom Metazoa; phylum Arthropoda; class Insecta; order Coleoptera; family Chrysomelidae; genus Psylliodes; species Psylliodes chrysocephalus. Next base: position 67,004,529 of record OV651818.1, read on the forward strand.
TCAAAGGTAATACCTAATAGGTATTATTCTAATTACACGATTCTGACAAAAATATAGGGTACCTAACTCTACAATAGCTACATTATTTTTTGTTATCACAATTTGTTCAAAATCCTAGACTTTATTTTTATTATACATTTTTTATATTTGTTTACTACCTACATTTTAACTTGTTCGCTTTTTCATATTTGAGCAAACGCCGTGACATTTTTTTAATACCCCACTTTGTACCTGTATATAGGTACCTACCTACCTATGTCTTTTTAAACATTTCAGTTTTCTTTATGTTTTTTATTAAGTATATGGATTATTTTTGACGACTTTTTAAAATATTGCTTTATAATAAGTACCAGTAGTATCTATTTGTACCTCAATTTGAACGAATTAAGATGATGACTAAACATTTCAAAAATTTTATTTTGAATTTTAAAATTATTTTTTTTAGGGGTACTAACCCAAATGCAAAACATACAACACAACACGGTAAATGTTATATTATGCATATATTTTAACAACGTGCGTGTGCAAGAAGTGTGCATATCAGAATAAATTCTCAGCTCAGGCGTAAAAATCAATAGGTATACATACAAGAAAAACATAACCTAAAACTTTATACGTACCTTCTCTTTGTGACAAAATGCTGTTTTCGTCTAATTCTCCATCGCCTTCACAATCCTTATAAAAATCAATGATAGAATTAGCTTTCTTTAAGCCGTTTAGATAAAGTTCTGCCATTATGACTTTATCATACACTCAATTATAAATAAAACACGTATCACTCATACGACAGTACAGATATCTTTCGTTGTTACACACACGGTCAATGCCAGCAGCTAACTGATGTGATTATACACTGGGCAAACAGGCAAACGCGAACACAATGCTAGTAGGTTAATCTTATAGGAGGATAATAAATTAATATTATCAGCGGCAAGGGATCACTTTTAGAAAAAAAATTGATTTTTTTAAGTGTGCGTGATTTCGTTGCGTTAAATTCGCAACAAGAGTCGCGCGAACCTATCGATTTCTAACGCGATATTTCCAAGCTTTGATTATACTAACTTACGTAGCCCGTGGTCGCGCAGATAGATAATATTTTATGTTTATAATTTTCTAAATCTATAAATAATCCAGAGGTTAACAAAACTTTGGTTGATCCTCTTGATGATCTTTGTTTGATACGCAGGTGTTTATTGGTAAATTAAATGACGCATACGGATCAGAAATGTTTTAAGGGAATATTTTTGCCAATAATTTACATCCTCCGCGTGCAGGGCCGGCCCCAAGGTAGGGCGATTCGGGCGGCCGCCCGGAGCCCAGAGATCTAGGGGCGCCAAAATCATGGAAAATGAAAATAAACTGATAAAAAAATTAAGTTAAAGGCTTTTATAAAATGCACTAAAAAGTAAAGAATATTTTTTTATCATTCTGATATCATATCAATAAATTATTTTTCATAATATTGCATTGTCATCGGACCCTTGTAAGTATACCAAATTTCATCAATGTATTGTAGCCAGTGCTTCGATAAACAGTTAACCTGTAGAAAATATAACAGATTTACGCGGAGAATAATCAATTAAGAATAATCAAGTGTCACTTTAAAATGGTTCCAAATTCTGAAATTGTTTGTCCGAATCTGCTGAACGTCCAGTGGAATCGATTAGTTCATGAAACAAACTCTGTCAAAAATAAACGATCCAACTAAAGTATTGGTAAAGTATTTGCGCTACAAAGTATGACGAGACAATATTATTATCTAAATTTCAATTCTGCCAAGTTACTGTAAAGTTCACGGACAGGAAATTGGCAAGCTACTTTGACTTCACAAAAACAAAGGATATTTTGTTTATTCCACTAATAAAATTCTTTTGTTCTTGATTTTAATTAGAAATAAAAAATGTACTTACTCTTTAGTGAAATAGGAAGGAAAAAACTTACTCTCACAAGAATTAGGCCAGCTCATGTTACAACAGGAAAGGGTATCACCTAAGACTTAGCTAACGTAGGGGTATTTTTGCTGACGGCAAGATGACAACCTCTTCTATAAAGAGTACCAAGTAAAACTCATGCCAAATGGAAACATCAAAATATAGAGATTTTATGCCGATTTTAGCAAAATTAATAAAATCTTGCTATGAGAGCTAGACGACTATGAAGATAAAGCATTGGTAAACAAAGGGACACAAATATTTCAAATTGATTTTACTTAAAAACGGTGCATCGTAGCGATATTAAACAAGAGCACTTTACTTTAAGAAAATGCCATGATTTGACATCAATTAATCTGGGCACATTTGCAACGATTTTCTAATTAGAAATGATCGTTATCAATCGTTGACCAAACTTCCTCTTGCTAACAAAACTTTTAGAATAGCCCAGCTTCCGTAAAGCTCTGAGCTACAATCATTGGCGGCGGGCTAACTTTTCTTGGGCGGGGGCTTGAACTTAGAGCGGACAATACTTAAAATCTGATGCGCCTATCGGATCTGCTTTAGTACCATGGAGGGGGGAAGGGGGTACACTGCCAATGGCTACAACCGAGTTGTTTCAAACCTAGTTTAGAGTTCTATAAATACTCTCGAGCGCCTTGATGCATGGACCACTCTAAAAAGAAGGATAACTTCTATAGTAGGGTATTAGGAAAACAATATGTCCTAGAAAAATGTACACATAAAATCGAAAAGCATGAAAAAAAATATTTAAAAAATATTCGGGACAGCAATGAAATAGCCGACGCGCTCCTTAAAAGAGGAACCGAATTTGAGTTCCAGAACCATTCCTTGGTATTGCAAAAAGGTCAAATGAATTATCTTTAATTTCACAGAGACTCATGTACTGGAGAGATATCCTGGGCTAACTCAGTCGAAGGCGTTTATACCCAACATATCTGCTCAGATCCGGGAATTATCTACGCATTCGTAGGGGGCGCAAAACAGGACAATGTCGTCTAGGTAACCACATGAGAAGGATATGTCTGCAATAAACATCTGACTGCGTATTCTGCAGCGTGAAAACGAATCTGCAGAGCATTCTATGTACCTGTTCTTTCTTGGAAAGAACTAGGTTCCACTAGGTCCAACTGTAGTCTCACCTAATTCAGTCATGGCCTTCAACCTAACCTATAGTGTAAGAAAAAACTTAGTTTTTCAATTTGACGTCATAAATATTTAAAAACCAAAGATGATTCATAATGTTCGTGTAAAGTGTAAATAAAAATTACTTTGCTAATTAAAAAAATTATTACTTTCACATACCTTCTCGTTTAACCATTGTTCATCACGACTTGAATATGAAAAATATTTCGGCTAAATGGACTCCAAGATGGCTGAATGCTGATCAGAAGCGTCTTCGACTGACAACGTCAGAGCAAATCTGCCGTAAGCGTCGTCTTGAAGACAATTCCTCAAACTTTTTAGATCGACATATTACTGTAAACACAGAACAGAAGAAAAACACAGAAAATAAAGTAACGGTCAGTACTTTGAAGTAGATGGGATAGAAATATATGACTTTCAAGTGCCACCATAGAGGTACTTTAACAATGTTCCACCATCAATAAGGCGTAGCTGCGGTGTCCAGGGTTTTGGCTATATCCATATGTTGTTCATCTATTCTGTGCTATGGACGAAACGTGGATCCATCGCTATAACCCAGAAACTAAAGAGTAATCCGAAGAGTAAAAGCATTCTAGTTTTTCACAATATTTTATACTCAAAAATAGACTGGTAAGCCCAGACAGCACACAGTCCAATGGACATCTATTTTAGATCCATTTGAGGGTCAGAACGTCCATAGCCGTATTTTGACGTTCAGTGTATGTCCGTTTATGAGCATTAATTTAACAGATGCATATATCGATACCCACTGGACGTCTGTTTTTGGACTTAATTTTAGATTTAAGAGTATTTTGACTGCCAGTGGACGTCCATATTAGGTCATTATTTATTTAGATTACCAGACAATACCTATGAACGCTTTCTTTTTTATTGAACCTACTGCATTATTTCATCAGCGGAAGTTTGAAATATTATAAGCTATTAGAATTACATCTAGTAACAAATTGTTAAGTGTCCCGATGCTCGAAGTCGTAGAGCAGCTGGAGGCGTAGAACGTTAACGGCCGTATCGTGTGTTCGATTCTCGCTCAGGTAAAGCGTTTTTAATTTAATAAAAAAATAATAATGGTGTATGAAGAGTTGCGAAATTAATAAATAAATAATTAATAATTTAAAATAGTGTTTGGCGAGTTCGCGGTTGTGTAAGAAAAGTGGATATGCGATGGTGGTATCTAGTAATGCAATGGAATATAATCCAGAAAGGGGCATTTTTTGAATGTCCAGTATCCTATCAAAAATGTTCAATGGGCGTCCATTGGCTATTGTTTAACGTTCATTGCGTCGATATACAATGCCGGAATATAATCCAAAAAAGGACATCCCCTGAACGTTTAAAAGTGTGCGACTTTTATACTACACTGGGCGTTCATTAGATATCGAAAGTCCAGAAAAAAAAACTTATTTTTGAACGTCCAGTCATCCAAAATTGTTTATCGAATGGAGGTCCAATAGACCTATTTGTGCTGCTTGTGATGTTTTGGTTTCATTTTTCTGAGACAAAGATGGCATAATTCTTATAGAGGGAAAACTATCACAGCAGCATATTATACTGAGCTACTAATTAGATTACGCAAAAAAATTTTTGAAAAGCTTCTCGGAAAACTTGTAGAAAGTGTTTTATTTTTTCAAGACATTGTTTACAATGCAAAAGTGTATTAGATTTTCTAGATATATCTTTCATTTTGTCTCATTTCTTCTGTTTAGTTTCCTCGATCTAGGACGCATTACTTTGGTAGCTATAGCTACCTCCGTGATGACGCTGGTAGTATCCCACAAAATGCTAGATTTATTGACCAAAGCCATAAATGAATGGTTGACCCTTGAGTTATCTCCTATTGTTTGTTTTGATTGCAAGTTCCATGCTCTTTTGAACATGACTGTAGCGTAAATAAATGTAAATACTCTCAAAAATGGTGTTACTTACCGTTTGAAAAACTGTTGATGACGTCACATCACCAATAGTGATTGCATAAAAATGCTCGAATAGTTTTGTTTTTAGATGTGTATTTTTTAAGATAAACACCTACATTTTTTGTGACGCCATCACTACTCGAAATATGACATCATCAGCATTTTTAAGAGTATTAAAAGAAGAGTTTTATTGTCTATAAACGCCAAATTACAATATTTTTGACATAAAACGTTGTTACGAATGCTAAAAAACTTTTTGTAGGATTTAATATTTTTTTCTCAAAAATATTGTTATGTAACATATGACAAAATTTGGCATCCATAGGTGAAAAAATTTGCTCTTTTAATTATTGGTACCATCAAAAAAGAGGGTCCCATTTGAAAAAACTTGAAATGACGTCATATTTCGAAGAGTAATAGTGTCATAAAAATAGATGTATATATCAAAAAATGCGCATCTAAAAAACAAAATCGACCTGTTACTTATCCAATGAAGTTAAAAATTTGGTGTTCCGTCATTTATGCCCAACAATGTATACCGGGCGTCCGGGCGACAATGAGACTAGGTCCCGTTAATATATATTTTATTTATTTAGCGATTTGAATCAAATTTTTAACAAACTTACTAGATAAGATTCCGAATTAAATCTTTTACTTAAATAAAATGCCATTAAGTTTGATTTTATAAATGTATATTGTTTTTTGGAATCTACGGGTCAAATTACATATGATACTGTTGGCAAATTTTCATTTTTTCTAACTAATTTTTTTTATGTAGGAAGCCATGATCTAATAAATAATGTTCTAAGTGGTGCATAATGTCAAATTGGTAAGAAAGTTTTTCATCTGTAGACGAAATGGCCCTCAATACATAGGTGTCATTTAAAAAAGTGAGATTTTGGTAAAAAAACACGTTTTTGAAATATATTTTTTATCCGAGGGATTAATTTTTAACTAAATCGGTAAAATTGCTTTTATTTCGAGTTATTCGAGCTATTAGAATATTTTTTCCAGTTCATGGTCCTCTAACTCAAAAAAATATAACTTTTAGAAAAAAAAAAGAAAATTTGGCAACGCTGTCATATGTAATTTGAATCGTAGATTCCAAAAAAACAATATATACAGCGTGATCCATTTAAAAAATCAAACTTAATGGCATTTTCGGTAAATCCGGAAGTCGGCGATTTTGTCCCAAATTTTATCCAAATGTTTTCATAAATGAAAGAAATATTAACACGGCCACGGTCCAGATTGTAAAAACTTAAATGACCAAAATTAATGGTTTTAATTTTAGCACAATATTTTAAAATTATATAAAACTTCTATATTCAGGATGAATTCATTTTATTTAAATATTATATTTAACTATAAAGAATTTAATTCAAACGTTAAAATTTCTGCTACTTAACGATATTGAACATTTTCTCTATTAATCTTTTTATAAATACTTGCAAGAACATAATTATTTCGAAAAATAAATTATCTGTCTACGAACTAATCTTAATCTTCTGTAATCGTTTATTTTATCTAGAGAAGAAACAGCTATTCACGAAAAACTTATTGTCAGTAATATTAATTATACCTATGAACTAACAGTGAAATCACTATCATTAGAAATTTTGCTGACATTCTGTTGTAAACTCTCAGTATCTGTATCTAACATCTCCAAAATATTATTCGTTTTAGGTTTATTCTCGTCGTCACCTTTAAACTCAGATTTTTCATCAGAAGCTTGCGTTGTTACTAATATTTTTTCACCAAATGGCTCATTATCTGCATTTAAAGCTGGTTTTGTCTCATCTAACTGTACCTCACCCGAATCTTGAAGTGGTTGGATTAATTGACCATTTTCAGCATACTGTGGGTAATATATTTGTTGACCATTTTCATCATACTGAATTGGTTGACCGTTCTCGTCATACTGAATTGGTTGTCCATTCTCGTCATAACGAATTGGTTGTCCGTTCTCGTCATACTGAATTGGTTGTCTACTTTGATCATATTGAATCGGTTGCCCATTTTCGTCATATTGTATTCTTTGGCCCGTTTCATCGAAATAAATTGGACGACCATTTTCGTCATATTGAAAAGGTTGACCATTTTCGTCATACTGGATTTGTTGTCCGTTTTCATCATATTGAATCGGTTGACCATTCTCGTCATATTGAATCGGTTGACCGTTCCCGTCGAACTGAATCGGTTGACCATTCACATCATACTGAATCTGTTGATTGCTTCCATCATACTGGATCAATTGACCGTGTTCGTCATACTGAATCTGTTGACCGTTCTCATCATATTGAATCGGTTGACCGTTCTCATCATACTGAATCTGTTGACCGTTCTCGTCATACTGAATCTGTTGACCGTTCTCGTCATATTGTATTTGATGATCAGTCTCGTTATAATGCATCGGTTGGCCGTTCTCTTCATACTGAATCGGTTGAATGTTTTCGTCATATTGAAGCGGTTGGTTTTTGCCGTCATATTGAATTGGTTGACCATTTTGGTCATATTGAATGGCCGATTCTTGTTCATCATATCGTATTGGTTGATCATTTATGTCATACTGAATTGGTTGTTTAGTTTTATCGAATTGAAGAGCTTCTCCGGTTTCATCGGATTGATTTTCATTACTTTGAATAATTTGACTCTTCTCACTGTATTCAATAGCTTGACCATTTTCTGTATGCTGGTTAGTACGTACATTATCGTCCACTTGAAGTTTTAGCTCTTCCTCATGATGGTTTGGATCATTTAAAATTTCTTGTTCTCTTATAGCATTGCCATTTATGTTTTCTACCGTCAATTGCTCGTCTGTAATTTTTGGTAGAACGTTTTGATTTGTTTGTTCAGTTGGATTCTTAGAAACATTTTCAGTATTTTTAAAATTATTAACTTGATTGTTATTACTCATTATCAGATCTTTTAGATTTTCGTTTTCTTTTTGAATAACAAGATTAGATTTTTCGTTATCAAGTTCTTTATTAGAGTCATATTTATTTAAATGTCCTTCAATAATAGTTTCATCATCATAATTCATATTTTTAATTTCTACAAAATCATCTGTTTCATTTGTAATAGTGTTATTCTTTTTTGGGACAGTTGAATCAGTGTTTGAGTTGAAATCTTTATTCATATATTTATTGGATGATTCTAATTTATCTAGTATTTTATCGTTATCAGGGTTATGGTTATGTTCTTCGTTTTTTTGTTCAGGTACATCTTCAGGTTGTTTACTTATATTATTAGGTACATAACGTAACTCATGAGAATCTTCAACAAATATGTGTTTTTCTTTTTCTTTTGCGTCGTTTTCGATTTTATCTGACGTAATGGTGTCTTTACCATTTTGATAATTACTTAACTCTTTATCAAGTTTTGTAATTTCCTGAGTTCTTCCTCGTACATCTTCTTTTTTAAGATGTAAATACTGTGGTGAATAATCGTCATCGTCTGATGACTTTGTAGTGCTATTATCCTTAAAAGAAAGTTTTACATTAGGTTTATTATTTGTTACACCTGAATAATTCTGTTCATCGTTCTGATCTTTATTATAATGTCGATTATATATTGAATTCATAATATCCTCAGCTATTGTTTGTGCTTTATTAGAATCAAAAGAATTATTATGCAATCTGTCTTTCAGAACATCCAATTTTTCTAACTGTGCGTTTTCAATTTTTCTCTTCTCTATGATTTCCTTACATCTCTCGGAAGATATACTTTCCAAATACCTATCTAAAATTTCCATTTTATCCTCATTTAATTTCTGCTGATCTGCTTGAAACAATGCGTCATTTTGGAGATTTTCTTTGGGCAACAAATTGCAACGCGTAGAATTGACTTGCTTGGTCTCTTGAGAACTTGAAACATTTTTCAGATAATTTTGATATTGTCGCCGCAAACTTTTAAATCGTTCCGTTTTAGAAGTGAGCATATCTATCCGTACTTCTATTCTTTCCAAAGTCCTTATTATTTTTTCATTGCGTTCTTGACGTTTTCTATCTTCCTCCAAAAACTTTTTGTATTGTGATCGTAGTTTTCTATAATGCAACTGTTCCCTAAAAAAAAGATTGTTGATTAAATTATTAATAGAGTAAGATCCCAAAACCCCCAAACTGTCATTTTAGAATAGTCAAAATTTTTAGAACAAAATAGTGTAACATATGGTTAAAATCGTATGCGTACTTGCTATATAGCTTGAAAGCGGGGCCCTTTTACAAGTAACAGGTACAAAAAAACCTTAATCGTTAAAGTTTAACAGCTGATTTTTATGTTTTACAGAATATTGGTAAAACCAACATTTATCATTGCATTTTCCATGGGCCCTAACTTCCAGACGCTTTAAAGGTCGTAAAGAATTAGGGAACCTACGTCATAGAAGCAATCCTAAATTGTATGTCACTCGGGGTACTATTTTAAGACCTTTTGTAAGCAGCCAGACCGATCCGAAGGGTCAAACATCCCCCCCAGAGTATGAGCGCAAGGGAATTATTCATGCGCTTGAGTGCGAGTGAGATGTACTATGCGCATGTATCTCTTTCTCTTATCTGTTTATGTGGCGTGTTTTTTGAGTAATATATGTTTTCATTGGAAGACACATTTCCGTTGCAAGAGCTTTCACCATCTATCAATTTACATAGCCAGTAATAGAAGCAGAATTTTAACCCAATGCCAGTGTTTCGTTTTTAAATAAGTTTTTATTTTACAAAAATCAACCATAAGAGCTTTAACACGCGCTTGTTGGCAAGCCAGAAAGACCTTAGATAGTGCTAGTAAAAAAATGAGCTAAAGAAAAAGATAAAATTATGCTGCGCCGTAACCTTAGACAGATTTCCGAAATGATAATTTACAAATTCCTTTGAAATAAAATCCTACTTATATTACTTTATTGTAACCTGATATATGGCGCAAAGCTCTTGCAATGACCTTGCAACGGCAATATGTCTTCCAATGAAATCATCTTTTGGGTGTTAAATTAAATGCCAGTAAAAGTTGCATATTGTTTACCTAAAGAAAGGTCGACAAAACTACTGAGGCGGTTTTTAAGAGAAATTGGATATAGTCGTTGACAAAGAGAGCATTCGGAGTCTAGCCTATGTCCAGCCTCAAATAAAAATTGCCAACGGTTTCCCATTGAGGGATGAAATAATATATCTTGGATATGAATCAAAATTTTTCACTTGTCGCACGGGTGTCCCAACTAATTATATAAAAGCCAATATAAAAAATAATATACGGTTCCACCTTAGCAGAAAAACGGGGTTAATCAATGAACTTTTCCGAAATCACGGCACTTCACGGAGCATTTACTAGGTACTAACTAAGGGTGAATAGTTTTAGGCTGTCGGCAATCAAGAGAGTAGAGCTTACGGCGGCCGGCAAGCGAGAAGAGGGCGTAATTCCCAGATGTCATTTAATTTATGCTTTTCGGTAAAGCAAGATGGAAGACCAGTAAGCCCGAGTGGGGGATACCACCACTACAGCTGACTGTTTACAATTTAGAAATATAAAAAATGTCTTTCTTGTACCTTGATAAATAAAAGGTAGATAATCGGTACGAAATCGACTCTACAAAATGCCCATTCGGATTTCGGCAAATATAAGAATATTTTAATCTACGAGGGTACTAGCAATTGTTGAAAAACGGTAATTCCTGGGAAACATAAATACAGGGGAACTTCTACATGTTCTCAGGCGGGAATTAATTGAAATATACATTTTTAAATGAATTGAGAGTACAGTGCCTTTGAAGCATATTTTATTTCGTTATCAATGAGGGCCGAAATTTGCAGCGAGCTCTCCTATTATTGTTTATACCTGTAACACTATTTATTCTCAAAATTATGTTCTAAAATGGCATAGGTTTGCGACCAAAATACAATGATCATTTCAGAAGTCATAAAAATTAGTATACAACCTTATTTACTGATTGTTTATAAAACTAAAATAGTATTTTTAACAGCCTGAAGTACGTACTTCTTATTGATAAAAATTCGTTATTTACTTTAAAAAAAAAAAAAAAAAACATTTCTGAATGTTAGAAATTACATCAAAATCACACCATCAAAAGTTTTTATTAGATTGAATAATATGTAACTTTTTGCTAATATCAATAATTAATCTGCCAAAGAACCCCGCTCAAATCTTATGGAAAAGTATTCTAATGTGGGAATTGCCTGAATTATTGATAATGTATGGAGGAAGCCTTACTGATTAAAAGTTATCATTGCGCTACAGTCCAATAACCAATAGTTTCGGAGATACTGGCCAATGAATACATCAATCGATCGTCTTCGTATTTTACTCATTAGAAGTTTCTGTTTTCTATCCCCTTTTGAACTATATCAAAGGTTATTTTTAAGGATGTTTTGAAAAATGAATAGTTGTCAACAGTGATGTAGAAAAAGTAACTATTCGGTACTCGAGTATCGTTACTTGAAGGTACCCGAAGTAAAGGCGGGTTCAGACGCAGCCGTAGTTTAGTAAACGTTATTTAGTCAAGTGTGTCTTCTGTTTACACGAGTCAAGTAAATTAGTAAAGTCGAGTAAAAAAAGCGTCTACACAAAGCCAGTGTTTTAGTCGACTTATTAGCACAAAGTCGAGTGTCACGGCTGAAAATTCACCTCGAAATAAGTAAAAATTGTATATTTTCTATTGAAAATAGTGCTATGAATCGAAAAGTGCAAATGAAAAAAAAAGTTCCTCTTCGTTCAATTTTAAAAGTTCATGAAACAGAAGAAATATGTTTAGAAATAATGCAAAAGCCTAAAAAAATTGGATTCTTAGGAGAAATGACCTTGGAGCATCTAACTGTCTTTTAAAAGAACTGGCCTTATAAGACCCAAAAGAATATTTTCTTGCCCTCAGAATGTCAAAGAAATCATTTGATATTTTACTAATATTTACTAAAATTTAGTAAATTTATTTTTGGCCTAAACCTTCTATTGCCATCGCTTCTTGCATTTTCAAGTATGCTGCTTGCCGTTTTTATTTATTTTTGTACAGTTCGTTTCGTTTCCCACAGGCACTCAGGTTTAACATATTTTTCAACGAATTTTAAAGTAGTATCTTCCCCCTATTTTGGCATATTTAATTGTATGAATTAAAATATTCACTACAAACGAAATCTTCAACTAAACTCGAAGCCACTATACATTACTTGCTACTTGCCCGGTCTGTCTAGACGTGTTTTAGCGTGTCTAATCGGCGTGCTAATCGACTTTTCTGTATGGTGGGGGCTGCTACTCGACCAAGACAATAGAATAGAGTTCTATTTGCTAAACTCGACCGTGTACTCGACTGCCAGTGAGCTCGACTAAAACAAAATGTGTTCAAATGGGTCGAGTAACTAAACTACTCGACCACTTGACTAAACTACTGGTTGCGTCTGAACCCGCCTTAACCATCTAAAAACCAAATTATTACCTTGATTACTCGTATACCACGGTTCGCGGTGGAGAGACACATAAACAAACATTAAATCCAACAATTAATATAATAAATTAATAAGGATAGCCTTGTTACAATTTAACATAATGGATACATGTCTAGTGACGCTATTGCGCTAGCCAGTTGGCAGCGTCAGAAACGCTATGAAGAAGGTTAGACGAAGGTTACCGAATTTCAGATTCATGTCGTGCATATCCCAAATACCATAATATGGATGCAATATGACTGCAATAGCCCAGCGTTCTAGCACCCGATTTGCAAGTGCAATAATGTCCAATAATGATTTCTTCTTGATCGTTTTCTTCGAGTTCGTCAATAGTCGTATAAGCAATCCATTTCTGGTACGTGGCGTTCCCGAATCGTGAGTATACTCTTGCTCGGAGAGATCCTGCTTCTGTATTTAACTGATCTATGTGGAGCTCTTCTATGGCATCCCGCCTTAACTTGTCCTGTTTATATGAAATGTTTACTTTATGATTGTATATACATCATTTAAATGGATAACAAATTAGTTGGCTGCTGTTCAGCTTTAAATACTTGTCACAACTGTCATATAATTGTAGTATTTTAAAATAAGGTAATTTTCATTCGTACTTTGAAAAAAATCGAAATTTGCGTTAAATATTATTTTAATAATACATATACCTATTAATAATAAATAGTATGGATACTGACAGTAGTTCTGATAATACTCCGTCAGAGATATTAGAAAAATCAGAGAAAGTAACGTTAGATTTGTTGCCGGTAATTTCAAGAAAAAAAGTATGAATTGGCATACGAAAAATTTTTGGAATGGAGAAGAAATACAAAAATAAAATCTTTTACCATTAACCATAATTTTAAATAAATTATTTAAATTTAAGAAGTGGGATACTTTAATGTTATTTTAGTTTTGTTAACCAAAATAAATATTAATATTATTAGTTACATTACTTGTATTCTTTAAATTTGTGCAGTTGGAGAAAAAGTATAGTGTGCAACATGTGGGGAAAGTACCTTTGAACTTTCCCCACTTGTTGCACAATATACTATTTCAACATTACTATTTTTTTATTTTATTTCTTAAAAAATACCCTTTGTATAGTTTTAAAAAAATATAGAAAACAGAAACTTCCAATGAGTAAAATACGAAGACAATCGTTTAGCGAATGAGACATTCATTGGCCAGTATCTCGGAAACTATTGGTTATTGGTCTTTGGTGCAATGGTAACTTTAAATCAGTAAAAAATTCAGGCAATTCCCACATAGATCATTTTTCCATAAGATTTAGCAGTAATTTTATATGCAGCATAAGAGTCACTATTTACTAATAAACCAAACAAAATAAGGATGTTATAAACAGCTTCTAAATATAATAACGCAGTTAATTCACAGCACGTGATCACAAATATGCGATATTTTGTGACTTTGCGTCTTTTTGCTTGGATCGCCCATTTTTTCCCTTTATGCGTTGTCTATCTTAATGAATTGTAATGGACTTTTCCACGGACTGATAATCTTTGGAAAATTTAAATTTTCGTAGTTTACAAAATTGTCTCTAATAATTGTACCACTTATTATATTACCCTTGAAAATGATGTACCCATTTATTATCAATAAAACAAATAAAGTAAATTAATCTCTAATCTGTCATTTGCATAAATGAAGTAAATATAGTTAGGTAGTTTTTTGCACTGACTTCTCTAACAACCACCCGTACATAAACTTACATTATTCAATGATTGCTTTTCGTGATTGAGTTCAACCTAATTACTTTTCACAATATTTGCCCTAGAAGTTGCGAGTTGATACCGTTTCAATTTCAGGTACACTCTAATTAATGAACTTTTAAAAGTTAGTAACAGATAAGTTAAATTAATTTAATAAGAACAAATTTAAGAAATACATTTTAAGTTATTAATATTTAATATTAATTAATCTGTTTTTTCTTCAAGCGAATCAAATTAGGTAGGTTGTGTCAAGATCACTTTCATTAAATGTAAACAATGTAACAGTCTCTCATCTGTCTGCAAAAAGTGGCATGTCATGTTTTTTGCTTGCTATTTGTAGTTGAGAGAGAGAAGAGTGGGTTATAGAAATGTAACTTCGCCAACTTAATTTCTCAACATACAATGTTCCCCGAGTCAATAAACCCTTCGCGTCTCCGGAAATCAGTGATTTCTTTAATTTACTACCTACAGTCGATCACAAGATAACGTTGTCCCTTTATCCTTTACTGTATCAACTATATTAAACCGCATCCCTTTATAAATAACTTTCTAATTGGGGCTGACAATTAAAATAGGTGTTTCAATTTAACCAGGTTATGTCAAGATAACTCTCATGAAATGTAAACAATGTAACAACCTCTCATCTATCTGCAAAAAGTGGCACGTGCATTTTTGCATTTTTTTAGTACTAGACAGTTTATCGAATATGCGTGGTATTGCCTCATCTTTTAATTTTAATATTCAGTTATTATCGCCTCTTAATATTTCAAAATATAATTTTCCAAAAGTATAACTCACACACATCATCATCACTGGAAAGTGCTTTATCAGTTTTAGGAATTGCATATTGCCACTGTTCAAAATGTATAGGATCCTATTAAAATATTTACAATTATTGAATTGGTGTATGACTAAAAAAGAATAGTAACTCTTCAATATCAATCAACTATTTAATCTATTTGAAAAAAGAAAACTATTTTTTTGGTAAGTTGACATTTTTAATGTGGTAGTTGTGTTGCTTTAGGTTATTTTTTATCTTATAAAAATTTGTAATAAATTAAACTATACACTCCTTAAGTTAAGGTTTGTAACTAGTTTTCAATAAATATTATAATTATAAATAAATGCATCATTTTACTTACATTAGGAGCTTTAAGAAAGCTTGGATTAATTTCGCTAAATTTTTTTCTTCAGCTTTAAAACTATAAAATCTCATTCTACATCAGGGAACGAAGCAAATCCTGCTTTTTTTTACCACTCATGTTAAATACTTTTTTCCAAATTTTTTGTACTTTTTCATCTCTATTATTTGTAGAAAAACATTTTCATTTACATTGACACGCCAAAAAAATCACATACGAACGACCCGCCTACAGTCCATTTGGCGAACCTTACGAAAACTAGTACGGATATTTGAAATTTGGCCATAGCCGATTCGACTCCTCTCTAGTCTTCATAATAACTACAATACGCACGACTCCGAATCAAATCCTAAATACTATTATCCCAGAATATAAATATCAATAACTTACTCTTCTCTAGTTTTTTGCATCATATCATTAAACTTCATTTCCAATTTCATACGTTCCTCCTCACTGAAAAAAATGAACAATTTTTATTTGAATAAAAATTGGAAAATTCTTTGCGCCAAGAAAATAGTATAAAATTTTAACACAATCTATTATTAAAAATTTTCTTCATTCTAAACCAGTAGTACGCGCCAAATTGTCTTTGAGTTTTGGTTATTTTAAATATTTAACTTAAAATTTGAAACAAAGGTTAAGAAGTTAAATTAATAATTTTATAGATTGTAGTAAAAAGTAAGGTGTATTTAAAAAAGGTTTTATACAGGGTGTCCGGATAATGAGCAAAACATTTAAGGGTTGATTCTACTCGAAAAAATAATACTAAAGTTCATATAGGGTTTTTTTTTAACTCAAAAATAGCGAAATTACAGGGGGTCAAAAAAAATGTTTTTATGATTTTTTCTTAATAACTTTATGTTAGATTGCCGATTCACTTTAAATTTGATACACTTATTAGTAATATTAGGTTCTTTCGTTCGTCCCACTGGTGTAGGAATGAACTACACCAACGTACACTAAACGTTTTGTTTGGCCCGGTGTAAAACCCACTATACCTTCCTGTCGGCGATGTGGTGTCCACTGGTGGATATTTTCTACACAAGGGTAGCTATTCACTAAGTCATGGGAGCGCTCCCATGGGAGTGTTCCCATATATTTTGCTCTCTTACTCTTAGGTGGGTATATCGTGCTTACTCCGACCTAACTATGCATGTACCTGGGCTAAAAGTGAGTAAGCACGATATACCCACCTAAGAGTAAGAGAGCAAAATATATGGGAACACTCCCATGGGAGCGCGCTCCCATGACTTAGTGAATAGCTATCCAGCTATATTTAGCAGGAGTGAATTACACTCGACATGTGTATAAGGAATAAGGAGGAAGTAAACTAGGGCAAATAAGGTGGTGTAACTGGTGTAATTTACACTGGTGGAAACTGCACCAACAACAAACGAAAGAACCTATTATTTTGTAGTTTTGGGCCGAATTTGGCATAAATCGCAAATGCTATGTCTTACTATGACCGGCATGACCTTAAGAAAATGTCCTAAAACTTTTTTTGCTCAAAATTTTTTATAAATTTTGGAAACTTACAAGTCCATTCAAAAAGCTTTAAAACATACCATCTTGTTCTACTACGATAAAATGAACCGTTTCTAAAAAAATCGCTGTTTAATAAATGAATGCCACATTTTCAATTTTAATTATTATCTAAGGGTGCCCTGGAACTAATTAAAGGTAAAAAAAAGTTTACATTATTACATAATTAATTAATTTTGACAGATATTTTTTGTCCTTTTTTAGTTTTGTAATACCTTGTAAAAATTAAAATTAAATCTTTTATCATAGGATTATTTAATACGCAATAAGTTTTCAAAATGTAGAGAAATTCGAGAGACGCTAAAATGGTGGTTCCCACCTTATCGAGACGGAGGCCCACACGGGTAAACTCGTAGCGTAACAAAAACGAGAAATGATTTAACTTGGAACGAAAGACCGAAAGCCGATAGTAGTATTAGGACGTTGAATTTTTTGTTTTGTGAAGCATTGGCATTACTTAGGTTCAACCATGTGATGATTTTCACAAGCCTTGATTTTTAAAACCATTCTATATCGCCTTTTGATTAGGGTTTAAAAACTTGTTCGAGCAATGTATCCAATATAATTGGCCCCTTTACCTCTTAAGCCTGCTCATGTAAAATATTTGGGCTCCTTATTTCGCCTATTTATATTCTATTAATAAAGGACAGAAGGATGAGTATTGCAACTATGTTAAAAGAAATAAATTGGCTTTCAGTTCAGAATTATGTTCAGTACATGACTGATATTTATTTATAAAATAAAAATGACAGTACCATCGCATCAGATCTATTAGAAAAAAATCAATATAATTTGCAATATTACAACTATAAACAAGAAGCCAATCTGACTTTCATGTACGGCAAGCCATCACTAAAAGTACCCAAAATATAATTTTTATTAAAGGTTTAAAAAATTGAATAGACTGCCTACAGAAATTAAAAAAAAAAACAACAATAAATGTATTCAAAAGTAACCTCAAACAATATACTTGATAAATAAACAGAACGGATACCTATACTTTCTTGTGATAATACTCTTTAAACCTGCTATTTTTAAGTATTTCCCTTAATTTATTGTTATTTTCCCTCGTTTTACTACTTGCTATGTTTAAATTATTAATAGTTTTGAGACGATAGGTTATAGCAACTTATAGCCACAAAACTATTTTTGTGTTAAAGTAGATCCATAGAGAGCAATGTAATTTACAAAGGCCTTCTTTTAACATACAAATAAATGACAACTTTATAATTAAAATGAAAAACACAACAAAATACTTCGGTATCATAATTGATCAAAATCCCTAGGTAAGAAGATTAATTTTTAAATTTTATGAATTGAGGAAATTTAGGACTAGGAGTCTACTAATTATTATTTACAATTCGCTGATTGAATATGTAAACCAGCATTATATCCTACCTCTCTTTTATATATTAAAAAAGTGCTTTGTATAAGAACATTATATTATCTGTCTTGCTGTACCTTTATTTATGGAAAGCCTTAATTGAGATACACTACAAATTATTTGCAATTAATATCAAAAGAAGCATACATTTTTAATTAATTTGACATTTAAGAGCCATTCACACATCACAGTTGACATCTTTTGATACTTGACCGGCACAGCCAAGCATTATTCTGATTTTTGCCAAATAAAATGGCCGGTTAATTATTCTATGGGGTTGTGAAAGAGAGCCAGTAAATTTGATGAAGGTGCTTTTGTGGCTAGGGGCGAAATAGTAGTACGCTTAAGTTAACACCACCATAAAAAAGTAATTTTTAAGAAACTGCTTATATATTATTCATAAATTGGCAGGCTTGGCGACTAATTTCTGAGATTACCTCACAATTATTAACTATTTTTTATCTGGGTTCATCATCAGTATGCACTGAAGTCTTGTATACAAAGGATTTAAAAATAAATGTTTTTATTCGAATGTGTCAAAAAACGTCGTTTTTCGCACAGAAAACATAGTCAAAAAGTAGAACTTTTGTATAAACTTCATAAAGTACTTTTTCCGTCAACTGACCATTTATGATGTATTTTAACGCACTCAAAATCGTTGATTAATGACTCCTATTAATGAATGATTTTCTATTAATTAACGATTTTATTATATGCAACCCAACGTACATTGCTCTTATTATACATTTATATTGACAGTTACCTATGGTGTAGGCACCAAACATACATACTCATTTAAAATCAAGAAGCTGTGTTAAATTTGTTAATACAATCTGTCATTGTATGTCATTATTTAATTTTTTAGAATTCAAAAACACTATGTATAGTTTAAAATCAAAAGATGGATATTGCCGTCAATATATTGCACAATTTCTAATATTAATATATACAATAATAAAACTGCCACTGAGGAAAATTGAAACTGTGAAAATTGAACTGAGAATAAGTTAATATAAATAGAAAATAGTAATTGTTATTTTTAGTTAAATAAATAAAAATTGAAAGTAAGATATCTTTATTTTTGAAAAGTACGGTCGACGGAAAAGTTATGTAACGAACTCGTGAATTAAAATGGCGATTAATACACTTGTTCGTTAAATAACTATATCGGCCATGGCTTCTAAAGTAAAATATATAAAGTGTTGTTACATACCGATTATTCTCAAATCTGAGGTAGGTTCTTTCATACACCATTTTTGTATTTTTTTTTAAACCAATTTTTAATGAACTAGGTAATTAAATTAATTTGACATGGACACAATGACACGACAGAAATTCTTCAATTGTTCTCATAGCCAAAATTATTGGAAATAATATCATTTCAGATTTAATTTTCGATATATTTTTTAATATCTAAGAACATTCGAATAAAAAAATGTATAAAGACGAAAAGTGTTTTTTTTTTTGGACTCCTACAAGTTTCCAGACTCGACTACGTCTCGCCTGGCAAGATTCTCGTAGTCGCCCGAAAAACTCAACTTTTCGTCTTAATAATATAATCGGATAGGAAACATAACAATAATACATTTTGATGAGTTTAAGCGGAAGTAGAATTTGCGCATGAGTAATAGAGAGCATCAATAACGGGAAAGGTCTATAGAGTGATCTGGTAAAACAAGAAATTTAATAAAAATAGCCGTTCATAGTGGTCAATGTGGGGTTGCCACCTTTTTGAAAAGTGAATAAAGGACTACAATGCTGACAGGGGCTCCGGTATACAAAAAGTCCTAATCCTTCTACTGAACTTCTAAAAAAAAAGTTGCCGAGCTTGTAACAAAAAAAAAACGACCTCCTCGTCATTCTACCGAGCTTCTAAAAAAAGGTCCTCAGCTTATATATTTTTGTACAATCCATGTCCTTTCCAAAGATATGTGCTGTAAAAAAATACATTTGCCATAAAGAAGGACATTTTAAGCTTTAAAAAGTCACAAGGACATTTTGCTTCAAAAAAGGTCAGGTGGCAACCCTAAAACTACGTTTTATGTCACATTCGAATAAAAACTGTATTAGTAGATATGGAAATCAGTGAAATCACCCTGTACAATTAACGCCAGCTTCAATGTGGAATAACCGAATAAAGAGACTTTTAATTCAGCATTCAATTGAGTTTTATTAAAAATTGGAATTGAGGGAAAAATATAAAAATGATTGTAAGTAAAAAGAGATATTACACCAAACAACCCGCAATGGCTCAGCCCGCACAAATTAGATTGGGTAAGATTAGTTAAGTTTTTATATTGCTCATTTTATGTAGACAGGGTGAATCCTAAGTTAATACTTTTTTAACTCTGTATAGAAGTGTTTAAAATAAACATCCTTTTTAAATTACTTTTTTTTTAAATTAAATATAAGGAAGATAAAGAATTAAAAAATTTAAATCCTAGCCTGGAATTATGTTTCAAAAATTAAGTTAAATGAGAAGCCTGTTTACGTTTTTATCGGTTTTACCTTTTTTAAGTTTTTTTTTTTAATGTATGAATCATGCACCAGCTGTTATTGTAATTCAGTCGTCTGGGTGATTGTAATAGAATCATTTCAATATATTTACCTCGCGAGCGTACATAAGTCAATGAACGATGCCCTAGTCCAAGAACTTTTATTAGTCTAACCCAGCGGGCTATAGGGATAGGGATAATTTAATAAAGTGCTATTGTATTGAAATGCGTTTGTGTCGAGGTGAATGGACCGCATAGGATAAATTTGGAATAAATAATTTATTCCTTATTTTTTATTTTTTTTAAGTTATTTGAAAAATATATTTATTTTAATGACCTCTATACAGATAAAAAAAAAGTATCAACTAGGATTTACCTTGTATATTTTTTGAGTCGTTACCAATGACTTACGTACTTTAGTTTTTTACTTTACTTTTATTTTACCCAAAAATGACTATTGTCGTGTTCTAATTGATCTAGCAACACTGCATATTTTGGACATTTGTATAATCAGGCAATGACGCTACATAATAATAAACCAAATTTTTTATAAAATTTTTAGACAAACATTTTATGGTTTATTGCTCTATGGATGGTCTAATACAGTGTTTCTCAAACTTTTTCGGCAACGGAACCTTTTTGAAAAGCGAAATATTTGACGGAGCCCTAAACACATTAAAAAAAAAAATAAAAGGTTCTCGAGCAAAATCATATCCTCCTTCCTCTTAGTGACTTCTAAAAGAAGTCCTCAAGCCAGGTCCCTCCCTTTTGTGGCGATAGTACTGCTTCTGTTTTTTTAATATGACTATTTTCTTCGCGGAGCCCCCACAAAGGCTTTGCGGAGCACCAGGACTCCGCGGAGCACACTTGAGTATCACTAGTCTAATATATTAGTAGTACAGCAAGAAATCAATCAATATGATCGAATTAACATTCTTTTAAGATCGAAATTGGCCGACACTGGACTGGATAAATTATATTGAAATGTGTTTCAGAGGGTCTAAAATTACCCAAAAACAAGTATTAAAAATTAAAAATTTAAAAAAACCGACTTCAAAAACATGCAGATGCCATCACCACATCTTAACCAAATTTATATGGAACTACCCCTGAGGTACCGCTTAACAAAAAAAGAATCATATAAATCGGACAAGGTGGTAAAGCATTATCGTTAAACATACATTAAAAATGAAGAGTTTGATTTTCTCATGGAACCAATTATTAGATTTTGACCAAATTTATATGGAATTTATATGAAGTAGCCTCTTTCTAACAAAAAAATAATTATTGAAATCGGACACCGTGTTACAGAATTATCGATGAACATACATAAAAAAAAATATCGCGATGAATTGAGAACCTCCTCCTTTTTTGAAGTCGGTTAAAAAAACGCTAAAATTTAGCCCCTTATGGGCGACTATTTTAAATTTAAAAAACATGAGTAAA
Organism: Psylliodes chrysocephalus; assembly: GCA_927349885.1. NCBI lineage: Eukaryota > Metazoa > Arthropoda > Insecta > Coleoptera > Chrysomelidae > Psylliodes > Psylliodes chrysocephalus. Next base: position 67,026,733 of record OV651818.1, read on the forward strand.
TATTATCCATTATGGTAGGTACTACCTAAAAATTGTAACTAGATACGGAGTAGTTTTGATAAAAAAATGTTCATACATTTTTATTTTTTTTTCTTCTCTACCTCTATTTCAATAATGTTTTTGACTTTATTAAGATACTATGGGATATTCCATCATCAATGAAATCATTTCAATAGCACGTTTTTATACTAGTTTAACAAAAAAATTATCGCTTTGGTTTTCCATTTAACTCAAAGAAAATAGCCATAGAACTTTGGTTTACACACAATACAAACATTATTACAAATTTATATCGGTACTGTTATAATTTTATGCGCAAATTAAAATTAAATGTTTCTTACCTTCTCCTCAATTTTTCCTGCAATTCGATAAACCTCTCATAATATTCTGACATTCGAGCATTTACTGCTAAATCCATTTTGATTTAAAGTAGCAAATTAATTTTTAAAAATAGCACGTGTCAATAATAATTATAACAACCCCTGTCAGCTCGCCGTACCGTACAATGCAAACAAATTGAACTGCCGCTCTCAAGTTTAGGATAGCTTGTGACGCAATACACTATGCAACCGAAACGTAGTAAGAGTTGTCTAACTATAGGGCATAATTCTTGATTTATCATCTGTTTCCAGACCCATTACAACGAAACCAATTACTTTCCGGGAGTAAGTGCAATTATCTGATAGTTCAATCAGTTAAATTACATTTGATAATTTGCACGGCACAATTTTAATCTTCAAATTAATAGTATCGCCCTCAGAGGTCTGAATTCTTTTTATGGCGATCGCCATGTGAGACCGAATTGAATGATGACAAACACGGAATGTTGATCAAAAAGGATGCGACTTGGAATATCTGCAAACTTCATTTTCTTCATAACAAGGACACACGCGATATGGTATTAACGGTGCCAGGATAACAAGGATACGAACTTGACCTCGGATCATAAAATAGATTATAAACAAAATAAAATGTATCTACACTGAAAAAATCAAACGTAAAGGTTACAGATATTATGGAAATTTAAAATATTTTACAAAAGCAAACGATTAATTTTTTTTTATTGTTCCAAGTAATATTTCATTTTGTATATTATAAAAAAAAGAACCAGAGCGTATGGTATTTGGTATGGCATTCTGCTGAAGCGTCCACCGTCTACATATAGGATGTGAGACATATTGGCGCCAGTCGCCGCTTTAAGCGTATTTGTAATTTGTAGGTAATCCACATTCCGAGACGCCAACCAATAAAGAATGGTTGTTTCGGGTTTCGTGCGTCGGAAATTGGGTCCCCGCATTATTTTATGATCTAATTAAATTTTAAACTTATTTAACGATATCTGAGGGCTGTAGATATTGTGTTACGACTTCAAATTGTAGAAACGAAATTGAGGACCTTTGGAATCATTGTCCGGCGCCTCCATCATGTGACTAACTCCTTATGAGCCTCCATGTTGCCACTTGAGACAGACGACGCCCTTGCAATCGTAACGAGGGAATAGGACAAGTCACAAGTGACGGCTTATAGGTTCGGCGCTCGGGCTCAAAAACCTTTCGATGCAGCTTTTGAAACTACTGCAGTTTTGGATAGTTCAGATGGAGGTACAGAAAATTCTAGGGTTCAAGTTGTTATTACAAATTTCAAGAGACTAACACTAACGAACTTTAAACGTATTGATACAATAAAAAAATTCTGGAGGTTGAAAAGAAATAATTTTAGGTGACGTGCAGTTAAATAACCGCAATTATAAGCAAAATAGGTAAATTTAACAAAATATTTTACTTACGGAAGCTAATCACAGTGTGACATGTCTTCTAGTTTTAACCTGTGGTGAAGTAAAAGTCGTGAGTGGCGCCAGCTATTAAAATAAAAGCTGCCCACACGCCATTTTTGCGACCCTTGCGTACACTTAAAGTAGTTCCAGTGTCGAATCAATTAAAGTCCAAGAGGTCACTTGCAAATGAAACTGAAAGAACCTTAAAACCGATAATACCTACCTTACTCAACCTAAACGGTGTAATCAGTCACCTTGTACCTTTTATCCTAAAGGTAATTCTGGAAGAGCTAGATAAAGTGTGACGTATAGTTTAAAGAAACACAGGAAGTTTATAAAAAGAGTTAATAATATATTTAAAACGGTAACCACGGTGGAGCAATACGAAACCCAAATAATTTGTAGTCTTCATTTATAATCAATTGCACAAAAATAAAAATATAAATCAATAAAAGAGGGATATTCCTAATGAGCGGTGAAAAGCTCTAAGGTAATTAGCAGTATAATTAACCCAAAGAAAAGTGTTTACAAAAAAAATATATATCACCCATACAGCAAACATTATTTCAGAAGTGTTTCAGAAATATTACAAACGTTTCAAACATAATAACATTTCAAGAACAAGTTAATGAAATATTTTAGTTAAATATTTCACTGAAAATGTTTCTGAAACATGGTATGCATGTTATACAAAAGGTTTACTATACTGGTTATGTTGTAAAAGGCCAACACTTAATGAAGAATTTCTGATTTGTAAGAAGAAGATGGGATATGTAGTTATTTTATTTCATCCTATGGTGATCCTATGTCCAGCCATTCTAAATAATTATAGATTTGAGTTGTCGGTTTTTGCCATTTTTTTTTTTTTTTATTATTTATGCGTTATGCTGTTGTTATATGGGAAGCAGAATATGTCTTTAGAAATTGAGGTGAGTATAGGTGAAAACTGACAATATGCACTTTATTATTATTTGTGAGTGAGATGACCTACTACAGAAATAATTCTTGTTTAGGTTAGGTTTATTTACTTTATTTTATCTCTTCTCTGACACGAGTGATGCCACTCCGTTTATCAAATTTACAGGCATTTTTAGTCTTATTTTTATTTAAATATAACCTACATTTGCTGTCCCTCCACCAGTTTTATTTATTAGTTCTACAGCTGATTGCAAAGCGGAGCTTCATGTTTTGTTTAGGCATGAGTATTGTTTGTTTTATTATAGTTAATTTAAAACAATATTAATAAAATTATTGTTAATCAAATAATTTGTATAAATCCTTTTTAATTACCTATATTTGTTTCAAATTAGTGCATTTAAAGGAATTGGTGGAAATGAAGAGATTCGCTTTTATATTTCATGAAATAATGTTTAAAAATTATTTATGTTTGTTTGTTTAAGAATCAATGTTTGAGTTTTGTGTATTTTAAATAAACATGTATATTTTTAAATGTCTTTTTTTTAATCTAATAATATTTTTGAAAAAAACTAGCATACATTTCTGAAATATTACTATAAAATATTTCTACAAGATTTCAAATTTTCATTTCAGGAATATTACTGTGAAATGTTATATTTACAGGACATTTTTACGTTTCAGGCACATTTCAGAAATGTTTCTGGGATGTTTCGTAATATTTATACATTATATGTTTCAATGTAAAATTTTTGAAATATTTCCGAAATGTGTTTGTGGTGTATGGGCAATAATACGATTATATCCACGGTATTTCCAATCAGCGGTGAAACCGCCAGGTTAATTTGCAAGATAATTAACCTAATGAAAATGTTTACAAAATTTAAGCTCCTTAGAAATAAATAAAAAATAAGAAAGCTTAGTTCCGCAATTTTAAATAATTTTCGAATCACTCTGTATACTATACGTTGAAATAAATCTTTGTGACGATAACTAGAACAAATCAATGAAACGGTTATACTCACGGTAATCTTAAAAGTTAATTAACGTAACAGAAATATTTACAAAATTAGTAGGTTAAATACAATTCTCATTCTAAAATAATCTATTTATTTTAATCGGCATTACTATCGAAAAGCAATATTTTCTCCCGATAAATTCAGAGAAAAAAGTTGCGGCACCGGTCAGCCTAGCGGTGTTAACCCATAGATTATGATCAGAAAAATTAAACTTAGATTCAGCTAGTTTAATTGTTGTTTTCCATTTAAAGGATTATTCTCAAAGGAACGCGGTTTAATATAGTTGATACAGTGACGGATAAGAGAGCAACGTTGTCTCGTGGTCGACGGTCTGCAGTAAATTAAAGATTCACTGGTTAACGAATTAGTGAGGGTCTATTGACTTGGATAACTTTGATGTTGAGAAAGTTAGTCGTTGAAACAGGTCTATGAGATCACTGGCCTTGCTTCTCTTAGAAACTACCACATATAAAACTAAGAATAAAGGACACACTAAACAAGTTTAAGTTGCGAAGTTTTTTAGTAAAAATGTTTATAAACATTTTGCAGGATAGTCTCAAGAGACATATAATTGCAGATTTGATTGCAAGGGTCATACAAGAGGGCGTTACGTAAATAAGACTTATAAACTCACCACTGACACATTTATTATCAAAGTAGATAATGTTTAGTTATTAGAAAGTAGTGTAAAAACATTTGAGGAAACACTAAATTTATCTTGGACATACAGAAAGAGATTGCAGATTTTCTGTTGAGTTTTTAAGAAAAAATTAACCGTAGTGGATGTGTTACAAAATTGTTGTTGGGTTATAAAAAAATAAAAGCAAAAAACATTATATTTAACGTATATAGTGCTTTTAATAAATGTTTTAAACTTATTTTTTATATTAAAATAAATTGTTTGAATATTAATATACAGGAAATGGGTCAAATAGTTTTCATATGCGGTTATTTTAGATAATTGTAACACAGTTTAGCAGGCGTTTGATTGAAGTGGGTCCTTTCTGAAAACGAGATCTTGTGAATTTTTTGTTCTCATGGGGTCTGCTCGTTTAGTTTTCATATCGGGTTTGCTCCTTTTGCTCTCTCAGAGGGTTTCCTCATTATGCTCTCTAATTCATATCTGCTAAAATAGATAGATACATTGTATTCAGAGCTGTCACGAATCATAAAAAAAAATTAAATCAATTTACCTTTTACTAAATGATTTAAACCAAAAATACTTTTGACCATAAAAAAATATTTAAACCATAAATATTTTTAATATGTTTGCATATTTAAATCACATTGTAAACGATTTAAATGAGGAGGAATTTATCTTCTTTGATAATTGCCAGTCTTACTATTATTCCACCTTGTTTTATGAATTAGATACCAGTGATACCAGAGTAAACATTGATTGTGTTTCCTAAGTGTAGATGGCGTTACTTTGCGACTTTTGATCCACACCCATCAACCAGCTTTGACTAGCGAGGAAGTGTAACGCTTCTACAGGTTCTATTCGAGATTAGAATCGAGTATGTCTATTTCTTGCTGATGAGTGCTAATAAGGACGAAACCGGTACAAGAATGACATTCTCCTTAGGAAGCAAAATTAAAGTTAGAGCGTTGAAAGTTATTTTCTATCTCTGCTATTTTCCTTTTCATATAATGCAATGCCTGTTGATGAGTATTTGTTTTCATGAGGGAAACGGTCGCTCGACGTTATGGTGACACGGATTTCTTTTCTTGTTTTTCCTTTGTTTTGTTTTTAAATTGGTAACATTTGAAAATTGAAATTTATGTCCTTTAATAATTTAAATACTCTTTTTATTTAGGTCATTACAGTGTGTTTTAAATACCTTTTTAATTTAAATCAGTAGTGTGATTTAAGTCATAAAAAATCGATGAATTAAATCATTTATGAAAAATACTTTCAATAAACTGAATCACTATGACTAAAAATTTAAATTATACCTATATAGTTTTATAATTCTAGCCTGCAGAATCAGAAAAAAATTAACACCAACTTGTGTGGCAAATATATCTAATTTAACTCCATATTTCTACGTCGAAGCGTTAAATCAATAGAAGTTTGGTTCCATCTTTAACAGCAATCTTATATACAGATAAGCACAATTTGGATGAGTAAATAATCAATAACATCTTAGTAGACTCAAAAGTAATCATGAAGTGATTTTAGTTTACCTACAATAGGTTTGCTCCTTTTTGATGTGTCTCCTGACTCGTGCAGAGATGCATTTGTAAACTAATCACTGCGCATATCAGTCCGTTTATTCGTCCGTTGTTTAATCAGCGACTTGTACTTGTTGGAACGCAAAATGCAATGGAATTGGACAAATCAAACACATGTTTTGTGAATTGGTATTTTGAACATTATTTAAAATACAACAAAATACATTTATTTAGCTGTCTCGAATGCTCTATATACATGTATAATTTTGAAACCTTAAGATGTTTATTTTTATTTAAAATAAATACGTATTTTACATTAAAAAAAACCGTACACAAAATAAAAATAAAAATTATGCATTTCAAAATGAAAGAAATTGAAACCCAAGCCACTCCAAACTAACTTTAAATCCCAACAATTACAAACAAATAGCACTAACGAGAAGAGACGTTCAAATGCGCATGTACTGATAAATTGTACAAGCGATGAAGCTCTGATCATTTTGACAATCCTCCGACTCATTCATGTACGAATCAGAAAATACTGACAGTTCATCCGTTATTTTGTAGGAACGGACTATTTTCAATGCGTCTGACGTCCTTCTGATGATCAGATTCGCTGTTGGAACAAACCTAATATCTATCTTTACTTACAATTACATCACAATCTTTCTGACACTTTATGGGCTGCTTCCTTACTATTTGCTATTCTCGATCCAAATTGTAATGCTCGTTTCTTTAAATAAGCTGCTTTTTTTAATCCTAATTGGAATGCTACACATCTAAGAAGAATTTTATCACCAAATCCATGAGGTAGTTTATCGGTAGGGAATGATCTACAAATTAACATTAAGGTTAGTTTAAAAATTGTACAGAATAAGAAGAAAGTAAATGATAGTGAAGTGCATGATAATCGGCCCTGACACCATCCCTGCTGATTCATATGTAAAATGATCTAAATCCGAATATGATCCTCGGTTCCCCTCCATCACACACCATTTTCGAAGGAGCCCCTCCCACCTGTTTTTATCACTTTTTATAAAAAGATTATTTTGGCCGTAGGAAAGGTGAAAAGTTCTAAAACATGAACATTTGTAGCAAGTAGTAGTAAAATAGATTTGAGGGGATTTGCATATTGAATAAAAAAAAATTGTTCCCTGCAGTAAAATATATTCCATGTGTTTAGTTTCCTTAGGGCAGATTCCACCGTTGTGTTAAACGTAGATTAAAATGACACTGTTAATGTAAAAATGTCATTTTAAACTTCGTTTAACACAATAACAGTGGAATCGGTCCTTAGTCGTTTTTTTTTTTTATTTTAAGCTATTGAAACCATATAGTAAATGGTCTAATGACTCTTCAATTAGCCCATAAAATACTGATTATATTGAATCAAATGTGTGGTTACCACTTTGGTAATGACCTGTTACATGTTTTTCCATCTTAAGTTCCATGTTTCTTCGAATTTAGCTGTACCATTCGATCATATAAATACTAACAGCCATATTCACAATGCGTTTTTAAATAGTTACCTACTTGTAAATCCTTAAAGAAACGTCAATCCAGAGGAAAAAGTAGAGTTGAACGATGTCGTGACACTTTGAATCGTTACTGTCATTAGTAATATTCATATAAATAAGGTTAGGATTTCTCAAATCATTAATAAATTACTTATATATTTGTTAAATTTTTTCCTTAAAATGAAATGGATAGAAAAACGTATAATGTATATCAGTTTACCAAGATTAAATTAATTAAATAACAGTTCGTGAAATATCGTCCTCTACTGAATATTCTTTGTAATGTAATCTTTAAGGTTTTACATGTGGGTAGAACTCGATTACTATTTGAAGAGTATATTGCGTAACAAAATATCTAATTTCGCGCAGCTTATTTGACAACGTTGATCTAAAATCGCTTACGGTAGGGGTACCTGATAACCAGGGCTTTCTTTAGCAGTAGCGTGTGTACATTTATAAAATATTTTAAATCTGAAATACTCGTAAATGAAAAGTATTAGTCAGAATTTCGACTATTGTTTGTCAAATTTTTAATAAACTGTAAATTAATAAAACAACTGAAAATTTTACTTAATAATAAATATATTTGTGATTATCTATTTCAATTTTCAATATCCGACAATTCTGAATCCCACTCGTCAGATGATTCCGTATTTACATTAAATATCAAGGAATCTGTATATCCATCCATTAAGTGTTCTTTATGAATATACGCATCCTCATATTTCGAGCAATGATCAACCACGTTTGCCCATTTCTCGGGGGTTATATTCTGAAATTTCTCGCTTGCTAATGTTTCAACATCATTTAATTTAAATGTTGTGTTATGTTAGCCCACCCAGTATTTTACTTGGGCCCATATTTTCTCTATGGGATTTAATTCGGGATGGTATGGAGGCAAACGCAGAACGTCGTGTCCACTTTCTTGTAGAAGGCTATCTAAAAGAAATGTTGGTGGTGGTCTGTGAACTTTGATGAGTCTGTAAAGTTCCGGTTTTGTCATTTTAGTATCATGCGGAATGCCACGTTGAACGAGCCAGCTAATCAAATTTGCCTTTTTAGTCGGGCTTGTAATCGATTTTTCAAATTTCAAAGAATGGTCGTTTATAAAACTTACTTTTTTACTCTTTAAATGATTTATTTAGGTATAAATTGTACTTACCAAAATACACACAAAATTGAATATTTGAAAAACTAAGAAATAAACGTTTCTTTGGATCAAATCGAAAAACTAAACACAAGAAAATAACAATGAAAGTAAATGCAATAAGTAAAACGCTTACTACGCTACTAAATGTGTCTGTGCAATATTATAAATAAGATGCTAGGAGGTGTGTGACCACGCCTACTGCCTATAAATTCAATCTGGTTTCTGCGCATTGTAAAGTAATGTAGGTACTATACGGATAATAATCAAGCTCTATATTTAAAGATGTTTTGTGAATTAGGTTACAGATCTTGTCTATTTTTTCTGTCACCAACATGAAACGGGAATAATCTGTAGAATGAGATAGCATCATATCGTTGAAGTTTCTCTTGTATTTATTTTGGTGACTATTTGTTTAAAAAGCAATGATTAAGACGTGCAGTTTGTAAAAAAGAATATAACTGTAGATGTCGTAAAACAAAAATCCAAATAGAAAAATATGCTTTATAATTATTATATTTTTCAAATTTTTAGAGAGAAATCACGGATAAATTGTTCGTATGAGTAGATAATAAGATTTTAGATCTATATGTTACGAATCTAGTGTTTATATGATGAAATACTGATGAAGATTAAGAAGCGGAAACAATTTGGCTCAAGCTTTTTTAAATTTATTTAAATGGAATATTTTCTGCTACTTATGAGCAATCAAATGTCGAACGTTCACTTAGGGTATATTGTTTCATATTTAACAATTCATTAAAATGTAGAAATCTAATAAAACTTGTGGTAAATACAGATATTACCATACATCAATTTTTAACGCTTTTACCATTACAATGTATAATATTCTAAAAACGTCCTAATTCCAATATCTTACAAAGTATAAAGAAAAAAACCTAAAAATTGAACTAAAGCAAAAACTAATTCATATACATACTTATCCCAACATTGTAAACTATGAACAAAATTTACAACATTCTCGTCTAGGTATGGTGTACGCAACTGTCTTCCATGATCGGACACAACTCTATCATCTCTGGCAAGATTTCTATAAGGTAAATTTTGCCAATCATCATCTAATTTATTATGTAATCCAAGCCAAGAGTCTTTTTTGAAAGCAGCTCTATGTTTTGTATAACCTCCAAATAGTTCATCAGCACCCATACCAACTATCAGAACCTAAATGTGTTTAAGGTAAAGTCCATTATTTAAAAAAAAAATGTTACACTATAAATATAAGCTAATAATGAAGTAACATGAATACTGTAAACATTAACCAACTATCAAACCAATTTTTAGGGACCTCTAACATTATTACATTATTAACTTCTAAGAGATAAATAGCACATTATATTTTGTTTCAGAATGAACTGTTAATGTGGAGGTATATGGGGTGACAATTTTAAAACCAGCTGACAGGTGAACGAGCCGGTCACGAATTTAAAACACAGGGTGATTTGATATAAACTTAGACTGAATATTAGACATTTCAAACAAAATAGTTGCCTGATGAAGATGCCATACAAACCCCAATTTTACATTGAGTTCAGTGTTCTGTGATTGAGTTGATGTGTTTGAGTGCAATATTATGTTCTTTATATTACACACCTTTCATTTCTAGTACTGTAATACAAAAAATATCTTCTTGTAAAACGAGCAATTCTAGTTTTTACGTGACACTAAAAACACAAACGTATTTTTGTTCAAAATCCACCCTCAAAGCAAAAAGTTACCGTTATTTTAACTAATTATGTACAAACGTTTGTGTCAAAAGCGCAAAACACTTACTGAAGTGGTGGGAATTCTTGAAATTCAAAACTACCAATCCACGACCACATACATCACAATGTATATTCCATAGTCGTTGTTTATTAACTGGTTCGTTAGGCAAAAAACAATATTTACGGGAATAAAACATATCGAATTAAACTTTAAAAACTCTAATAAATCGAAGGACCATCTTAACAATACGTCCTTAAGAAAACCTTTACATAAAACCCTTAACTATTTACAGAAACTGTCAGAAATTAAAACTAAGCGCGACTCTTCACAACTGAAGCCTACATTATACTACGAGTTTTAAGACCAAGGACCCTTCGAGGAGTCTAAAGATACACTCTCGCTGCTGAGCACATGCCATTTACAGAGAATAGAAATTGTATTTCACATTTTCTAGAAATTGTTATACTTACAAGGAATTATTCTCTCAATTATCCGGTCGGAACATGAAATACAAAGCTAAATTACTACTATATTTATGCAATACTGGTACAACGCTCAAATTCAGAAACTTTGAGTTCTGACAATGAATTACAACAAAATAATTTATTAATCGAGAGCGTTTCAAAGAATATGAACACTCTGTCGATTTTTGTTTTTATTTTATTTAAAAAGAATTGAGTGAACGCTCATTTGCTAGTCAAACAAATATCAAATAAATAGTGAATTGTAAATATTGTCAATGTATAAATAAAAAAAGATAAAAGTACTCACTCTACAATGTGAATCATCTATTCCTCTACTAGCAAACCAAAGAGCACAACCTAAGTCATCATCTATAATAGTTTTTAATGGATAAATTAAATTTGCTATATGATTATTTCTCTTTTCTTCCAATTCTTCTTTAGTGATATTAATTTCTATAAATCTCCAATTCCTATCTGGACAAAGTACTTTCAGTTCTTCTAAAGTTTGCAAACCTTTAAAAACAAATTACCTACATAGTTGGAAGAATTTTACATCCAAATCAATTTACTTTTTAAAAGCCTAACTCTAATTTAGTTTTTTTTTTTTAGATGAAAACAGTTTAAACATATTTTAATGCGGTATTTATGTTTAGCTCACTAACGATGACATAAAAGAAATAATCCATTAAGTGAACGATTTATGTAAAGTAACTCAACAAATATACTGTAGACTACCTTTTCATTAGAGATAAATTTAATTTTTTTTTATTTTACTTGGTTCAATATAAAAATTTAAATGCTATATAATTTTTTAGGTCCTGTTCAGTTTTTAAATACTGGAAAATGAAAATTGTCTATTTTCGATTTTTAAACATTTTGTTCCTTTATATACTGGTTATCAATATCTTGAGATTAGGTTTGGAGTCAAAATTGTCCAGAGCTTTCGGCCCCCATCAGTAACTGTCTTCAATAAAAAATTTTATTTAATTATTGTAGCCATGGTTTTATATTAATACAAACATTTTTTATGATTAGAATTAGTTTTTTGTTAGTTGAAAATTATATTTTATTACTAAATATGTAACTTTTTTATCTATTACACCTAACATTGTGCTGAAACTGATTCAAAGAAAAATAATTTTGATGTCGAAAAAGGGGGAGAATTTATTAACCATGTTGTTATTTTTAATGTATGTGTGATTAATTTTATGAGGGATTAATTTTGAAAACTGAAAATGCCTACAATTTGCAGCTCGCTTTGGATATCCTAAACCGTTGGTATCTGGACAATGTTTTACAATTAAATATTTCCAAATGTAAAGTTGTTTCCTTTTCTCGTCAAAATTATCCTTATTTATTTGATTACTCTATCAATATTGAGACTCTTGAAAGGTGTAATACATTTTTAAAGATCTCCGTGTTAAATTTGACTTTAAATTTACTTTTAGTGAGAATATTGAAAATATAACTGCCACCGCGTCTAAGTTGCTGGGATATTGCATACGTAATTGGTCTAGTTTTTCTAATGTTGAAACTTTAAAATTGTTATACATTACATTTAATAAAAGTAAATTGGAACATTGTAGTCTAATTTTGTCACCTGTCTATCAGAATTCCATACAAACTATAGAACATGTTCAGAGAAAATTTCTGAAATACATTTATTTTAAATCGTATGGACATAATCCTATAAGAGGAATAAAACATGCACAACTAATCAATACATTTGACATGGAACTTCCTATTGACAGGCGCAACTGTAGGTCCCTCTCTTTTTTGTATAAATTAGTCAATGACAAACCCCCCACTCCGACCGGCACAGCGGTGCGGCGTTGAAAGCCGTGCATCGTCTAACGTCGTTTTAGTTCGGCAGACTTCGGCACGGTGTTTGTGTACATGCGACTAGACGTATGCGTGTAGACTAGCTGCTAACTGCTCATAACTGATTCTCTTTTAGACAGAATTTCGGAAAAATTGAATTTGAAAATGAATAATGATCCACAAGATTCCACAACAAAATATGGGACCACCATTGACGCGGTATTTTCCAGATATTTAAAGGATATCTAGTCTCAAACTTATGTTTCTTATTTCAGTTACCATAAACCTATAGTTTCAATGATAAAATTCCTGAATAACCTACATGTACTGTAAGATAATAAAAATATTTTAAACAATATTAACTTCTCATTTATTCAATAAAAGAAAAAAAAATTGTTTTCTTACTGGTCACCACGCTCAAAAAGTGTAACTTGAATTAATAAAGAAAAAAAAATATAGCTTTACCGCGGCAGTCCCGGAGTGCCACACGTATTTTTTATTGTCAAACATCTTAGTTAGATCTCCAATTATAAGTATGTGCAATATTTTTAACAAAGTATGCCAAAAGTGTGACATTAATAATGATCATATTAATACCATCATAAAGGCTTATTGAGAACTAAAAGGCCAATAGTTCATTTTTTTCTTTTATTTTATTTCTACTTCTCTTTATGCACCTTATGTTATTTTTATGCTATTTTTTATGTTATTTTTTATATATTTTTTGTTATTGGGTGATCCTTTTGAAAATAAACACATTATTATGTGGGATTGATTTTATATGTGTTCTCACACCATGAGTGGCACATAAAAGGCAGCTATCTCTGTGCTGTGTCATTTTAATTAATACTGAGCTGAAGATTTTAATGTAATTCTTCAGCCTAAATAATAAATGCCAAACCCAGAGTCTTTGGGTCAAAATGATGATGTTGGTAACCTTATCTTTAGTGGAAGAAATATATTGGAAAAAAGCTCAATTGAGTTTTACATTGATCTGTTAAAATACCATAATGTTTTATTACTCAATTAAAGCATAGTATTTATTTTCATTTGTTTTACTTTCAGTTTGATATTGCAAATGTGACCAAATACTATTTGGGTTAGACTACAGAAAGCTTCAATCCCGCTAAAATATATCTAGATAAGAAATTGTAGGATCTAAAAAGCTAAAAGCGGAACGGGAATAACAGAGTTCACACTTTTTAGTATATATGATTTTTATGGGATCTTTACTTAAGGCCAAATAAAGTATTACTTATTATTAATTCAAAATTCTGTAGGTACATTTGAATAACAGTATTCACAAGTATATTTTCTAAGAAATTTTCATTTTGAAATGGTTGAATTCAACTTTTTTATTATGATCTATTTAGAAGTATACCATAGCATTAAAGCCTATTTCATTAATTAAGGGTTGTTACCTGTTACTCTATCTGGAGACATAAAACCATTTGCTTCATCAAAAGAAATGTTAAATAAATCAATAGGTTGTCCTTTATCAACAAATTGATTTGATAGAAGTGCCAATATTGAACAATCTACTCCTCCAGAAAATAACACTCCAACAGAAGAATGACTACAACTATATTTCTCAAGAATGCACATTTTACATAACTTTGGTTGATACGAAATTCTTCTTCTGACTGCATCTTCCAACAGTTCTTTTAATATAGTTACATTACAGGACCATTGGCAATTATTAAGTAAAAGAGAAAAAGCTTCATTAACAGATAAACCTTGTAATCTACTTAATAAAGCAATTTTATCATTATCAGGTCCTAAAAATGTTGTTTCTTCTGCTATAGAACAATTATTTACTTTAAATGTTTTATTCAAAAATGCTTCTAATTCACCTAATTTAGTTGTATATTTCTGGCTATATGGATTCAGTTCTAAAGTATCACTACTCAGATCCCATGAAAATGTTCCTACAGATGGTAACTCCATAAACTCAAAATCTTTGGTCCTTTTAGCAACACTAGATAATATTAGTACATTTTCATTTTTACCAATAAGTAAACTGCGCCTACCAAATTTATCCCTACCAAAGAATATCTTATTTTTTAATTTATCAAAGTAAATAAACGCATATGGTCCTTGTAATTTACAGAGCGAGGCATGAATGTCTTCAGATTCATTCAAAATATTAAACAAATATTTTGTATCACCATATTCCTTTCGAAATTCTTCAGGTACTCCATTAAATAAATCCCCATTATATATTAAAATTGAATTTTCATTATGAACAGGTTGTTTTGTTAAAGTGTTTCCTTGCAACCAAAGAACACTTGCAGTGAATAGCAAGGTAACATTATTTTCTGTAATCCACTTTTCAAAACCGATGTGATCTGGGCCTCTTCTGGAAATAATTTCTTGAAATTTATTAAGCTACAAAGTAATAACATATCAAATAACACTCATTACCCAACATCTCTTACTTACAATATCTGAAATACATATATTAACAGAGGAACGTTTAGAAATTATTAAAGTAATTCCACACATAACTAAAATAAGTATAACTATAGAAGTATGTGATTTGCTAGTTTCATTTGCATATAAGAGATAAAAATACCGTTTTGTGTTTTGGATATTCACACTTCACATTCACATAAAAATAAAAACAAAACCAAAACCGGCAAAACCTCTCTTTTTCTTCTTTATTGGTAATCATTTGGCCTTGTTCTTGCAAAGCCTCAAGAACATATCATTTCCGTTAGGTTTGTTCTGGTTCTCAAAATGAAAACTGTTTTGAAACTGCGCCGGACCGTATGCGTAAAGGCAAAAAATCCCCGACTGTTTGAAATTCTTGGAAAACCAGAACACGTCATGAAGGTGTTTTGTTTATTGTTTATTATAATAATGAAGTTCCTTTTGAAAGCTCAGCTTCAAATAACATTTGCATGTATATGTTTATCATTATCATCACATTTCAATGGAATAAATAAAAACAGAATATTAAAAAATTAATAATTCTAAAATTGCTTTAATTTACAAATAAAACAAGAACAAGAGACATTCGTCCACATATAAATAAACAATTTGGGATTGTATACGTTTCGTATGGTCTAAAAAGCCAATACAATATTCATAACACTTCAAAAACGCATGCGCGGTCAAAACAGTCCGAGTCGATCCACACTCCCAAGCATGAACACTTTTTGACTGTTTACAACAATCACGGATTATTTCGGATACGAAACCAGAACACTGGACTGAGAGATCCGAAGTAGTCCCAGAAAAACCAGAACACTTTTTGTCTACTGCGCATGAGCCCGACAGTTGTGGATCGTTATTTCTCAAAACCAGAACAGACCTGTTATATCGGGGGAATATTAGAGATGGACAGGAACTATAACAAATCCATAAAGGGTAGATCACACTTGTTCCATTGCGCCATCCTTGGGTACAGAACAATGAACTGGAGTGGGGTAGAAAGCCAATGTGCATCTTGCACATATCAAAGTATGTGGCATCTTGTATCAATAGAACAAGATGCGACTCTATGGGCACAGCCATTTTTATTTCTCATCTCACTCGGGAGTATTTATAATAACCATTTTCTGTTTCACATTGTTATTGTTCAATCCACAAGCTGGTGGATCAGACAATAACAAGGTGAAATAGAAAATGGTTGTTATAAATACTCCCGAGTGAGATGAAAAATAACCTGTGTTCGCCCATAGAGTCGCATCTCAAGCCTATTGACAAGCATTCTACCCCACTCTTGGTACAGAAAGATTAAGGTTCGTAGTTCGTATTATTTTATAAACAAAACTCAGCTGAGTCGGACTTGGGTAAGTTGTCCTTGAACTAAAATCGAAGTTCGGTTCTCCGAGCGGCGGTTCGGTTATATTTCACTTTACCTAATATATGGGTTATATCTCACTTGGCGTAATCTATGGTTATATCCATAGGTTATATCCAATGAACTGGAGTGGGGTAGAATGCTTGTCAATAGGCTTGAGATGCGACTCTATGGGCAAAGACAGGTTATTTTTCATCTCACTCGGGAGTATTTATAACAACCATTTTCTATTTCACTTTGTTATTGTCTGATCCACCAGCTTGTGGATTGAACAATAACAATGTGAAACAGAAAATGGTTATTATAAATACTCCCGAGTGAGATGAGAAATAAAAATGGCTGCGCCCATAGAGTCGTATCTTGTTTTATTGATACAATATGCACATTGGCTTTCTACCCCACTCCAGTTCATTGGTTATATCCATATGCCGCGTTTGAGAATCCACATCGGATGCATCTGAGATGTTATGAATTTTTTATCACGTGATAGAGAATTAGATCTGAATGTAGATGTAATAAACAAACGCTCTAGACTTTATTTGGTCACGTGACAAATGTCAATGACAAGTTAGAAGTTTATACTTATTAAATTTGACTTTTGAGACTACAAATCAACCTAAATTTGAAATATAAACAAAAATTAAGCAAACTAATCACTTTTATATTCATGCTAGCATAAACAAAGGAAAAATTAACAAACAAGGCTTCACAGAACACTTACTTTCTAGCATGGAACAAACATCTCATTCACATCTCATTTCAAATCGAGATGTAAAAAATGTAATCTGAACAGGTACATCTGGGATAAAAAAACGCAGATGTAGATGTAGTAGATGTGTCCGATGTGGATAAAAAAACGCTCGCGATGTGGATTCTCAAACGCAGCAATAGATGTTATTGCCGCGTTTGAGAATCCACATCGGATGCATCTGAGATGTTGCGAATTTTTTATCACGTGATAGAGAATTAGATCTGAATGTAGATGTAATAAACAAACGCTCTAGACTTTATTTGGTCACGTGACAAATGTCAATGACAAGTTAGAAGTTTATACTTTATTAAATTTGACTTTTGAGACTACAAATCAACCTAAATTTGAAATATAAACAAAAATTAAGCAAACTAATCACTTTTATATTCATGCTAGCATAAACAAAGGAAAAATTGACAAACAAGGCTTCACAGAACACTTACTTTCTGGCATGGAACGAACATCTCATTCACATCTCATTCCAAATCGAGATGTAAAAAATGTAATCTGAACAGGTACATCTGGGATAAACAAACGCAGATGTAGATGTAGTAGATGTGTCCGATGTGGATAAAAAAACGCTCGAGATGTAAAAAATGCATCCGATGTGGATTCTCAAACGCGGCATATATCGCGTGATTTTAGAGATGGGTAGTAACAAATCCGTAAATGTACATAACAGTTACAGATTTGCTAATATCCATCTCTAAATTCCAGTGTAACACCGGAACTACCTGGAACTTTAGAGACGTTGTAACCGAACTTCGATTTTACCCACCGTGCTTTGTGGATTTACCTTACCTTAAGTCCGACATGGCCCTACCTTCATGTTTATTATGATATAATTTGATGAACAAGAGTAAATGTTCTGTGCGCTTATCGCTTTAGTTTTTCGATGCTCTTATCAAATTATCATTTTACCTCTTCTTCGAAACATCCAAATCGTGTCCAAATCCAGGAAAAACCCAAACTGGTAGTTTCAGTTCAGTCTTTTTGATGCCAGGATTAAATTTATAATGGCGTATTTAAAATGTTTTCTTTTAATTTTAATGTGCGATTTCTCTTTAGCTCAGAATCATATTGTGTTTAAAGAATTAAATTTAAAATATAGTGAAAATAAAACAATCTGGCTCAATAATTCTGTAGAGTATATTTTGGAATTTAGTGATACAAATGTAAGTAATTTTGAATAAATGTTTAACTAATATACTGGTTAATTTTTATGTTATCATTATTTAAAGTTTTGTAATATAAATACATATTGCTAAGTACATAAATAGAAATGGTTAATTATATAAATCCATTTAGATTTATCTATGAATACAATGTAAGTACACCTAATTAGACAATAAGAATTTGTCTTTTTTTTGTGTGTGTCATCGGCTTCAACTGCTAAGGTTTTTTGCCTCGTTTTCTGTGTAGGCTTTGTTACTGTTTTTCAGCGCCACTTTAGGAACGGCACTGTTAATTAGGACCATTCACTGTTGGGTTCTAATTAACAGTGATGTTCCTAAAGTGGCACTGGGAAACAGTAACAAAGCCTACACCGAACACGAGGCGAAATAAACTTAGCAGTTGAAGCCGATAACACACAAAAAAAGACAAATAGGTACTTGGAAGTAATAAATCTTTTTCAGTAATATTTCCCCTTTTTTTTATTAGAAATTAGCCTATTCTGAGCTTCCTCCAAGAATATGGATTGAAAGTAATGCTACTTCAAATGCTCCTTTAATGATTGTGGCTAGGCAAAGTAAAGAAATGCTCTCTTGGCAGCTACCATTAGAGATTGAAGGTGAGGAAGGAGAAGCTATTTATAATTATACTTCCAGGACAATGTGCCATGATATACTAAAGCATTATAGAAAAGAAGGTAAAATTAAACTAAAATAGGTATACAAATAAAAAAAATATCCTGCCTGCATTTTTCATGTTTCAGGCATCTCTATACTATAAGATTATTTTTACTAAAAAGTAGTTCATTAAGAAATTTTTTTTTATCTATAGTAGTTTCATAGGCTATTGTAATTTTTGTTTTAGGAAGAATAAGGATAAACCACGAAAGTCCTATCATATCTGTATCGACATCTTCAATAGAAACAATTCAGTTTACAGTAAATGTTCAATATCAAACTAATTTTTCATTGCAGCTGAACCAAGAATACAATTTTACCATTACTCCAAGTGAACCAAGGTAAATAGTTTTTTCATCATTATAGGTATAAATGTACATATGTATTGTGTATTATGTACTGCATTTTTAAATCAAATAAGGGCAATCTTGTAGTTTAGGTGGGTAATAATTCGCATGTATTCTACCTTGCTGCTGGGACTCACTTTGACAATCGAAATCATTACATAGTGTATGGTCTGATATTAACTGAAATATTGGTCCAAGACTAACCACTATGCTTGACATTCCTGAAAAACCGGTTAAATTAGTGACATGGTTACCTGAAAATGGTGACTCAAATTTCAATTCATTAACTGGTATATTTTTAAGATTACCATTAAGTGGAATGTCAACCTGTCACAAAATTGATGCAACTCTTGGCTATGGTCCAAATGTATCCAACAAATTAATAGTTATAAATTTTTTATTTCTAAAAAAAAAAAATACTTTTAAGTTATCAGAGTTGCTGTTAAATATAAATTATAAGGGCAAGGAAAATTTTTAGAAATTAATATAAGAATATAATATTCTTTAATTTTAGATTATTTTGATGAATTTTTTTTGTGAAATTCAGATTTTCCTTACCCTCACAATTAAAAGATAAGAAACAAACAGCAAAAAAGAATGGAAATCTGGAAATTTGGTAGGTGTAAAATTCAAATTCTAAATGTCGGTGTGTAAATGTGCATTAATACCAAAACTTCAAGATTATCCAGATCAGTTCCTAATAACATGTTTATTTATTCATCCAAAAATATAACCCTTATTATATTATCCACCAAGTTATGAATTTTTTTCTGTAAGTCTTCACCCCTCAGCAAATTAAAGTTCAGTTTACAATCATTATATCCATTAATTTGAGAAAGTCACTATTAGAAATATAAAAAACATATTTACAAATTGGTAGGCAACATTAAAGTCCATATTTTAAATTATTTTATAATATAGAGCATGTTCAATTACTTCAGTCTGAAACAAATTTGTTTTTTTTAGTGGGTCATCCTGTATTTTATATTTCAATTACTATTTATAAATTAGACATGAGCCACAATAGATCCATCTGCTGGATCCCAGTGGAAGGCGATGGGATCATCCCACTTATATTCAACCAAAATGTAAAAAAGGGGTTTTACATAAAATGTTAAAAAAAGAACTTTAAAAAATTAAAACTACCTCTGCACTAAACAGGTTACATTATTACCCTCTATAGTTTTTTTTTTATTTGGTATTTTTAGTTATCTATCTAGCTCTTTTTGTTTCTGTTTCCTGTTATGATAAATTATTTAAAAATAATATGAAAAAATTATGTAGTTGAATTTTGACTATATTTTTTGCAAAGAAAAAGGTAGAGTATCAGCATAAAATTTGACTAATATCGAGAAACTTTTACAACAACAAAAATTGGTTTTCAATTGTTTTTTTTGCAGCATATAGGTCACATTGAAATCAATATTATTTTCAAATAAAACTTGTTAGATTCTGTGAAATATCTTATATATTCACATACTATTTGTAATTGTTATAATGGGAAAAGTGAAGGTAATTCAAATATAAATACAGTTTGATCCTTTTAAAAAGCATAACTTTATTCCAGACTGAAGTTATTGAACACACTGTACCTTCATTTGAAAATAATTTTAAAATATGGAATTTAATGCTGCCTACCATTTTATACATGGTTTTTTATATATCTAATAGTGCTGGAGATATTGAAGTTTTTCGCACTAATGGATTACCCTATATAGGTGAAAGTTTTTTCACTGTTACCATTATCCATATTGTACCGAATCTCCTAGTTTTTCCATGTCTGACTGTATTACATTTATATGCAGTTCTTTTTGAATCCAAAGTGCATAAAATGCTTTTTCTAATTTTGACACATAAAGTGACAATTTTTGGAATCGCAGCATCAAAAGTATCTACTTTACGCAACCAGTTGCATAATGTTGAACATTATGAAACTGGTTTCGAAAAATTCATTATGTCGCCATCTGCGAAAAGAAAATAAAAATAAACCTTTTTTGGTTTTAAAATCAATAATATACATTATTTTTGATAGTTTATCAAAGAAGGACAGGTTGACTTATAAAAATAGAATTTTATTAATCTTACAACCTAGTAATATTGTTTTTTGGTTCTTATTTTCCATTCTAAATCTGTACAAAATAAAACACAATACACAACAAAATAACCCACTTTCTTGAAATCTAAATAACTTTAGCAATATAAATACACTACAATAAGTGGTTGAGAATAAATAAATATGATTTTCTAATTATCAATAAAAGAATGAAGTTAGTCATATGCAACTAACAATACAAGAAAGTAGTAATTTTTTACCAAAAACACAATTTTATAAAAATAATGTAGTCAAAATTTAGAAAAAATATTGTATGTAACACTACGAAATTCCGTTTTATGTAACTCGTTCATGTTGCGGGACCTCGCTCTGTTCATCCCGCAAATATTCACTCGTTACATAAAATAAGGCATTTCAGAACTGGTTTCAAAAATAGCTATTAAATCATGGATGACTCATTAACCCTTTTCTCCATAATTACAGAATTTCAAATGGCCAATTTCAACTGAAATTGAAAATTTGTTCTTGAACTTGTTTTGTTTTTCACAAGCAAGTGGTTTAAAATTATCAGCTATTTTGACATTCTTAATATATATCTATTTGATAAATTAACCAAAAGGATGTGTTTACATATACAGTGAGCAAGTCTTACCCCCCTAACTAACTCGTTACTGGGGTCTTGTTGGGAAAATCGCCAAAACAGGTCGATTTTTGATTTCTACAATGTACATTTTTGTATGATTAGTTTACCCTTAATTTCATCCCTTACTGGAGGGTAGCAACCCTTTCGAAAAATTTAAATGGCATGGGGTGGTGAGTGATAGCTCATTTGAAAGGGGGTTTTATTCTCTATTCAACCATGCAAAAAAATTTGAAATTTGCATCATTACGTGTTGATTTATTAATGTTTAAAAATAACAAAACCTCACAAAATAGGAAAGCAACTAGACTAACAGTGACTTTCTAGTGGCAAAAAGTCTTACCTACTTCACGTCTGAACCAAAACCGAAATCATGCAGGGGCGAATTTTAATTCTAAGGATGAGTGCGCTACGTTAATTTCCGTTATTCTGAAACAACAATTAGTCGAGAATTAATGAAGCAAATTTCAATTTTTTTTACACGGTTGAATAGAGAATAAAACCCTCTTTCAAATGAGCTATCACTCACCAACCCAATCCATTTAAATTTTTCGAAAGGGTTGCTCCCCTCCAGTAAGGGATGAAATTAAGGGTAAACTATTCATACCAAAATGTACATTGTAGAAATCAAAAATCGACGTGTCTCGGCGATTTTCCCAACAAGACTCCAGTAACGAGTTAGATAGGGGGGTAAGACTTATGATGCTCACTGTATATATTTCTTTAATTTATTTGTTTTGTTTATGATATTTAAAATAATGAACTCATTTATTTTTTTCATTCATATACAAAATTATTTCAAAATTTTCTTCAATTTAAAATTGAATTAATAAAAATAGTACGACCTTATTGAAAAAATAATAATGGTTATGATGTTTAGTAAGAATATACTAATAAGGGATAATTTAATGATTAAAGCGAACTGTAATAAAAATTATTTCCCAACCATTTTGTTTATCTTTTAAATGCATTTTTGCTAATATTAATTTTAGGTACTTTTTTTATAATTTTACTACAAATTCGACGCTATTAAAGAAAGGTGACTCGAACTATGAAACAGTCATTTTGGAAGTGACTTCTGACGATATTTGCATGACTGTTAGCATACAAAATATAAGTGTAAGTATCTTTGTTTGTTAAAAACACCATAAAAATATATGTATTTATGTCTCTATAATTATATTGCATACTGTCACGTTAAGCGTGTTTTTAATAAAATGTTACGTTTAACGTGTTTTTATAATTAATTAAATGTGTCACAATGAATGTGTTCTTAAATACACGTTATGCGTGGTTTTTATAAAACAATGTTACGTTTAACGTGTTTCAAATAATTTTGGGACTATCTATGTCCCGGGTGTTAAATAAAATATATGAATTTGGGCCTCAATCACATAAACACTATTTAGCCTTAAACTTGGCTTCGTAGCCCTTAACTGTATAAGGATTCTGCTCCTGCTGTAAGAACCTAACACGTCTTTAAACAAGGGCTGAAGGAAACACAGTGTTCTCAAAACAAGTATAATGTAATTACAACGATTATATAAAATGTCTTAACTCGACATACCCAAATACAGGCTCAATATAATAATAAGTACACAAAACGTAAACTTACCAACTCCGTTAATATTTGGGCACATGTCACAAACTAACTATTTAAAAATGTAATTATTCGAAATACAAAATAGACTTTTAAATTAGACTATGAAGGTCTAAGCTGGAGCTGCTACAGGGAATCTCCTAAAAGGGGGACCTCCTATGGGGAGGATCCGTTCCCTGTGGAAAAAAGCCATGCGCATTCCCTCAACATCACCTTTATAACTTTCTTATAGTTTATTGTTATTAAAACTAATGTTTAATAATTATTAAATAACCAACCTTGCACATTATTGCTATTTAAAACAAATTGTTGACATAATTAAACAAAGTTTTATGTACATGATGTTATTTAAATAATTAATTAAAATTAGGAAAAATATAAATTTATACGCTTAACGTGACAATACACTAAAAGGAACCTAAAATGAGGTTATAAATAAAACACATATATAAAATGAGGAAATATTCTGTCTCGTTTTAAGTGTAATTACAGGAGTTTTGCTGAATCTGTCATTATTTTCGGTAAATTACAAGAAATAATTTGACAACTTTTATATCCAATTTAAATGCCTCAGATTATAAAGTCTAACCAGGATTTATTTTTTCTTAAAAAGGCAAATAACAAAAGCTGACTAGTAATTTTGTGTTTAATATTTTTAAAAAGTGATGGTTTATTTTAACTTATTGAAAACAAAATTTAATAATAGACTATAGTTTAGCATATGAGGGGAGGACCCAAAAGAACAGATTTTTGTCATAAAAAAAATTATTTATTAACTTTTTTACAAAATTACTTCAGTCACCTTCAAAGTACTCTCCATTAGATGTGATGAACTTGTCAAATCTTTTTTCTTACTGTTTTAAGTATCTCTGGAACTCTTCAACTTTGATATCGTCCAGAGCCCTTTGCGAAGCTGTTTTTACAGTCTCCACATATTCCCTTCGTTCGTTTAGACAATTTGGTTTTTAATCCAATAAAAATCCATCAGACGCCATATTTTCCTTTCTATGGTTATTATTTTTGTATCATAATTACAGGAAACATCTTATTCTATATATCGCCACATATATTATTTGATCCAAAACGGTTTTAAGAAGGTGGGCATAACTACTTCATTCATGCATGTTACATATCTCTTTTTTTTTCTCTGGTCTTTTTTAATTGAATCTGGAGTTGATCCATCTTTAAATGTTCTCACTGGGTAACTTGGACAAAACATAATAGAAACGCACTTTTTATTTTTACAGTTTATGTACTTCTCACATTTTGACTATGTTTTTACACTCACAATTGTCCTACACAAAATCTGCTCTTTTGTAAATTATGTCATCATTAAAATATTACACCTTTAGGCAATGAGAAAAACCTTATCTCCCAAAATTAAATCACCAGAGATATTCAAAAACATTTTTCCATAATTATATAGACCCATTTAGTAGCAGGAAGTAACTACTCCGTTTGGTACTAGGTACACCAATCAATAATTTTCCAATTTTGAAGATTTTGGTTTTGTGGTTTTACAGTCTATTATTATTCTATAATTTAACTAATATAGTTAAAAAAAATATTAAAGAAGAAAATTGTCACTTCCAGTGCCTTAATTAGCGAAAAATGTAGCGATTTGATAACGCGATAAAAATTAGGCCAGGATATCCATTGATTAATAGAATTTAAAAAATTACGTATGTCACCTCTTTTCCTGAGCCAAACGCCTGAGCCGTCCTTTTTTTGTAGTCATAATTCTCGACAAACTTTCGTCACTTGATAACGAGTTAAAAAAATATGCAATCAAAAGGGCCATTCGCAAATATCCACACATGCTGCGATTTAACCTGAGCTAAGTTGGTGGCCCAGCGCAATTTCTAAGACGCGTCTGGGGGCCAGACAATGTTTTTATATGCCTTCGGAGCATATTTATCAGATGACGGCCGACATTTGCAGTGGGCTTTCCTAATATTAAATTTTTATCAAAATTATAAAAAAAAGAGATAATTATTATTTGCATTAGGACAAAACTCTTATTTAATTTTCAGTGCCCAGTTTTCGATACTAACCAAGACGTCACATTTAGAGGTTTTTATGAAACCGTCAATCGCAAAGGAGGTATCACCATACCGGTAAGTGAATTTATACCCAATTTACGCTTTTTTAAAATAAGCGTTTATAGGTATTTTCTTTGATTTCAGAAATACAAATTCCCTCATGGTTTCTACGTGGTATTCGTAGCTAAACCTGACGACTATGCTTGCAATAAAGCTGCCGGTTTTGCCGGTGATAGCAGTTACCCGAATAGACTTAAACGTATTTCTTTAATTATTAAACCCAGCATTACTTATTCCGATTACATTCGAGCAGTTTTACTTACTTTAGGATGCATAGGTTTGTAAATGATTTTTTTTCACACACGAAATTCTCTTGAAAGTAATATTTTTTCAATAATGGCACAACTTAAAAAGGTCTAGAAGTAATAATGGCTATGTTAAATACACATTTTAGAATAAAATTCAATTCTGTTCAATATCTATTAAATAAAATTCTAGTTCCAACACGTCTATGTTCAGATCTATCTAATTCAATGCCTAGCGAAGGTATTCACTGATATGTAATTGTTTTCTAACAATTTATTTATTTGTTTACAGTACAGATACATAAAGTTCTAAATGGTACATTTAAAATATCAATTAAAATAAAAATAAAAAAGAAATTAATAAAATTGTCACAGTATAAAAATGAAGTCAATAGTGTAATGAAAGTTGACGCTTTAAAGAAAACAAACCTGTATTAAAAATGTCATAATTTGAAAAATACTTATTGTAATTGGACATCAGTCGGTCTACAAATAAATTCTGTCCATAGTTAGTTCTATGAGTATTTACATAAAATAGTTTAATCTGCCTAGTAAGTCTGGCAGGAACAAGGAATCTAATAAAATGTACCAGGCTGTCACTATCAATCAAACCGTTCAATAACTTATACAGGAAAACAATCGATGCTTCTCGACATCTGCATTCCAAACTCTTAAGTCCGCACAACATAATTCTGGTTTGTTAAGGTAAGGTAAGATAACATAAATCAGTGCGGTACTTTACTTCTCGCCGTGCATTAGAATATAACTGGTAGTCACTACTCAGACCAGAGTGCTTATATTTTTTATATAGTCTATTTTTGTAGGCAATACATTTTCGAAGTTCACTTCTAAACATTTTGGATATTTAATGTTTTTATAGTCTTTTTTTGGGACAAATTGATTGATGCCTTGAAACATAGTGTCATAAAATTTTTCAACTCTGTCTTCGATCTTTGGTGCTTTATTGACTGACGTCCAGTCCACCTATTAAGTTATTAAGTTTTTTTAAAATTAGCGCCTTTGAATATTTACACAGTACTTTTGCGAGAATTGGATTTTAATGGATCATATTTTGAAAGATCTTTTCAAAAACTCTGAATTAGGGACAACATCGTCATTATAACCAGAACACTCTCGAGTTTACATTCTGTATCTGTAAGATGTGGAGGTTGGGTTTCCCAATAGCTAGACACAAAGTTGCCATGCCAACTCTACTGAGAATGAGGGACTGAAATCTACTTTAGTAAGAACTTATTTCTATTTTTGTTTTGTTGCTACTAACCTATATCGCTGATTTCTATCCCTATTTAGAGTTGTGGTACGATTGATACATAATCTTCAACATGAGTCAATTATGAGTAGATAATATACTTTTTTTTTTTGATAATTTTTAGGTGCTTTCTATATAATATTTGGACTTCCTTACTTTGTGTACACTGTCAAAGGTACAGTTCCTAGAGAAATGGCGTATGTACATGACAGTTTTCCCTCAACCCCAAGTGCACGTAAGTGAGGTTATAGATTTATGCTTTAACAACAGACAAAAGGATCGTAGAGTATTTGGTATTAGAAATATGGTCTAGTAAGCATGTATAATGTGTTAAATCTTCCATTTTCAGCTATCTATTTTATAAATAACATTCATGGCGTCAATATATTATTTTTTAATTGTACCTGGGTAAATTATAATAGAGATCAGCCACTTTTGGGACCTCTGGAGAAAAACGTAACAACATCGAAGTATATGTATAGAATAGACAATTTATTCAGGGTTGCTAGACCACAAGCTATCATTTTTGAAAAAAAAAATATAACGAACTCAAAAATAAAGTTATATTTCTTATTAAACTTCTTTTTCTTTCGTACTCTACTCTACATCCTTTAAATACGCTAAAAATTTACAATAGCAACTCTTAACACTGCACAAAAAATACAAACATTTACCAATGAAGTGTGTTCTATTCAAAATATAAACTGATATTTTTATTATTTCACCAGGAATTGTTAGACTGGAGATTAAGCAAAATACAAACGATGATGGCACAGGTACATTTCAATCCATTTTCATCTTATTAACCGAGTATATCTCACTTTTGAGTTATATATGGACTTGTCGCTTTTATCCTGTCTTTCATTTTGTATTTGAAGGCGTCTTTGTGACATTAAAATAATTTTAATGTTAAAAATGTTCCCTACTTATTGTGTATGTGGTGAGTTGTTATAAACGAATTCCGTATTTACTTCTAAAACTACGATAAAACATTTCAGGCCATGGGAGTCAAACCACTAAAACGGCCCATTCTCGATTAGGTTTTCCCTGCCGCATGCGGCGCTACACAGATCCCACGAAAAACCGTCTCAAGGCACACAAGGTCACACACTAAGACTCACGCCACTGCTTGAGATTTCAGTGGACTGTGGTCTTCCGTCAGCTGTCGAAGTTTATTTTGGCGCCTTCCTATTGGGTTCTAATGAACAATGTATTGTATTTGGTGTAGCAGCTTGCTTGAAAATTATTAATAAGAACACCAAACAGGATATGGTCAAATACCTGGCAATTACAAAAAAATCTTGTAGTCACATGAACTTAATACGGAAAGTGCTACAAAATTAATACTCGCGTTTTATAATATGCGGCGATACATATCTACTCGCGGTAATTCCTATTGGATTTGTCTCGCGGCTTGTCTCCGTCTACCGGGTGTGGGTCGATCGATCGACAGGCAAATTTAGTGGCAGTTAAAAAATAATACAAAAAATAAAAATTAAAAACTTAACTAATTGACCTAACATGTGCGGCCTAGAACCATCGTGGGTTGCTTCGCAAAATAAAATTATACTTACGTAAAATGAGAAAGATTAAGAAGACTTAAATAATATACCTATGCGGCATAGAGCCATCGCAGGTTGCTTCGCAAAAAATATACAAAATTAAAAAAATTAAAAAAACAACTAAATTACTTAACATGTGCGCTAATTTAAGCTGTCGGTAAATTGTCCTGTAGGTCAATTGTCATGTCAGTGACTTGACCTGTTGGTCAGTTGGCCTGTCGGTTAAATGGCCTGAAGGTAAATTGTTCTGTCGGTTAATTGGCTTTTTGGTAAATTGTCCTATCAGTGAATTGTCCAATCGGTCAATTGGGTGCTGGCCAATTGTACAGGTGCCTCGTATACCATCTCAGGTTGCCTCTAAGTAATACATGTGACAGCTGATATAGGGCCATTCACGGTGAAATTAATCTCGGAGACTTGTGTAACGCCGTATGCGCGAGGCCAGTCTCATCGTGACTAGCCTGTTTTATATGAGTGGCAACTGAAGGCAATGAAACAAGTTCTGCCAGTACTCTAGTGACTTTTTGTGTACCGTAACTTAGCCAATTCATTTTCTATAAGTTTGGCTAATATATTGTTGCAGTTATTACAGTAGATAGAAATAACAATGTTAGATTTTTAAATTTGTCGATAGACGTTTTAGTATATGGAGCAAACAGGAGGAGTTGAAGTGTGATAAAGGATTGAACTTTAGGTAGTAATTTACTACCGAGAAAATTTAGATGGAGAGGCATGCTGGTAACAGAGGAAGTTAGTAGGAATAATCACAAAGTTCAAAATAGGGCTGCAAGAAGTAGCAGAGGCCAAGGAAGAACTTGGACATTCTCGTGTCACATGAATTTCTAGAAGATCACATGTTAACTGTTCTTTTTGACAACCTTTTATCTTCCATTTTAATAATATGGTTCAGTCCACTGTTTATGGTGAATAAGAGATTTATAGGATGATTGAAACAAGAGCGAAGAAAACCACACCTTTCTACAAGGAGGATCTTTAAAGGAATATGAGGTTAGAAAAAAAAAATAAAGGGATAATACATAATGTACTGACTATGAGTGAATACTAAAGTTGTTTGGGGCGTATATTAAGGATAGCACAAATTTTAAGAAGAATTCGTTTATTCAACTCATCTTGTAATTAAAAAAAATCTTTTTTTAGAATTGGCAACAAAGTAGGTCGCAAAACAATTTTTTTGCCACTTTTGATCCTTTAAATATTTTCGTAGCAGACATATTTAAATTAGTTGAATATTGAGATTATCTAAATTGACTAACATTTCATTGGTTTTAAAATGTTTCATGCACCCTTACACTAACACATAGACACTGTAACTGTTGAAGAAATAGGTAAGAAATGCTTGCAAAAAGTATTGTTTCTGAATAATTTATAAACATCCTTTCGTACTAACAATTTTAACTCTAATGTGAACCCATTCCCTTTAAAGTTTTAATAATGAGTTTATACCATAATTTATTAACCATTTTTATAATAATTTTGTTTGTTTTTTATAAAATTTTGTGTGTAACGTTTATTTAATGTTTTATTGATTTGGGTCAATCAAAATCAACGAAAGAATCTACTCGTGGCCAATCTGCCAATCAGACATGATATTTTAAAGGTCCTTCCGTTTCGTAGATCCCTGCATTCTGGTCGCTATGATAACTGAGTTTTAAGTCGACAATACTGACGAGTTAGGACGGGCGAAAGGGTAGTGCTAACCTTGAAATCGATGCATGACTTTTACATTATAATTTATCGCAAAATCAATAAAATCACATGAGTTAATGGAAACGTAAAAATAGTCTTTTTGTTTTATACAAACCCTATTTTTAGTATTTTCCTAAATATATAACTAAAAAGAAACTACACAATATAATAATAATACTCTCCCTAGTTCACCCCCTTACGACTGAATTTCGACCCCTGAAGCCGACTGAGCTTGTGTGGGAAAGGGACCGCTATTCTTTGCTGGTGCGCTCCGGGGCGACTTAAAGATGATTGATGGTTCCATTTGACTTACAGGTGAGGAAAAACTCACCAACCCAATCCATTTAAATTTTTCGAAAGGGTTGCTCCCCTCCAGTAAGGGATGAAATTAAGGGTAAACTATTCATACCAAAATGTACATTGTAGAAATCAAAAATCGACGTGTCTCGGCGATTTTCCCAACAAGACTCCAGTAACGAGTTAGATAGGGGGGTAAGACTTATGATGCTCACTGTATATATTTCTTTAATTTATTTGTTTTGTTTATGATATTTAAAATAATGAACTCATTTATTTTTTTCATTCATATACAAAATTATTTCAAAATTTTCTTCAATTTAAAATTGAATTAATAAAAATAGTACGACCTTATTGAAAAAATAATAATGGTTATGATGTTTAGTAAGAATATACTAATAAGGGATAATTTAATGATTAAAGCGAACTGTAATAAAAATTATTTCCCAACCATTTTGTTTATCTTTTAAATGCATTTTTGCTAATATTAATTTTAGGTACTTTTTTTATAATTTTACTACAAATTCGACGCTATTAAAGAAAGGTGACTCGAACTATGAAACAGTCATTTTGGAAGTGACTTCTGACGATATTTGCATGACTGTTAGCATACAAAATATAAGTGTAAGTATCTTTGTTTGTTAAAAACACCATAAAAATATATGTATTTATGTCTCTATAATTATATTGCATACTGTCACGTTAAGCGTGTTTTTAATAAAATGTTACGTTTAACGTGTTTTTATAATTAATTAAATGTGTCACAATGAATGTGTTCTTAAATACACGTTATGCGTGGTTTTTATAAAACAATGTTACGTTTAACGTGTTTCAAATAATTTTGGGACTATCTATGTCCCGGGTGTTAAATAAAATATATGAATTTGGGCCTCAATCACATAAACACTATTTAGCCTTAAACTTGGCTTCGTAGCCCTTAACTGTATAAGGATTCTGCTCCTGCTGTAAGAACCTAACACGTCTTTAAACAAGGGCTGAAGGAAACACAGTGTTCTCAAAACAAGTATAATGTAATTACAACGATTATATAAAATGTCTTAACTCGACATACCCAAATACAGGCTCAATATAATAATAAGTACACAAAACGTAAACTTACCAACTCCGTTAATATTTGGGCACATGTCACAAACTAACTATTTAAAAATGTAATTATTCGAAATACAAAATAGACTTTTAAATTAGACTATGAAGGTCTAAGCTGGAGCTGCTACAGGGAATCTCCTAAAAGGGGGACCTCCTATGGGGAGGATCCGTTCCCTGTGGAAAAAAGCCATGCGCATTCCCTCAACATCACCTTTATAACTTTCTTATAGTTTATTGTTATTAAAACTAATGTTTAATAATTATTAAATAACCAACCTTGCACATTATTGCTATTTAAAACAAATTGTTGACATAATTAAACAAAGTTTTATGTACATGATGTTATTTAAATAATTAATTAAAATTAGGAAAAATATAAATTTATACGCTTAACGTGACAATACACTAAAAGGAACCTAAAATGAGGTTATAAATAAAACACATATATAAAATGAGGAAATATTCTGTCTCGTTTTAAGTGTAATTACAGGAGTTTTGCTGAATCTGTCATTATTTTCGGTAAATTACAAGAAATAATTTGACAACTTTTATATCCAATTTAAATGCCTCAGATTATAAAGTCTAACCAGGATTTATTTTTTCTTAAAAAGGCAAATAACAAAAGCTGACTAGTAATTTTGTGTTTAATATTTTTAAAAAGTGATGGTTTATTTTAACTTATTGAAAACAAAATTTAATAATAGACTATAGTTTAGCATATGAGGGGAGGACCCAAAAGAACAGATTTTTGTCATAAAAAAAATTATTTATTAACTTTTTTACAAAATTACTTCAGTCACCTTCAAAGTACTCTCCATTAGATGTGATGAACTTGTCAAATCTTTTTTCTTACTGTTTTAAGTATCTCTGGAACTCTTCAACTTTGATATCGTCCAGAGCCCTTTGCGAAGCTGTTTTTACAGTCTCCACATATTCCCTTCGTTCGTTTAGACAATTTGGTTTTTAATCCAATAAAAATCCATCAGACGCCATATTTTCCTTTCTATGGTTATTATTTTTGTATCATAATTACAGGAAACATCTTATTCTATATATCGCCACATATATTATTTGATCCAAAACGGTTTTAAGAAGGTGGGCATAACTACTTCATTCATGCATGTTACATATCTCTTTTTTTTTCTCTGGTCTTTTTTAATTGAATCTGGAGTTGATCCATCTTTAAATGTTCTCACTGGGTAACTTGGACAAAACATAATAGAAACGCACTTTTTATTTTTACAGTTTATGTACTTCTCACATTTTGACTATGTTTTTACACTCACAATTGTCCTACACAAAATCTGCTCTTTTGTAAATTATGTCATCATTAAAATATTACACCTTTAGGCAATGAGAAAAACCTTATCTCCCAAAATTAAATCACCAGAGATATTCAAAAACATTTTTCCATAATTATATAGACCCATTTAGTAGCAGGAAGTAACTACTCCGTTTGGTACTAGGTACACCAATCAATAATTTTCCAATTTTGAAGATTTTGGTTTTGTGGTTTTACAGTCTATTATTATTCTATAATTTAACTAATATAGTTAAAAAAAATATTAAAGAAGAAAATTGTCACTTCCAGTGCCTTAATTAGCGAAAAATGTAGCGATTTGATAACGCGATAAAAATTAGGCCAGGATATCCATTGATTAATAGAATTTAAAAAATTACGTATGTCACCTCTTTTCCTGAGCCAAACGCCTGAGCCGTCCTTTTTTTGTAGTCATAATTCTCGACAAACTTTCGTCACTTGATAACGAGTTAAAAAAATATGCAATCAAAAGGGCCATTCGCAAATATCCACACATGCTGCGATTTAACCTGAGCTAAGTTGGTGGCCCAGCGCAATTTCTAAGACGCGTCTGGGGGCCAGACAATGTTTTTATATGCCTTCGGAGCATATTTATCAGATGACGGCCGACATTTGCAGTGGGCTTTCCTAATATTAAATTTTTATCAAAATTATAAAAAAAAGAGATAATTATTATTTGCATTAGGACAAAACTCTTATTTAATTTTCAGTGCCCAGTTTTCGATACTAACCAAGACGTCACATTTAGAGGTTTTTATGAAACCGTCAATCGCAAAGGAGGTATCACCATACCGGTAAGTGAATTTATACCCAATTTACGCTTTTTTAAAATAAGCGTTTATAGGTATTTTCTTTGATTTCAGAAATACAAATTCCCTCATGGTTTCTACGTGGTATTCGTAGCTAAACCTGACGACTATGCTTGCAATAAAGCTGCCGGTTTTGCCGGTGATAGCAGTTACCCGAATAGACTTAAACGTATTTCTTTAATTATTAAACCCAGCATTACTTATTCCGATTACATTCGAGCAGTTTTACTTACTTTAGGATGCATAGGTTTGTAAATGATTTTTTTTCACACACGAAATTCTCTTGAAAGTAATATTTTTTCAATAATGGCACAACTTAAAAAGGTCTAGAAGTAATAATGGCTATGTTAAATACACATTTTAGAATAAAATTCAATTCTGTTCAATATCTATTAAATAAAATTCTAGTTCCAACACGTCTATGTTCAGATCTATCTAATTCAATGCCTAGCGAAGGTATTCACTGATATGTAATTGTTTTCTAACAATTTATTTATTTGTTTACAGTACAGATACATAAAGTTCTAAATGGTACATTTAAAATATCAATTAAAATAAAAATAAAAAAGAAATTAATAAAATTGTCACAGTATAAAAATGAAGTCAATAGTGTAATGAAAGTTGACGCTTTAAAGAAAACAAACCTGTATTAAAAATGTCATAATTTGAAAAATACTTATTGTAATTGGACATCAGTCGGTCTACAAATAAATTCTGTCCATAGTTAGTTCTATGAGTATTTACATAAAATAGTTTAATCTGCCTAGTAAGTCTGGCAGGAACAAGGAATCTAATAAAATGTACCAGGCTGTCACTATCAATCAAACCGTTCAATAACTTATACAGGAAAACAATCGATGCTTCTCGACATCTGCATTCCAAACTCTTAAGTCCGCACAACATAATTCTGGTTTGTTAAGGTAAGGTAAGATAACATAAATCAGTGCGGTACTTTACTTCTCGCCGTGCATTAGAATATAACTGGTAGTCACTACTCAGACCAGAGTGCTTATATTTTTTATATAGTCTATTTTTGTAGGCAATACATTTTCGAAGTTCACTTCTAAACATTTTGGATATTTAATGTTTTTATAGTCTTTTTTTGGGACAAATTGATTGATGCCTTGAAACATAGTGTCATAAAATTTTTCAACTCTGTCTTCGATCTTTGGTGCTTTATTGACTGACGTCCAGTCCACCTATTAAGTTATTAAGTTTTTTTAAAATTAGCGCCTTTGAATATTTACACAGTACTTTTGCGAGAATTGGATTTTAATGGATCATATTTTGAAAGATCTTTTCAAAAACTCTGAATTAGGGACAACATCGTCATTATAACCAGAACACTCTCGAGTTTACATTCTGTATCTGTAAGATGTGGAGGTTGGGTTTCCCAATAGCTAGACACAAAGTTGCCATGCCAACTCTACTGAGAATGAGGGACTGAAATCTACTTTAGTAAGAACTTATTTCTATTTTTGTTTTGTTGCTACTAACCTATATCGCTGATTTCTATCCCTATTTAGAGTTGTGGTACGATTGATACATAATCTTCAACATGAGTCAATTATGAGTAGATAATATACTTTTTTTTTTTGATAATTTTTAGGTGCTTTCTATATAATATTTGGACTTCCTTACTTTGTGTACACTGTCAAAGGTACAGTTCCTAGAGAAATGGCGTATGTACATGACAGTTTTCCCTCAACCCCAAGTGCACGTAAGTGAGGTTATAGATTTATGCTTTAACAACAGACAAAAGGATCGTAGAGTATTTGGTATTAGAAATATGGTCTAGTAAGCATGTATAATGTGTTAAATCTTCCATTTTCAGCTATCTATTTTATAAATAACATTCATGGCGTCAATATATTATTTTTTAATTGTACCTGGGTAAATTATAATAGAGATCAGCCACTTTTGGGACCTCTGGAGAAAAACGTAACAACATCGAAGTATATGTATAGAATAGACAATTTATTCAGGGTTGCTAGACCACAAGCTATCATTTTTGAAAAAAAAAATATAACGAACTCAAAAATAAAGTTATATTTCTTATTAAACTTCTTTTTCTTTCGTACTCTACTCTACATCCTTTAAATACGCTAAAAATTTACAATAGCAACTCTTAACACTGCACAAAAAATACAAACATTTACCAATGAAGTGTGTTCTATTCAAAATATAAACTGATATTTTTATTATTTCACCAGGAATTGTTAGACTGGAGATTAAGCAAAATACAAACGATGATGGCACAGGTACATTTCAATCCATTTTCATCTTATTAACCGAGTATATCTCACTTTTGAGTTATATATGGACTTGTCGCTTTTATCCTGTCTTTCATTTTGTATTTGAAGGCGTC
The DNA here is from genome assembly GCA_927349885.1 of Psylliodes chrysocephalus. Classification (NCBI taxonomy): domain Eukaryota; kingdom Metazoa; phylum Arthropoda; class Insecta; order Coleoptera; family Chrysomelidae; genus Psylliodes; species Psylliodes chrysocephalus. The sequence goes on from OV651818.1 coordinate 67,063,127, forward strand.
TTTGTGACATTAAAATAATTTTAATGTTAAAAATGTTCCCTACTTATTGTGTATGTGGTGAGTTGTTATAAACGAATTCCGTATTTACTTCTAAAACTACGATAAAACATTTCAGGCCATGGGAGTCAAACCACTAAAACGGCCCATTCTCGATTAGGTTTTCCCTGCCGCATGCGGCGCTACACAGATCCCACGAAAAACCGTCTCAAGGCACACAAGGTCACACACTAAGACTCACGCCACTGCTTGAGATTTCAGTGGACTGTGGTCTTCCGTCAGCTGTCGAAGTTTATTTTGGCGCCTTCCTATTGGGTTCTAATGAACAATGTATTGTATTTGGTGTAGCAGCTTGCTTGAAAATTATTAATAAGAACACCAAACAGGATATGGTCAAATACCTGGCAATTACAAAAAAATCTTGTAGTCACATGAACTTAATACGGAAAGTGCTACAAAATTAATACTCGCGTTTTATAATATGCGGCGATACATATCTACTCGCGGTAATTCCTATTGGATTTGTCTCGCGGCTTGTCTCCGTCTACCGGGTGTGGGTCGATCGATCGACAGGCAAATTTAGTGGCAGTTAAAAAATAATACAAAAAATAAAAATTAAAAACTTAACTAATTGACCTAACATGTGCGGCCTAGAACCATCGTGGGTTGCTTCGCAAAATAAAATTATACTTACGTAAAATGAGAAAGATTAAGAAGACTTAAATAATATACCTATGCGGCATAGAGCCATCGCAGGTTGCTTCGCAAAAAATATACAAAATTAAAAAAATTAAAAAAACAACTAAATTACTTAACATGTGCGCTAATTTAAGCTGTCGGTAAATTGTCCTGTAGGTCAATTGTCATGTCAGTGACTTGACCTGTTGGTCAGTTGGCCTGTCGGTTAAATGGCCTGAAGGTAAATTGTTCTGTCGGTTAATTGGCTTTTTGGTAAATTGTCCTATCAGTGAATTGTCCAATCGGTCAATTGGGTGCTGGCCAATTGTACAGGTGCCTCGTATACCATCTCAGGTTGCCTCTAAGTAATACATGTGACAGCTGATATAGGGCCATTCACGGTGAAATTAATCTCGGAGACTTGTGTAACGCCGTATGCGCGAGGCCAGTCTCATCGTGACTAGCCTGTTTTATATGAGTGGCAACTGAAGGCAATGAAACAAGTTCTGCCAGTACTCTAGTGACTTTTTGTGTACCGTAACTTAGCCAATTCATTTTCTATAAGTTTGGCTAATATATTGTTGCAGTTATTACAGTAGATAGAAATAACAATGTTAGATTTTTAAATTTGTCGATAGACGTTTTAGTATATGGAGCAAACAGGAGGAGTTGAAGTGTGATAAAGGATTGAACTTTAGGTAGTAATTTACTACCGAGAAAATTTAGATGGAGAGGCATGCTGGTAACAGAGGAAGTTAGTAGGAATAATCACAAAGTTCAAAATAGGGCTGCAAGAAGTAGCAGAGGCCAAGGAAGAACTTGGACATTCTCGTGTCACATGAATTTCTAGAAGATCACATGTTAACTGTTCTTTTTGACAACCTTTTATCTTCCATTTTAATAATATGGTTCAGTCCACTGTTTATGGTGAATAAGAGATTTATAGGATGATTGAAACAAGAGCGAAGAAAACCACACCTTTCTACAAGGAGGATCTTTAAAGGAATATGAGGTTAGAAAAAAAAAATAAAGGGATAATACATAATGTACTGACTATGAGTGAATACTAAAGTTGTTTGGGGCGTATATTAAGGATAGCACAAATTTTAAGAAGAATTCGTTTATTCAACTCATCTTGTAATTAAAAAAAATCTTTTTTTAGAATTGGCAACAAAGTAGGTCGCAAAACAATTTTTTTGCCACTTTTGATCCTTTAAATATTTTCGTAGCAGACATATTTAAATTAGTTGAATATTGAGATTATCTAAATTGACTAACATTTCATTGGTTTTAAAATGTTTCATGCACCCTTACACTAACACATAGACACTGTAACTGTTGAAGAAATAGGTAAGAAATGCTTGCAAAAAGTATTGTTTCTGAATAATTTATAAACATCCTTTCGTACTAACAATTTTAACTCTAATGTGAACCCATTCCCTTTAAAGTTTTAATAATGAGTTTATACCATAATTTATTAACCATTTTTATAATAATTTTGTTTGTTTTTTATAAAATTTTGTGTGTAACGTTTATTTAATGTTTTATTGATTTGGGTCAATCAAAATCAACGAAAGAATCTACTCGTGGCCAATCTGCCAATCAGACATGATATTTTAAAGGTCCTTCCGTTTCGTAGATCCCTGCATTCTGGTCGCTATGATAACTGAGTTTTAAGTCGACAATACTGACGAGTTAGGACGGGCGAAAGGGTAGTGCTAACCTTGAAATCGATGCATGACTTTTACATTATAATTTATCGCAAAATCAATAAAATCACATGAGTTAATGGAAACGTAAAAATAGTCTTTTTGTTTTATACAAACCCTATTTTTAGTATTTTCCTAAATATATAACTAAAAAGAAACTACACAATATAATAATAATACTCTCCCTAGTTCACCCCCTTACGACTGAATTTCGACCCCTGAAGCCGACTGAGCTTGTGTGGGAAAGGGACCGCTATTCTTTGCTGGTGCGCTCCGGGGCGACTTAAAGATGATTGATGGTTCCATTTGACTTACAGGTGAGGAAAACCTCACCAACCATCTTCGAAACGGTACAGGGTAAACGTCTTAATTTGATTGGCCTATAAAATTTCTTTACAACATGAGTCACTATCTACAATTGTGGTATTCTTCTATATGCTAACGAGCCGATATGGCAACATTATTTGAATATCACTTTGCGAGCCTTTGGGACAGAGATGTAGTCAAAGGGTATAGTTTAAAGTTTGAGTGTTGTAAATTTTGATGACCTTTATCAATTCGTGAAAAACCCCTCATTATTTGAATTTAACCTTATTTGTTTGTTCTCTTGCTTTTTATCAATGACACTAAAGGGCAAATTTGCCCCGTTCTTTACTTACGTGCTTTCTATTAATTGTAGTACTTTTAAATGCAGAAATGTCTGCCAGAACGGCTTCCACGTCGATCAACGCACACATAGACGGACCTTCTGTCGATATGGCAGATTTCGATACCTTAAACGAAGTAGATAGCGACAGAAATTTGAGGTTGGGAAGAGGTGAACCTTACCTTATAGACTTAGCCCGGAAACATCCTAACGAACTGAAGAAAGGATCCTATTTGTATCTGTACAACGTGTTGACCGTAGCTTTGTTCTACGCCCTACCGGTAGTTCAACTGGTCATTACTTATCAAAGGGTAAGCTTACAGTTGGGACCCGTGGATCATACCTAATGTGCATATCAAATAAGTCGAGACATTGTTTTGGATACAATTTACTTGATTTAGTTTATATGCATATTAGATATGACCGACTGGTAATATTCTGGGGTTTCAGGTGTTGAATGAAACCGGCCAGCAAGATTTGTGCTATTACAACTTCCTGTGCGCTCATCCGTTGGGACTTTTAAGTGATTTTAACCATGTGTTTTCCAATATGGGTTACGTTATGCTGGGCATACTGTTCCTCATTATTACTTATTTGAGAGAATTGTCCCATAAAGACGACGATTTCGATAGAGTAAGTCAAAACTATAAGGTATTTAGAGTTATTTCCATATTTGACCTTCATAGCAGTGACATGTCCATTTTAAAGTCAATTTTCAAAACTTAACAAGTTCACTCGAATAGTACAACTGAGGCTTTCTATTAAAAGGTATTTAAAAAAATTATTCCAGGAAAGTATACAGTATGATGCAAATGAAAGGAATACATTCATTATTTCGTGAAATGTTTTGCTTGCCGTACTTAAGAAAGATTCCGATGAAAAAATTCGTATAGTTAACAGATCTATGACTTCAGGCAATACAAAATTTAAAATACAAAAAATAGTTATTATAAAATGCTATGAAAATTATATTACTTATTAGTCAGATGTGCAATTCTCCCATCGTCTTAATACTTCGAACATAAAATATATAAAAATAACTATCGCTATTGTGTTACATACTTATATGTCAATGTCAAAATGTTGATCTTAGTTTAATCGCCCAACTTTGACTGTTCAATTTTTTGGGTAGTTTTTTTTTTTAGACGTAAACTAAATTTTAAATACACCCTCATCTTTCAATTGAATCAAATTCATTTACTGAGCTCAGTTTAAACTATAATTGAAAAACTGGCCCAGGTTTTTAATATAATTTATTTGTTGTAATTTTATTTAATAAAGGTGTATTTTTTTCACAAAAATGTGCTTAATTAAATGTATTGCATTATTATTTACATTACAACTATTTTTTTTTATTAATTATTATATTGGTATTTATCAAACATGGTACCAGACTGAATGGGGAATTTCTCCGTTATATTTATATATAAATTACGAGGTTGAGCTGAGAAATAATCGGCCTCGGAAAGAGTTGGCGGCGCTAGGATCAAATGCAATTGTTTTTCGTCAAAAATAATTTTTCAAGTGACTTCTGTCAAATTTTCAGCGAGCTGCGTCACTTAGTTTGTACTTGACAGTGATTGAAGGCAAACAGATTTTGCATTTTTACAAAAATGAATAAAATCGAATATCGCGCAGTGATTAGATTCTTGTTTTTAAAAAAGAAAACGAATGATGAGATCAAAATCGAACTGGATGATGTGTATGGGGACTCTGCACCTTCGTTATCAACAATAAAATATGGGACTGCCGAATTTCAACTCGGTCGTACGATAATTTTTGATAATGAGCGTCCAGGCCGTCCAAGAGAGGTCACCACGCCAGAAGTGGTCGATAAAATCCATAGTATGGTAATTGACGATCGACGGGTAAGAGTGTGTGTGATTGCTGAGGCTGTGGGCATCTCACGTGAACGAGTGGAGAATATATTGCACGAATATTTGGGAATGACGAAGCTCGCTGCCAGATGGGTGCCGCGTTTGCTCAATGCCGACAACAATCGAAACCGTGTGACAACTTCAAAAGAGTGTTTGGCAATGTTTAACCACAATAAGAAGGACTTTTTGCGCCGTTTTGTGGATGAAACATGGATTCATCAAAATACGCCAGAGACGAAGGAACAGTCAAAGCAGTGGGTTTCTCAGGGCGAGTCAAGGGGTCTGTCTGCCAACAAGGTCATGGCCACAGTTTTTTGGGATGCGCACGGTATTATTCATATCGATTATCTTGAAAAGGGCAAAACCATCACCGGCGATTATTACTCAAAGCTGTTGGACCGATTCGACGACCATTTGAAGCAAAAACGACCGCATTTAGCGAAGAAGAAAGTGCTCTTCCACCAGGACAACGCACCGGCGCACAAATGTGCAGTCGCAATGGCAAAACTGCATGAATTGCGTTGCGAATTGGTTCCTCATCCGCCATACTCCCCAGATTTGGCGCCCAGTGACTATTATCTGTTTCCAGACTTGAAAAAATGGCACGGTGGTAAGAGATTTGAGTCGAATGGGGAGGTCATCGCTGCGACAGAGGCCTATTTTAAGGACTTCGAGAAATCGTATTATTCGAAGGCATCGAAAAATTGGAGAATCGTTCGACAAAGTGTATAGAGCTTAAAGGGGACTGTGTTGAGAAATAAATTGAGTTTTGCCAAAAAAAGTTGTTTTCTTGCCTATCTATGCCGATTATTTTTCAGCCCAGCCTCGTATAATTGTTTCTTTCATTACCATTAGTACTGTATATATTCACATAACTTATTTAACTTTGCCAACTTTGAACTGGAGTCGCTGTTTTATATATTGTAATCAAAGGTTTACAAATCATTTTTTAGCAATTCGGAATTCCTCAACATTACGGTCTCTTTTACGCCATGGGCGTCGCTCTGATAATGGAAGGGGTACTGAGCGGAAGCTACCACGTCTGTCCAAATCAATTAAATTTCCAATTCGGTTAGTATTAAATCATATAAAATTTACGTTAACAAAAAAAAATGTTTTTTTTTTTGTAGATTCGAGTTTTATGTATGTAATGGCGGTACTCTGTATGGTTAAGTTGTATCAAAATCGGCATCCGGATATCAACGCTAATGCTTACACTACATTTGGAGTACTTGCTATAGCCGTGGTCTTAGGTAAATGCATTTATTTTTAAATACTCTTTTGTTTTGATCTTGAGTTTTTTTTTTCTAGCTATGATTGGAATTTTGGAAGGCACTACATACTTCTGGGCGATTTTCATTGTCATGTACATAACAATGTGTTTCTATCTTACCATAAAAGTATATTACATGGGTTGTTGGAGACTGAGTAAGTCAATCAATCAATTTATGTTATTATTGAATCGTTAGCTCAATGTGTCGGTATTCATTTACGGGCCTTTAGTAGTTTAGCTCTGCATCGGAATCCAGAGAAAACCATGCAGTGGCGACTGGTCTGTAAGGGTTTTAGGGCTACAATTTATATAAAATGAAAATGTATTATGTTATCTACCGATACTATTTTTAATAAACATCGTATTATATTCTACATCTATTTATAACTTTCATACAGCTCCTTTTGTTTCGGTTGTTCCTATCATCTGGCAATCCGTCCCTGGTTCAATATAATGGATCCTATGATTAAACGTTTACGAATCTGTTATGTTATGCTAACAGAGAATAGATAACATATTAAATAACAGTAGGTGTCGTATAGGTATGATTGAGAGGATCGATAACGGAAGATGTTAAGCTGGCTGTTACGAATGGAAGAAAGTATTTATTTGTGTTATTGCGCGTGCGCACAAGATGTACCTAACTTCACTTCATTTCTAAAAATGAGGTTTTTCATGTTTTTCTGAATGTAAAAACAACAACAATTGGGTTAGAATTTTTTGCAGTTTATTTTTTATTTTATTCAATTTATTATGGCGAAAAGATTAGCTAAAACAATTGTGAAATAGTATGAGGAGCTACTTAATTTTGTTAGAAAAAACAGAATTATTCTCACGGGAAAACAAATATATAAAAAAAAAATCAAATCTTTGGCTAGCATTTACAAATAATAATATAAATTAAAAACAGATTCAAATAAACTAAGAATTCAGATAATTAGCAATATATGTATTAGATAATTAAATAATAAACAAATAAAGTAGTAACATAGACGTTGGGCACTTAACGGCTTGTTATTCGAGGCTGTTGAGGCGATATGTTAAATTAGAACTTAACAGGTGGAAAATAACAGTAATGTTATGAAAGACTTTACATCATACGAATTTGTCTCGTTGCTGTTAAAACTCGGCCTAACATGTACGTTACGGATAACGTAAACATTCAATTATAGGACCCATTTTCCGGTACTCGAGACCTATTCACTGACGTTGCGGGATGGCTGCAAACAAGGAAGAGCTAAAACTTGTGTAGCCCTCAATTCGCAGATACCAATTTTTATTGTTGATGTATGTTTGGTTGCATAATAATATTAATAACTTATAGCACATTCGACTTGCTAAAATTATACAACACATTTTCAGGTGATGTATCTATGCAACGAATGAAACAAGTTTGGATTTACGACTTTTGGTCCGGACCGATAAACGTTTTGAGACCGTGTCACAAAGGTAAGGGAGAATGCTTGTTCGATGCGATTTTTTAAAAACTATTTCAAATTTGTTTTCAGCTCGTTTTGTACTTCTACTTTTGGGCAATTTCTTTAATTGGGCATTGGCCTCGTTCGCCATGTACAAGCAACCGAAGAATTTTCCTGTCTTTTTGTTGACGATTTTCATGGCAAACACTCTATTGTACTTTTTGTTTTATATTGTAATGAAGGTAAGGTATCGTTTAAGTAAAGGAAAAAGGAAAGAATATCGGTAAAAAATTCGTAAAACTAAAGTATGCATTTGGAAGTGTAAAAATGAAAACCCCAATTCCCTACCAAATTAAGGAATGGGTACCCAGGAACCCAAAGTGAAAACAAATCAAAATTGAAAAATCTAAGAAGACAAAAAAAAACCATAAATGTTGATCGATGCGTGAACTCAGAGATTCAGGTTCGATCCCTGGCGAGGCACGCATTTTTTCTTTTCTCAGTCTTTTAATTTTTCTTTGTTTTTACTGGTTTTTGTTTAAGTATTAATATTAATGAGATTTTACATTGCGTCACCTTATTTCTCATTTGCTTAATCAGTGTTCTACTTTGTTGAATTTTAGAATAATTCAAAGTATATAAAGTATTTTATTAAAAATAAAAAAAAAGTAAAGCTTTATTCAAATATATTTTCTTTCAGTACGTCAATAAGGAAAGAGTGAGAGTTTTACCTTGGATTTTCCTGATAGTGTCCACGTTATGCGCCGGTTGCGCCTTATTTTTCTTCTTGCACAAATCGATATCTTGGAAGGTAAGTCAAAAAATATTTAACATCAAGATTTATTGCTACTCTGACAATAGCAAAAAATTTGTATGAATTATAGGTATTCTGTTTAAGTCCTAGAATATACAGTTTTGAAGATATTACAATATATTTTTTTATGTACGAAGAAACTAAATGGAACTAGCTCTGGGTTAGCATAATGAAAAAAAAAGTCCGTTTCGTCAAAAAAAAATCCTCATTTATTATTTAAAAAAAAAGACAACTTTTAATAGAGAATTAACATTAATTAATAAGCAATATAAATAAAGATTATCAAGCTGTAGTAAATCTATTTCTTAACCAGATAATTTATTTTTAAAATTGGACATAATATAAAGCCGTACTTACTGATAAAGGTCATATCAGGTACAAAAAGGATTGATAAATATGACTGTATTAATTGAGACTTGGAGAGATCTTAGAGAACATTTTAAAAACTGACTCTAGTAAAAACAGAACCGATGTGTTTTGTTACTAGGCGATAAAGAGTGACCCACAAAAAATGTTCCTAAAGTAGGCTGTGACCGACAAAGACAGAGTCATGTGATAACTACACATGCGTGATTTATTTAAAGGCCTGCTTTAGATACATTTTTGTAGATCACTTCATATTTGTTGTTGTCAGCTTTCATTTATATTACACCCTTTCTCTTTTTGACTTCAAAAGATCTTATGAGCAAAGCGAGATTAGGTATATGCATTCTTCAAGTACATAGTATTTATTGATTTTACTTACGTAGAAATAATGACGTTGATAATTGCGGTTAAGTGAGCGCGGCAACCTCAAAATTCCCTAAACTTACTTGCTTGTCTTTATTTTCAGAGAACAGCAGCACAATCGAGACAATTAAACAGCGAATGCGCATTGTTACGCTTTTATGATTATCACGACATTTGGCACTTCATGAGCGCCATCGGTATGTTTTTTACTTTCATGACATTGTTGACGTTGGACGATGACCTGTCGCATACGCACCATTCACAAATACCTGTATTTTAAAAATTTACTTACGCAAACGAGATTCGTTTAAGCGTTATTTTGAATTTTGTTTCAGTTTTCTTTTTTGTAGTCTGTATTAACCCATATTTTTTTTTGATTGTCTGAATTACGGACATAGAGGATGTTATTCAAATACATGTACATATTAAAAGTCACAATAGTGTATGGTGTCCAAAAACGAATGACACCAATTTTAGCAATATATTGTAAAATTTCAAAATGGGTCAAATTATCCTTTTTTTTTTTCAACCAATTTATTGTGACATGCTACTGATTTTCTTCGATTTCCGCGGCCTCAATGGTTATTTTCTCCGCTGTTCATTTGTATGTATCGGTTCATTACACACAGGTTGCTTCTTGTGACACTACAAAAAGAATTAGGCTACTTTGAGTCAACGGTCAAATTGACTAGTATGGTCGGACCGATCGCTGAACAATTTAAACTGCCTAGTTCTAATTTTTTAAATACATGATCTACAGCACACGTATTTATTCGAACTTTGATAATTAATTGTGAAGTAACTATAAATGCCAAAATGCCAGAGAAACCAACTAAATTGCTAAATTTATAAAAAAAATATTTAAAATGTCGTTTCCAAGCTCATTATTGGTATTTTTCAATTTCACATTCTAGGGGCGTCCGAATATTAATTTATTTTAATTTCCACATGTATTTCAATATCATCCTGTATAAAGAGTATCCTAAACTTGCAATATTAAATAAAAGATTGCTTGTATATTAAAAAACATAATATTATGTAGTTTTTAAGAGACGAGCAATCTTTAAGGTCAAAAGCTTGAGAGTTACTATTAGTTTCAGTTTTCAATGTTTCCTACTAGACATTAAACAGTAATTACATACTGGGTGAAATAATGTATTATATTAACAAAACAGAAACTATGGTGTGAAATTTGAAAAATGAATGTTAGTAATGGTTTCTAGGGGGAGGGCAAAAGATTCGTTCATCCCAAATATACCAGAAACATATATTTTGTTTAGAACCAGTCACTGCCTTTCAAAAATGCTTGAACGTATTTTTATATTTCCAAATTGGAAGCAAATAACGTTGTAATATATTTAAATTGCGTAAATTTAAGTGACTGTTAAGTGAATATTAAGCCATTACAGTGTATTCATCGAATTTCTAGCCAAGAGTAACCAAAATCAGTGCAAACAATTTCAGGAAAGAAAATTTTGGAAGTAGAAAATACTCGTTTTATATCTCGAAAACACTTTAATAGGAGTGAAGTACTCCTGAATTGAATAGGTACTTACACTATAGATAGCACTAATAAAAAAAGATAATAAAGATCTGATTTAACTTGACATAAAAGGATTCATTAATAATAATAATTATTGATAGTATTTTAAGATATGTATTAAAAATAATTTGTCTCGATTTATTATTTTTAGTTTTACTTATTCTAACTTCGTTTTGACATATAAGGCTATTATTTGTGCACGTAGATAAACCAAACTATTTAAAAACTATTTAAAAAATATTAATTAATATTAATTAATATACAATGTCGGTCATTGAACGCTTTGCTAATGTCAAATAGCGAGTAGGAAACGAATAATATCAACGTTACCAGTTTAAACGACCCGCCCGGCCGCGTAGGTATATCACACAGCGCAGCCGCGGCAGACAGTCAGTTTGAGATTGGTTGTTGAATTGTAAAAGATATGAGTTCCTACCTAATTTTTTTTATAATATATGGTTTACAATCTGCTTCGGAAAAGCTAAAAGTAAATGGGTTTAATGAATAACATCGGAAATGAGAAATTGTCCAGTGACAACGCTCCGACTTAGTTCATCAGTTGACCATCGTTTTTTAGTCTTCTTATAAAGTTTATAGGAACCTATTGTCTGACTTGCTAACTTGGGTGGTCTTCTAAGCGTTGTAGATAATTGTTGGTCAGTCTAGTTATTTCCTCTTGTACATAGGGCAATCCTGAATCTTCATGAAGGGTTTTATTACTTACATACCACGGAGCGTTATATTTTTATCATTCGCAATGTTTTCGACTTTAGACCTTTGATTATTTGTGTGTTGGAAGGTTTAGCACAGCTCTAGAGCTGAATCCCGTAGGTCAATTAGCTTGATAATACATTTGTAGAGTAGAAGCTCGTTGTTAGGTGAGAGCTGTAATTTTCGCCCATTGGGCCAATTCATCTGCCGAAGTTTAAGGTTTATTTGCAATCTTTTCGTCATTATATGGGATTTCGATGTTAATCTCTGGTCAAGGATTAGACCAAGATATTTAATCTGTACGTTATTTATTGTAACTCTGAGGAAATTAACACGCCGATTAGTGAACGTTATTTGGGCTGATTTCGCTTGGTTCACTTTTAGCAGCAGTTTCGGTATAGTTTGTTGTTAAGATGTCGGCAGTGAATGTTAGATAAAGGAAGGGTTCCATTGCGTTGCGTTGGGGCGCTCCAGATTTAATTTGGTGGTATTCTGTTGTGGTCGTGTTAAATTTGGTTTGGAAATTACGATCTGTAAGATAGGATTTGAGAATTAGGTAATGAGGGTAAGTTTAAGTTTGTATAGGAGGCCATCGTGCAAGCTTTATTAAAAGCTTGCTCAATGTCTAGGAAAGCAGCAGAGCATACTATATTTTCTTCAAAACTTCTAAGTATCTCATTTACTATTCTGGTGCTTTGTTGTACAGTTGAATGTTGTTCCCGGAACCCAAATTGATGAATTGGTATAATTTCATCTTGTTTGAAAAAAATGATACATTTTCAATAATCTAAAAGAAAATGTAACAATGATCAGTTATATGAAATAAAATTCTGGAAAATAAAAATAAATTTCTGGAAAATAAAAATAAAATTCTTGAAAATTAAGACTTCTAAACAAAATTAAATGAGTTGCTCAAACATGCCACGTTTTTGTAAAACTACTTTTGAACATTTTGTAAAATAATTGGTGAAATTGTGTTTGAAATTTCAAAAACTTTCACTCGCTCTTACAATGTGGTAGGCCTCATTTGAGCGTGTCCGTAAACGGAAGATAGTCCCACAGAAAAAATAATATGACCCTCAGTCGGGTGATCTAGGTGGTCACAATATGATACTTTTGGCACAAATGAGCCGGTCAGGAAAGACTGTTACCAAATACTCCTGAACATATCGTGCGTTATTTGCAGGAGAGCCATCCTACTTTCATCTAAGTTCACATGTAGGTCTCGTGTCATAACCTCTTGTCATAATAAACCTAAGTATCATTCTCCGTTTAAGTGTCCATCGATAACAAATGGACCTACAATATTATCTTCCAATATCCCTGCGCCCAAAAGCATTTTTTTGTGAATATTGTGTTCTCATTGGTAGGTACACTCCATCAATCCACCTCAATTGCTAGAAACGAACTGACCGTCTGTGCTGTGTGATGTGAATAGACACACAACGAGAGATATCCCCACGTGGTCGGGCTACGTTGATATTATTCGTTTCCTCCTCGAATTAAGGCTAACTCTGTAGTTTTCACTTTGACATTAGTAGATAGTATTGGAAAGCGTTCAATAGACGATATCAAAATTTCAGAAAGCTCTAAAGAATATCATTGCATGCTTGTCGTTTTGATGCTTAAACTTTTTTTGAGAAATCTGCTTGTCGCTTTCTTTGCTATATGAAACATAAAAATAACAGTTACTGAGTGATTTTAGTTTCCGTTTACCTCTATACACTGGTTGTATTGAGTGGCTTTAGCTTCACTAAGTTTTTGGTCATAAGTTCGATGAATACATATTGTTAAAATGAATTTCAGAAAATATTTTTATATACACGAAATTAAAATTACTTTTATAAACGTTAAATTGATTAACATAACTACTATTAACCTGTTTTAAACTAATTTAAAAAGTTGTAGTTTTATTCCTAGAATATTTTGTTACCTTAGTATTTAGTAGTAGTATGTGTATGACCAATAATTACCTATATTATATATGTTACATGCTTTATTATATACATTACTAGAGAGTTTACTGTACACTGTGAGCCAAATTAAACTTATCCTTTTTTTAAAAATAACGTTTTACATAGGATCACCTATATATTATTATTTCTAGGATGTCCAATTTTTTCGATATATAATCTATTTGAAATTCTTTAGTAAAAGTGAAACTGCTAACAATTTTTGCATTCAGGAATTGTGTATAACAGTGCATCAAAGTTTTTAACCATATTTACGTAGAAACAATAAAGGTTTTATGTTTGTATTATTCCCGCTCAAAACCGGCAAATAAAACAACTACACATTATTACAAAGCTGCCAAATATTCTACTCGGAAGGCGAATATTTGCGTATTCTTCTCGTAACGCGTAGCTAGTTTCAGTTGTTAGTTGTTCTATTTTTTGTTCTGGTTGAATTGTCTTGTCTTTTTTTGATTTGAAACTATCTTTTAACAATAAACTTGTAGTTGCAAATCAAATTTTAATATTTTTCATACCGATGATCTCTTTATTCTTGTTTGTTTTGAATTTTTTTTTACGATGGCTTCCTAGAAACAATATACCAGCCCATCTGCCCTCCAACCTAGTAATTAAATAGGTGTAACAGATTGAAAAGTTATTAATGGTTAAAATTTGGCTCACATTGTATACGTAATATAAAAACGTATAGGGTAGGTATACACTTTACAATGATAAAGTAACAAATGATATCCTGAAAGTCTAGTCTAGATGATAAGTATAAAATAAAACGGAAAAGTTGTACGACTGTCAATAATTTACATATTTAAGCATAAAATTTAATATTGGAATTATCCATGTCTATGAGTTTGTTTTTTAGTTATTTTGTTAGAATGGATGATTCATGTTTTCTCTTTATTGTTGTTTTAATATAGGCGTCATTTTCAATTGGTAGGTACTGTACTAATAATGTATTTGAGCAAGTTACTTATTTATGAGATAGGCACTGTTAAAGAATTTATAATAATCATTGGTTATCCTAATCTAAAATATGTATGTAGATTTAAATTTAAAATCAGGATATTTTTTTAGTTTTGATAATTTTTAATCTTGACTAATTCGAAAATTTGCACTTTGATCTACAAATAGACTACAAACAAATTTGAGTTGGTTTCATAATTATGTTTAGGTTGCCTGCTTTAATACCATTGTTACTTTTCAAGAATCGCATTGCTTTCCATGACCAATCCAAATTTGGGGATCCTAGGGTCAATTATAAGACAATTTTATTTAGGAATAAACTAAAAAGCGCTTTTAAATTGTGCAGAGTTGGAAAGTATATTAATATATTTTCAGGTTAAAATTAAAATTAGTCGAGCCCTTGTGGGAATTAAGCCATCATAAAAGATTATACAACTTAAAAAAACAACTGTTATTATTAAAATTACAAACTTATTCTTCAAAACAAACCAAGAGATTTTAGAGATCAATAGCACAATGGGTAAACATGGTTTTAACAGAGATGGAACAAACTTATAAAACAATTTTTTTTAACTTATCCATATGCCACAGAATTAAAGAGATCAAATATGAATTGTGTACACTCCTACTACCTTCCAAGTTACAGAGCTATAAAACATATAATAGAAAACATCCATAATCAAAGTTTGTTAATCCATGATACTATTTGCTCAGTGCGAAGTCATGTTATTTTGGCGTATCAAATACACGTATACATTTTACTTATTAAATAAATAGTTAAAAGCAATACAATGAGCAACTGGAGTTGCTGTGTTGTAAATTATAAAAATAGTGGAAATTAAATCAAAGAAACGTACCTATGATTGCAGTAAGAAGGGAAAAGTAATTACAAACCTTTATTTTTGTAACAAGAGTATCTGGGGGTGGGTGGCTCAGTACTAGAGTCTCTGCCTGTGGATCCAAGGGTCCCAGGTTCGAATCCCACCGTTGGCCGGGATTTTTTTATTTAATTTAATTATTTAAAATTAATTCTGATGCCTTGGTAGGATTCCCCACTCGACCATTCACTGTTGGGTTCTAATTAACAGTGCTGTTTCCTAAAGTGGCGCTGGGAAACAGTAACAAAGCCTACACAGAACACGAGGCTAATAACCTTGGTACTTGATGCTGATGACACCAAATTAAAAAAAAGAGTATCTGATACCTAATGAATATAGTAGACATCAGAAAACTGAAAAGTTTTATTTAAATTATTTTAGTAAATGTCGTAACGCTGTAACTTTGGAAGAAATATCAATGGACCAACAACTTTTGTTTTTTTTTGTCTTATGGTTGATGCTAGATTACGTTCCCAAATTTTGACCATAATGATACCGGACATCTTGTAGGTATGTATAATTTAAAGTTGTTCAAAATTTTAATTGATGTGCAATATTGTATTGCGCACAAATTAATTTCTTTAAAGTATATAGCCGAATTAATCAAAATATTGGAAACTAACTCAAAAGTGTTTAAAAAAATAAGTATTATAAGAAAAATATTTAACTATATTATTGTGATATTACTGTAATACATTTAAAATGGGTATATTTCAAGTATTTGCTCAAATGAAGCAGTTGTTAAAATACTGTGATACTTTTAAGAGTAACGAAGTTATGTAATTTTTGGACTGCTTATAAAAATAACATTTCCAGACGATTTTTTTTTTCCATATTATTAGTGATTAATTATCTTTTTATCGTACTCTAAAAACTCTATATACAGTCTGGAACATAGAATATCAGCCATAGGAGAGTTAAGTGGCAAAGCTTTTTACTTTTGCGACACATTCAACGCCATTCTGTGGTGGAATTTTCAGAGTGCACCGGCTGTATCCAAGTGACTGTTTCATTAAATAATAAATTAACAATTATTATTAGATCATGATTTTCTAGGCAAGCCAGCCATATTTGCTTTAAGCTTGTAAATGTAAGGACCACAATAGTGTTGCTACTACAAAGTCTTCAATAATACCCGTATATCTCACGTGACTAAAATTTTGTCATTAGTTGGCTAAAAGTAACATTAATAGAGATTATTTAGATTATTCTGATTATAAATGACAAAATTATGTCTCGACAAATTGATATAAAAAGCACTCAAAATTTAGAAACAATAAAAATAGTCGACTACTTATCAAGGTCTCGTTATATTATTACTATAGAGATCAGCCACTAATAGTGACAACGCAATTAGGGTAGATAAACTCATGGTAAAATAAAACTTATTACAAACCTGAAGTTCTGACATTAGAGTCCTTATACATATTCCTAAACTCATTTGTAAAACTTTAAAATTATAGTTCATCTTTGTTTTGTCTATAATTATGTACATAATATGGAATAGGCATTGGAAATTGCCATTTTAGAAGATTTAGATGATGACATTTAATATCAAAAAACTTCGAACCAGAGCATTTCTTTATAAGGTTTGGTTACTCTGCTTTGGTTACATGTTACCAAAGCATATGTAGCTACATCTAACAAAGCATTTATTTATAAGCTTACTAGAACATACTATAATAAAAATAACAAAATCAAAACATCCTAAAAGTTCTAAAATTCAAATTCCATTTGGAAATCCCCAAACTAAAATTAAATTTGACATATGTCATTCAATAATAGGGTAACCACAATCACAGAACAATTACCACAATACTGTAACCAAGTATGTTGTAGTAAACTTATAAAGAAATGCCTAAAGTCAATTAGTTCTAGAACTTAAACGGTCAGCGCATACTAAGATGTCAAAATAAGAGCGGCGCTAATAAGTGGCTGACCTTAAGTGAACTTGCATCAGAGAAATATTGCGATTTTTTAGTTTTACCAGATTACGTAAGGATACGGATATTGTTGAAGACTCGTTACATTATTGTACATTAAATGACAATGAAGTTCATAATATATTTTACAAAAATCATAGTGTTTTATTTTAAGATGTTTCCTATTTAGACTTATTAAACCAAGCAACCCCTAATAAAACTCGTTGAGTTTAAAATTCACTACTTATTTCTTATGAGCTTTGTTCGCGGAACCTGTCGGCGACCAGGGGGTCAATTCCCGACTTGTAGGAACCTTTTCCTATAGGAATTTGTGACACTTTCCTATATGTAGGAATATGTCATAAATTTTCGATGTATGTAAAAATGTCAAAAATTCCTATAGGAAAATATTCCTACGAGTCGAGAATCGACCCCCAGGTGGGCTATTTTCAAACTCGAGAGATAGTGAATTCTCTCAAGATTTTCATGAAAAATATACGTCAACGTAAAGGCAGTGAATTAAAATGCTTAGATTTTGAATTCTCTCGAAATAAACCGAAACAGTCGGTGAGTTCTCACTTGCTTTAAAAATACTGTTTTCACGTTGACATATGACATTTCTCATGAAAATCAATAAGGAATTTTTCGCGGCATAAATCAACATAAACGTTTATGGTAGATTATGTTATTTAGGCATGATCTTCCATTTTGGCCGACATCAAGGACCGGAGGGGAGGTTGTAATGACGTCACTGTTTAGCATACTCGAACATGATCTCATCCACAGGCGGTTATGTTAATTCCTGTGTTTGACAAATGACAAGAACCGGTATACAAAAAGGTATTTTTCGCGACATAAACGGATTATGTTGTTCGATCATGTTCGTCTATCCCCCCACCACATATAGTATATGTTGACGCGAAAATGGAAAATCCATGCTGTTTTGAAAGTGGGCAGTGAGTTGAAGTAACAATTTTTTATTACTTCAATTACTTATGTGTGTGTAAACCACGCGATTTTTCCTAAGAGTTTAATTATTTTATATTAATTATTAATGTACCTATATATTGTCTAAAAATTACAACAAATTCTACTTGTGGTATTTATATTTACTATCTTTAATTGTTGAATAATTTCGTATCTTTCCTCTACTTCAATTTCAATCTTATTTAATTTAAATTTTAAAATTAAAGCCATCTTTTAGCTTTGTATACCGGTTCTTGTCATTTGTCAAACACATGAATTAACATAACCGCCTGTGGATGAGATCATGTTCGAGTATGCTAAACAGTGACGTCATTACAACCTCCCCTCCGGTCCTTGATGTCGGCCAAAACGGAAGATCATGCCTAAATAACATAATCTACCATAAACGTTTATGTTGGTTTATGCCGCGAAAAATACCTTAAAGCTAAAAGATGGCTTTAATTTTAAAATTTAAATTAAATAAGATTGAAATTGAAGTAGAGGAAAGATACGAAATTATTCAACAATTAAAGATAGTAAATATAAATACCACAAGTAGAATTTGTTGTAATTTTTAGACAATAGGTACATTAATAATTAATATAAAATAATTAAACTCTTAGGAAAAATCGCGTGGTTTACACACACATAAGTAATTGAAGTAATAAAAAATTGTTACTTCAACTCACTGCCCACTTTCAAAACAGCATGGATTTTCCATTTTCGCGTCAACATATACTATATGTGGTGGGGGGATAGACGAACATGATCGAACAACATAATCCGTTTATGTCGCGAAAAATACCTTAAAGAGTTCTCCCAAGTTTGAAAATAGGTCCACGATAGATGAGTATATACGCATTTCGATTTTAACCGTTCGCATGCTCACCTGTCGTGGACATGTCGCCGACAGACTGCGAACAAAGATATTTAATAATTCTGCGTCTGGTGGGAATAAGTACATAAGTCAAGACGAGTGAAACGATATTACTGTGACTTATATTATTATACTCACCGCATAACGCCGCACTTCGACACCAGAGCTGGGTAATTACATGTACTTTAAAAATAATTACAAAGTACTTTTTTAAAAAAGAAATTAATTACAAGTAAAAGTAAATTAAAAATAGAAGTTATATTGGTTTAATTACAATTATTATCAATTACCTTTATAGTTACTTTTCAAATTACTCTCTGCGGATAAAACAACAAATTATGATAGAATTGAGGAACCGTGCCAACCGGACCGGTAAGAATACATTTTTTAAAATGGTAATACAAAGTGTTTAACCCGAGAATATGTTATTCTCTTCTCAGGTTCAACTATAACAGCCATTTGCAGCGACTTTCTTAATTATTCCTTAAAGGGCGAGTTGTATAAAGTTAAACTCGGATTGAGGTGTTGATACAGGACACATTTTGTATGGCATAGGTACAGTCTTAACACCATTTAGCATTTAAATCTTGTATTTAAAAGTAATTCTAATTAGAAAATGTAACAATTGAAACAATATAATTACAAAGTACAATTCCTCCACAAATTTTGCTGCAATTACAATTCCAGATTACTTTAAGAAAAATGTACTTAAATACAATTACAAATTACATAAAAAATGTAATTATTAATTACTTTTCAACTAGGAATTACCCAGCTCTGATATACCTACACAATCATTTCTAACATATTTAGGCTTCATTATTGACTTATCTGATTTTACAGTTATCTGTTTGTAGTTAATTATTGAGGCTGAATTTAAGTTAATAAAAATATATTTATGTTAATTGGACTAATGTGCTCATTCCCATCATACGCAGAATTATCGCTATGTGCAAATACATTACCCAATATAGGTACTTATTTTTTTAAAACATAACTACGCCTATGGTTGCACGTCAAATAAAAATGGATAAGGTATCTGAATATTGCTAACTGTTGAGGCCACACTTTTTATAACCGGTCCAAAAAAAGGAGAATTAGGCATTCCAAACAAATGAATTGCCAGTGGGCAGGTTTGGTATATCTAAGGGTGGGCGACATATGGTGTATTCTATCTACTTTACGTAAAATCATGAATAATGGATTACATTTAAATATTTTATGTCAAACACAATAAAAATAATATTTAAAAAACCCACCTATACATTTCTTCATAGATTGGCAGGCTTGGCGAGTACTACTTCGAATAAAAATAGCGTCCAAGTTGCAAAACTATGTCGCTACCCCCTTAAATATACAAGAATTTCCCACTGGCACCTATTGTTTGACAGGTCGTTGGAATGCCTAATATTGATTATTTGAGGTTATTTTTGATTTTTAATAAAAAAAAATGTAATTTTTTTCATGTAGAAATTATTTATAACGTAAGTTAAGTACCCATTTAATATTGTGGATTTTGATGGAACCACCTGTAAAACCTGATGAATCAGACTGTTGTAACTCTGGTTGCAATCCTTGCATTTTGGATGTTTATGAGGAACAACTGAAAAAATACAATGAAAGAAAAACGCAGGAAGTTTTACATTCAAAATTTTATAAAAACTGCCTGATAATCACAGGTTATAGCATTTTTAAAGTTATAAACATCGAAAATCATGCCGACGATGCAGTGTTAATCACTTTTGAATTCGTTGAATTTTTAAAGATTGCTGAGAATGAAAATAACAATTTACAAGTAATGTACAATCCTGGCCAGTATTTTATGCTTAAAGCAGGACCCAAAGATGAAGAATTCCAACGGTCTTATACACCGATACCAGTCAACACTACAAAAGAACTGCAATTTACTGTACTAATAAAATTGTACAAAGTGGGTAAAATGTCCCAATATATCAGGAGGCTTAAAATTGACTCAAAAACTATTTGGCGAGGACCCTATGGAAATTTTTCTGTCAATTATACATTTAAGCATGTTCTTTTTATAGCTCAAGGAGTGGGAATTGCACCTTTATATAGCATAATTTGTGATATACTCAGAAACGAGAATTGTAATACATTCTTAAAATTATATTTTTGTTGTAAAAGTTGTGATAGTATTTATTTAAGGAACGAAATACATGATTTACAATCTAACTGGAATTTTAGCTATGAAATTTTTTTAGGTAATTCTAAAAATTTAACTCAAAAGTACAATGAAACTGTTCATAATTTCAAATTGGATAATATGCTGATAAAAAAATATTTTATTGATAAAGATGAAAATATTCAGGTGTTAATTTGTGGTTGTGAAAATTTTATGTCATGTTTTAAGGAGATTGTGATTGATTGTAATGTTGAAGATCAAAATATAATTTTGTTTTAATTTAGTTTTATTTTAGTAATACTAGATATTATGAGAAAGAACTTTTACAAAAACTTAAAATTATTTATAATCACTATAAATTAAATCATATTCATAACACAAAATAATTATTTAGTAATTTAAAGATTATTACACCTCATGACCAGCTGCTTGCCGCAGCAATATATAGATTTTCTCTTTTATCCAGTCCTTGTTGTAAGGAGCATATGTATTTGTTGATTTTTGGTAAACCAAGCAGCTCAAATCTGAAAGCTAAAAGAAACGAACAATTAGACATATTTTTATATTTATTTATTTTAAATTCACGGACATTAGCTCTTTTGGCTAATGAAAAAACTAAGGATATGTACTTGTAGGTAACACTATTGTAAACAAAAAATCTTAGTTCCATATCTTGGGCAAATTAATAATGACACAAATTTTATAAAAAAATATTTCACAAATTTCCTCAAATCAAAGCTGAGATGCTACTTTTACGTTTCGCACTGTTGCAAGTCTTATGAAAAGTTTACTAGGTATGCAATTATTTAGTATGAAAAGTATAGCAATTCATTTCTAATAATTTTCCTTGCCCTAACAATATTCTATATTATTGTAAGTATTGACGTTGTTTTACCCACCCAGCACCCCTACTCACTCCCTTTTCCTTAAAATTGATTAAATTAATGGAAAAAATGTCATATTTTTGTTTTAAAAAAATATTTGTGATCATATTATGCATTTGCAAAAGATATGAAACTTAGGTTTTTTTCTTTAAAATAGAATTACCTACAAGTACCTATGCTTAGTTTTTCCGTAATCAAAAAGAGCTCAAACTATACATTTACCAAATTCACTACTAGAGTAGAAAAATTGAAATTTAACACTATTTTTTGTAACTGTTTTTCTTACAAGTAGGTTCTTCACATTAAAAGAAAATAGGGTGTGTTGTGTGCTTACCTGATCTACGAAATCGAACAACTGAGAAATGTCGTACGTAATCGTAGGAGTATTTGGATTGCGTCTTTTTAAATGTTCTTCGTATATTCTACAAACTCCTTCCATGCATTCGTTAACAGACTCATAATCTGAATAGGTCCGTGTTTCGGGATTTGTACCGGGTTGTACGAGCAAAATCGTGTGTGCCTACAACGTAAGGGGTTAATAGATGGATGGCTAGTTATATTTTAATTAAATATAAAACTTACCATTGTAATTTAAAGATATGCTCTTACAAATGTATACACGATGAACAAATTAAATCTTAAATTTCTGAAAAAACAAAATATTAACTGTCAAAAGTGTCAAATGTCAATTCTACTTCTTTTTGTAATCAAAGCCTTTTTATAAGTAAGAAATAAGCAAGGGAAGGGCCGATTCCACCGTTGTGTTAGGACCGATTCCACCGTTGTGTTAAACGAAGTTTAAAGTGACATTTTTACATTAACAATGTCATTTTAATCTCCGTTTAACACAACGGTGGAATCGACCCTTTTTATTAATGTAAAAATGTCATTTTAAACTTTGTTTAACACAACGGTGGAATCGGTCCTAAACAAAGATTAAAATGACATTTTTACATTTCCAAAGTCATTTTAATCTTCTCTCTAAGAGCCGATTCCACCGTTGTGTTAAACGAATTTTAAATTACTAAACGAAGATTAAAATGATATTGTTAATGTAAAAATGTCATTTTAACCTTCGTTTATGGCCGATTCCACCGCAATGAACTGGAGGGGGGTAGAATGCCAATGTACACATTTTACTATTAGAACAAGGTGCGGCTCGATGGGCGCAGCCATTTTTATTGTTCATCTCACTCGGGACTATTTATAATAACCATTTTCTGTTTCACATTGTTATTGTTCAATCCACAAGCTGGTGGATCAGACAATAACAATGTGAAATAGAAACTGGCTATTTTAAATACTCCCGAGTGAGATAAAAAATAACCTATCTTCGCCCATAGAGTCGCACATCAAGTCTATTGACAAGCATTCTACCCCACTCCAGTTCATTGTTCCACCGTTGTGTTAAACGGAGATTAAAATGACATTGTATGTAAAAATGTCATTTTAAACTTCGTTTAACACAACGGTGGAATCGGTCCTAGAGGATTAAACTGCCAACAAATAAAAGAAGTTATAGTTTAAACAAAAGTACCTCACATACTTCAATATTAAGTGCTCCGAAACACTCATCAACAAAATTTGAGTCACCATTGATTAAAAAGTAAATCAAATTTGATCTGAGCTAATACATTGAATTGCACGTATATGAATACTTATTTCAGAAAACCTAAATATTTTGGTAACTACATTGAAATGTCTAGAAAATCGGTCATTACGAAGACTTTTTTTTTGTTGCCAAAACATACTGCTTCAAACTTACGAGACAGAAATAAAACATTAGAGAACATAATTAAGAAGATTGAAAAGGTCTGTCTGCAATATCAAAAAATTAGTGAATTGCAGCTTTGAAAAAAAAAATCTATTATTTTGGAACGCATACTGTATATTCGTCTATAAATTATCATCAGTTAAGAATATGTAGTTACCTAAT
Source organism: Psylliodes chrysocephalus (assembly GCA_927349885.1). Lineage (NCBI taxonomy): Eukaryota > Metazoa > Arthropoda > Insecta > Coleoptera > Chrysomelidae > Psylliodes > Psylliodes chrysocephalus. Next base: position 67,087,058 of record OV651818.1, read on the forward strand.
TTAAATTAAGAAACTAGATAATTTATAATTTAAATGAGGTCATTAGAACAGTAAATAAAATTCTTATATTTTTTGAATATCCTGAAATACTTATTTTTGCTAAATAGGTAAATATATATATATTGGTTTGTTTTATTATTAGGTATATTTTTTCATGTTTAAATTAAATTCTTTATTACGTATTTCTTCAGTTCTACAATTGCATATAGGTTTTCAATAGGTATAGATATTTTATAGAATTTCACATACTGCTTGCTGTAAACCTAAATGTTTTAGAACAGAAGTAAAAGTTGGAAATGCTTTTGTCAGTTCTCCGACTTTAGGTGAGTTCGGTCAGTCAGGGGCTGGAGCGGGACAAATTTTAGGGTGCTTTTAAATGACATTTAAGCGTGTTAAACTGTCACTAATCGGACTTAACCTAACGGTAAAAGGGTCGTTTGGAGTTAAAAGTGTTAAAAGAGTTAAAGGAACTTGGCAGACCGAACGCAATGCATATACACATAAATTGACAGGTTGGCAGCGGATCTCACCGAAGTGGACGCGATACATTGGCGTACAAAATTATTTTATAGATGTTAATAACAATTTCGAGTAAATAGTTTAATAAATTGTGAATACTGTTGAAATTTTGTAAAATTATAATTTGAATATTATATATAATACATGTTTAATAATTATTTATATAAATACATGCGATTGTCCGGTTCCGCCGATAACAATTTCAAATTACTTATTCTATGAAACGACACTGGCAGGTAAACATTACTGTGAAATTCTCGGAGCCGCCCGACGTGGTTTGACGTTTACCCCCTCTCTACCTACCAAAAGACTTTTCAACTTTTACTTTCTCTATAGAAGCAATAAAATATTTGAATTATTATTATTTGACATACGTACCTACCTTTTAAAACATTATTTTGTATTTTTTCAGCTATTTTCACATTTAACCCAACGCAATCGGTTTACGTACGCTACTGCTGAAGATTACAATATAAAACATTATTTTTTTTACATTTTGTCAAATTTCTCGAATACGGACCATTGTAGGAAAATTTTGTATAGAACAAAAATTATAGATAATATTAGAAGTAACTTTTATTTGAAGAATTTTCTTCTCCAAACGTAAATAACAGATATATTCCACACACACCCACACGCGCACGCACCCAACCACCCTCCCTCCCATCCACACTATCGCGAAAATAGTCAAAACCGATTCAGGGGACTTCAAAACGTAAAAATCCGTCGAACAGTGGAGGTCGCAAAAAATCATGATTCCTATACTTTCCTTATCTGTATACAGATAGGAAGTAAAAATCATATTTTTCGACCTCCTTCGTACTTATTTTTGCTGCGTTTGAGAATCCACATCGGATGCATCTGAGATGTAAAAAATCTTTGATCACGTGATTCAGTATATGTAAATGTAATGGGACAGATGTGTCCGATGTGGATAAAAAAACGCTCGAGATGTAAAAAATGCATCCGATGTGGATTCTCAAACGCAGCAATGGTACAAACCTTTTATTATTTATGAAGTTTTTGCTAGGTCTATCTGTACCTACATATGCTGCGTTTGAGAATCCACATCGGATGCATCTGAGATGTAAAAAATCTTTGATCACGTGATGCAGTATACGTAAATGTAATGGGACAGACGTGTCCGATGTGGATAAAAAAACGCTCGAGATGTAAAAAATGCATCTGATGTGGATTCTCAAACGCAGCAATTTATTATCCAAGATTTTCAGCTCCCTCCAGGAACGCCTGAATTCAAAATGCGCATGCTCATCTGTCGTGGACTTGTCGCCGACAGAGTCCGCGAACAAAGCTAATAATTGAGGTAGAGGGTATGAGAAAAAATACAATTTTGTATAAAAATAATTTTTCTTAAAAATACATTAAATTATTGCCTCTTTTTAATTTATATATCTTCTTTTGGTATATTATGAGCGGTTTTCAAATGCTGCTTGACATAGGATTTATCTGTGAATCCCTTTTGGCACTCTGGACATTTAAAAGGTTTCTCACCCATATGCGCCCTTAAATGTTTTTGTAACTTGTTATTAGCCGAATATGCTTTAGAACAAAGTGGACATATAAACTTTTTGACAGTTTGTTGGATTTTTATTGTACCGATACCGTGAGCTTTTGCTTTGTGGATATCCAGCGACTTTTGGTATTTGTATCCCTGATCGCAAATGTCACATTTGTAGAAAAATAAATGAGAATGAGTCTGTAAATGCCGCTTCAATACTGACATATTAATACATTTCCTGTCACATAGGTGACAGGGAAAATTTTTTTCACCTGTATGTGTCTTTTTGTGACTATCCAAATTTATTTTAAGAGGAAACTTTCTATTACAAATCTCGCAAGTGTATTTCCAAAGGGATCTGTCCATGTGGACACAGATTTTATGCTTGTACAGATCTGAAGAAGTATTAAAAGCTTTTGGACATATCTCACATCTGTAGTTCCTCTTATTGGCATGGATTTTTTCATGATGGTAAAGATCACTAGCAGTTATGTAACCTTTACCGCAAAAAGAACAAACATGGGGCCTATCGCCCGAGTGATACCTGAAAAAATTATCAATTTTTAATTAAAAATATCCTCTAACTGCACCATGTGGCTGCAAAATTAGTTTTTACCGTTTATGGGCATTAAGGTAGACCATTGAGGCAAAACTTCTGTTGCATATGTCACATACAAACTTCTTTTCCTTTATGTGGACATTATCTAAGTGACGCTTTTGTAAATATTTATTTTTGAATGTCATTCCACATTCCAGGCAAGATGGAGCTACTTTTAAGTCATCCGGAGAGTCAGTATTATTGGTCTCATTGCTCCCATCTGAAGCAATAAGAAATTCATGTAATAGTACTTAATTTTTCAGTAAACTGATATTTTATAAAAAAAAAAAATCAAAATATACCTACTGTCATGTTTTAATAAACAAACTCTTGTATGCCTTTTTAAGACATATTTTGAAGCATATATCTTTCCACATATCTTGCAAGGGACCTTCTTACTGTCAATACCTTGTCTCTTAGTACTTTTGGTTACCTTTTCCGAATCTTCTTCCTCCTCTTTAAAATCCGATACACAGTCATCGGAAGCTAAATTGTTGTGGGCTAAATTATCAGAATCTTTAGTATCATCTATAATGAGGTCAAGTTCCAATTTTGTAGGTTTTTCTTCTTTTAACAATGTATCAGTGCTTTTTAGTAGCCAATATGATTTGTAAGACGCTACACATTGTTGTTTAAACGAGTGTACTTCATGTACTTGTTGAGAACACAAAGTACATAGGTAAAATGTATGATTCCAGTCCTAAAATAGTTTGAATGTAAAGGTACCTACCCTCAAAAAAAAAATAAGTTGGAAATTTTAATTTTACCAGTTCTGGAATACATTCCATCAATTTGTTTAAAATTCCATCGTTTTCATTGTAATCTTTTCCTATATTTAATAATTCCGAATTTGTTTTTAGACAAATTAGACATATTTCTGACATTTTTTTTTGTTATGACATTTTACTTCAAAATAAACAACAAACAACTGATTTTAGAGTTGGGTTGTGATTTCACCTGGGAACTGTTTTTCACTTGTCACTGCAGCAAAGAGCTTGGTAATTGCTCGGAGCTTGGAACCACCTCCGAGCTTCTGTAACTCGATCTCAATCAAAGATATCGGATCGGATAATTGCTGCGTTTGAATATCCTCATCGGATGCATCGAGATGTGAATTTTTTATCACGTGATATAGAATTAGATCTGAATGTAGATGTATGCCGCATTTGAGAATCCACATCGGATGCATTTTTTACATCTCGAGTGTTTTTTTATCCACATCGGACACATCTGTCCCATTACATTTACTTATGCTGCGTTTGAGAATCCACATCGGATGCATTTTTTACATCTCGAGCGTTTTTTTATCCACATCTGTCCCATTACATTTACGTATACTGAATCACGTGATCAAAGATTTACTACATCTCAGATGCATCCGATGTGGATTCTCAAACGCAGCAATTACTGATAACTGAATCACGTGATCAAAGATTTACTACATCTCAGATGCATCTGATATGGATTCTCAAACGCGGCAGTAGTAGATGTGTCCGATGTGGATAAACAAACGCTCGAGATGTAAAAAAATTCATCGGATGTGGATTTTCAAATGTTATTTGCAGCGGCAAATATGTTTTCTATAGATTTCTATCGTTCGCTGTTGGTGTAGTGTCCACCACTGTAAATTACACCTAACTTACTTCCTTCTTATTCCTGATACACATGTCGAGTGTAATTCACTCCTGCTAAATAGCTTGTGGAGAAAATATCCACCAGTGGACACCACATCGCCGACAGGAAGGTGTAGTGGATATTAAAGACTATTAAACCGTGCCAAACGAAAGTTGTGAGGTGCGTTGTTGTAGTTCAATTAGATATGGCAACCCTGTCATTGACAGGGTCAATGATTCATATAGTTATATAGATTGCTCAAAGCAGATCGTTTACGAGCGGCCATATTGCCTCGTAAATGCTCATTAATCTGAATCCATTTTGCAAAAATTTGTTTACAAACAAATATTTAGCCTTTAAATACGGTAAAAAAAATAATTAGCTACATTTTTACTTCGATGCATAAGCTTACATTTATTTGGAAAAATATGGATGACCAATAAAATCACCAGGCACACAGGGGTTACCCATATAACCCACTGGCAAACATTTTCTTTGTGGTTAGGGGTGATTTTTCCGAGGTACATGATAAATAAATGAAATAGTGGCTAATACATATTTATTATGATAATTTACAAGAAATTAATTTTACACATTTAAACAGGAAGTAACATTTAAAAATATCTGAAATATCGCTATTATTGGAAATACTACTAAGGGCCGATTCCACCGTTGAGTTAAACGGAGATTAAAATGACATTGTTAATGTAAAAATGTCATTTTAAACTTAGTTTATAACACAATGGTGTAGATATGGGTAACGCACTAAAATTCTTTGCGTTGATACACTAACTCCGGCGCACTCTATTGCGCCAACTCATTGCGTTATTGCGTCACACCACTGCCTGCGCCGAATGAAGTCGATACACCTCGGTGTATCGCATGATACCGGTGTTATTCAGCGCGGGCTGTCCTTTTATAAGGGTCAAACCGTGTTCAAGGCAATAACGCAATTGGGAATTTAACTAAATTATATGTTTAAAAATAAACGAAAATATAACAGTGTAATGCACCCATTTTTTATTTCATTGTGTTCGGATTTTACAAAGAATACAAAAATTTCAATTTATATAAAAAGGATATAATTTTTGTATACTAGTTTAACATTTATATTTATAATTCTTTTCATTTCTTTTATCAGTAGTTTTCTGGAATTATCATCTAAATCTTCATTCATCTCTTCTTCACTTTTTTTATACTTAATTCAGTTTAAGTTCTCACAAAATTGAACTATTTTATTCTCATGAACAGTCTTTATTTAGAGTATTAATTTATTATGTATTTAGGAATATCTAAATACTTCTTGTTAGTAGTTCTTTTAATTACGTTTTTACCAGCATAAACTGTTTGTGGATATTTTTCCATTTTTCTACCCAATCATTAGACAGATTTGTGAGCCGTCCAAAGGCAATGCAATTATGAATACTTATCTTGCTGGAAAGCTTTTGCCAATAAATATTCTCCTTCTTCCTTATCATGCTTTAAAACATTCCTATGGCTTTGCACTACAACATAATTTTTTCCTAGTATTATCATTCTTGTCCTGTACAAAGCATTTTTAGAGATAAAGGATCATGTAATCCACCCCTTGTTCTCAGCTGTAAAATAGAAATCTAGAATAATGATTAAAAATTAATTAGAAATCTTACCTGGGAGAAAATATTTTCAAGACAATCTTGGTTCAGTTTGTATTATTAAATATGAAATGCTTTATTTGTTTCTCAGATCAATAAATAATTCTTCAATGGAATAAGTTGATATGGGAATTCCTTTCTGAAAGACTGGCAGTGACCGTTTTCCAATGCATTTCATTGTCCTTTTATAACTCTAAATTCATTCCATGGGGACATTTCAATGCCAAATTAGATGATGGGGTAAAAGAATACATTAAGTCAAACCATCTATTCACCAGCTCAATGGAGTCTTTTAATTTATATGCAGCACTTTTTTAACGCTTCTTTCATTATGAAAATAATGCTGTTTCTGGAGTATGAGACAACAACTCAGCTGAAGTGCAACATTTTGCCTTTGAGTTTTTTTCCTCCAAATGGATAGGCCTTAATTTATGTAGAGCATTTACTTCCATTGATGTGATGTCTATAATCTCTTTTAACAAATATTTTTTCAATACTGTTCAATCTTCAAGTTAAAAGCCAGTATCGATAAAACAAATTCTTACTAATTTTAGAATTTGTGGTGCATCTGCAAACACAAACTTTTTCTTCTTTTAAGGGATATTGAAAATAGTTTTTTTTTTTAATGGGAATATTGAGTTGCGTCCATAGTCCTCAATTCCTTCCACCACAATCTGACATACAAGCAACTACATTATATTTTTTGTCATAGAAAGCAGCTATTGTTGTCAAAAGGATTTATTTGTCAAAACCAATATAAACAGATTGTTTCCATTTGTCAAAAAGTCCCTGGACCATTATTACTTGCATATATTTATGGGGCCCAACCACTTCATCTGTCTTCCATCTGGTAAAATTCATACATTGAGCAAACTTTTATAACATTAAATGACAAAGTGTTATTCTTTGCAATTCAGTCTTTGACATTCCAGAAATATTCATCTCTAGCAAAACACCATTCAGAAGACCCCATCTAAGATTTAGCAGCTCACCTTTGTAAAGCTGAAATCCCTGATAAGGGATAGGTACTTAAAAGTATTTCTGAGGTAAAGATAGCACCTTTTACTAAAATATCTTGTTGTGAACGTTTTAGTAATTTTTCTGAAGTCCAACAGGCCTTGTTTAATTCTTAAAAATTACTTCCAACTCATTTTTATTAAAAACTTCCTTAAGCAAGTCAGTAACCCTTTTTTTAATAATGAAATCCATATTGCTCTCATTTTGTTCTAGCATTTTTAGCATTTTTTTTGCTTGTGATAATTCTTCTTTAGTTTTTTCCAATTCGTTTATTAACATTTTATTCTGTTCTAGTAACCTTTCATATTCACGTTTTATTTTATTTTCATCAGACTTGATGCTAGTGGATGACAAATTAGACAAGTTAGTAAATAGTGCAGGAGAATCAACATGGGGAGGCCTTTTGATAATTTCTTCAACTAACACTTTACGTTCTTTTTTTAAAGCCCTTTGACTTCTTGCACTTGTTTGTGTTTTATATTTGTAAGAAACCACATTATGTCCATCTGGTTTTAAATGTAAAGTAGGTAAAGCTGCAATTAATTTAATTGTGAATATTAATTGCACAATAATGTTCTAAAATCTTACCATTAGCCTTTAATTTCAATTTGGGTTCAGTTCCCATGACTCGTGCCCGAATATCATCGATAAAATCCTCTCCTTTAAAATGAACACTGCATATTTTCGCAGTTTTAACATTGAACTGATTTTTTCTAAAACAACGTTCCACCCATATTTTTTGTAAACGGTCGTTTTTTGGAAAAGCGAAAAATGATATCCGTTCTTTTGCTAATTTTTGATTGTAAAAATTGCGTTTGCAAACGGCAACACTACAGCTTGCCATGCTAAAACTTCAAATTATTTCAGAATATAAACTGAAATGAGGTGCGAGTTAGGCTCGAGGCAGTACCCTAATCTAAAATGTTTATAAAAAAAACCATTCACGTGATAATATATTTGTAATTTCAATAAAAATTAGTTAATTTGGAATTTTATGGAAATCATTCCATAATTTGTCCTTGTTTATGTTGTAGCTTACCTTTCAGTCAGACTGCTGATACTATATAAAGTTTACCAGAGTAAAATATTCCAAAAATAATAACATAAACACCACTAAACAGTAATAAAATATGTCCTAAAGTATTAGATTTTTAAAAAGCTAATAAACAAGTACAAACATTACTGCGAAATTATTTCCATTATTTATTATTTCTGTTTCCTGTCACCTGACACATACAGAGTAGAGGTGTGGTTCATGTCATGGGATGAACGACCCGTTCAAAAAGAACGTAAGTGAACAAATTTTTCTGAACCCGTGATCGATTCAATCCCTCTTTGTGACCCTGCAATGAACGGGTGTGGGATAGAAAGCCAATGTGTTTTAGGGTCGATTCCAACGTTGTGTTAAACGGAGATTAAAATGACATTGTTAAATGTAAAAATGTCATTTTAAATTTCGTTTAACACAACGATGGAATCGGTCCTAATTATGTTTATTTCTAAACTTGGATGATCAATCTATATAACTATCTGTAGCATTGGCCCTGTCAAATAACCAGTCCTACAGTGTTGCCATGTCATAAACTTATCATGTGCCTGTCACACTCGGAGCCTGTCATCCGGTGAATGTCCGTTGGTGTCATTGATCTGGCAACCTAGGGATACGACATGCCTAATCGAAAAGTGGGACCGGTCCGCCATTACTGTGAGTGCAAATTGTCAAATTTTATAGGTTATATTTTTAGTGTCATTTGTGTAATTAAATTTGAATTTAATTTGTGTTTGAGCAAATTTTGAGTGTTAAAAACTTATAAAGTATATAATGCCTTGCTGTGTTATATGTTCCTGCTCTAGCGATAGACGTTTTTGTGAAAAATCGACTGGAATAACGTTTCATAGGTTAGTATCAAAATTATAAATATTATACAGGACAGTATTATGACAGGTTTGTATACAATGTGTAAAAGTATGCTTTTAAAAATGCAAAAAAATCATCTATCAACTTTTGGGCCCACCTATATTGGAATAAATACTTTTTCATACGAAATAATATTTATAGATTTCCAAAAAATCCTGAAAAACGTAGCGCGTGAATACAGTTTGTCAAGAAGCATAATTGGGAACCTTCTAAATTATATATATATATGTATATGTTCCAAGCATTTTCTTGAGAAGTACATTAATCGTACGCTATTTCGTTTATCAAATTTATAGGCATTTTATATATTCTTATTTCTATTTAAATATAACCTACATTTGCGGTCCTTCCACCAATTTTATTTATTAGTTCTACAGCTGATTGAAAAGTAGAGCCTTATGTTTTGTGTATGCATGAGTATTGTTTGTTTTATTATAGTTAATTTAAAACAATATTAATATACCTTTTTAATTACCTATAATTTGTTTCAGATTAGTGCGTTTAAAGGAATTGGTGAAAATGAAGCGATTCGCCAGCTTTGGGGATGTGCCAGTAAAAGTGACATCGAAGTTATTCATCGTTTCCAGAATAAATTATTAAGGAACATCGTCGATGCACCATGGTACTGCCACAATACTGATCTTCATAGGAACCTTAAAGTGGAGACTGTTGAAAATACAATACAAACATTTGCCAGTAGTCACCAACAACAACTGCTCCAACATGGAAACCTCGAGATTATCCAGCTCCTCAACAAGCGACGATTTCCATACCGACAAGTTCCAAAGCACCAAACATTCAGTGCTGTGTTTCGACATATTGGAACACATGGCATTCTGTGTTAATATATCTTTTGATATTTAAACTCTTGCAGCTTGGTAACCATGTAGAATTGGATATTTGTTCATAGGACATTTTATGCTTGAAATGAATTCAGGAATATAATATTTAAGTTTGTACAGTGCATATTATGAACACACTGTATATAAGTTCTAATAATAATAAAAATATTTTCTAATGCCTTGGTATGATTCCCCACTCGACCATTCACTGTTGGGTTCTAATAATTAACAGTGCTGTTCCTGAAGTGGCGCTGGGAAACAGTAACAAAGCCTACACAGAACATAATTATTAAGAATTTAAACACAAGCTTGAGACTGGCATATTAGGTATATACACACCTTGGCCATAAGTCGAAAAAAAAAATAACAGTCTTTTTTTAATGAGACTAGCAATAAAATCAAAACCGTTTGTCTAGTATTAAAAATAAATATCACTCATAGATATGGATAAGAAAATATTAAAACTTTATTCCTTGTACACTTTTATTTAATCACATCACACATTATTTGCATTTACAATATTTGCTTGACGTTCATATGCCCCAGTCTGTTTTGTTCACCTTTTCTAGTAGCTTTTTCTGCTAAACTCTAGTCCCTGTTCTACCTCCACCTAGGTAATGAATTATTCAACCATTTAGTCAACAACGGGGTTTTACTTGTTTTACAGTAAGATACTTATCTTTAATGTTCAAGTTTTAGAATTTGAACTTGGATTAGGCCATTTTCGTCAATTTTGTCCTTAGAGCTTTTGGAAAAACACTTGGGAAGTACTCACAAATTTATTTCTTATTTTGCCTAGCGAACAAATTGTGTATTAGAAAATATTCTGGTTTTTACCTTAGTGGTTAAGAAAAGCACAGTGGATACTTTTCCTAACTCAATAAACATTTATTACCTAGCTGTTGGCCTCCCTTTATCAACATCCTACAATTTCAACTCTTTTGCTGTTAACTTTAACTTCATCTGTGACTTTAATTATGATTGAGACTTCAACTTTATCTTCACATTCTTTGTCTGACTTTCAATTATACATGCATGATTATTGTGCATAGACCAATTAAATTGGACCGGCACGCTTGTGGGCATGTTGTGTGTTATTAGGGTAGGCCTTTACATAAGTAGCCATAATCTCTGCAGATGGTGAGAAGTCCAGCTCAAACCAACTACCATACTATCGTCATTGGATCTATAGGTCTCAAGTAAGATCACTTCATATTTTACATTTGTTAGAAGTGCACCTGCACACCGCTGGTTGTGGCTTCGCTGATTTACTGAATGTCTTGCATGAAGATATACACCTTTCAGTCTAAATCTACAAAAGTACCAAGACCAAGTAAGATTAATCCACATTTTGATTTCCTGAATAGTGCATCTACCTACACAGAGATTGCTTATTAGCCATTTTCCGCGAGCCTTGCATTAAGTTTCATATCTGATTATCGAGCTTTTAGTGTATGAACATTTGTTCTTAATTTCGAGAAAGCTGTTAATTAAAGATTCTTTCTCCATGGTTAGATTACTTGACATTTGCGACCTTGTACTTTCCGATAAAGACAGAAGCATTGGGCTCATAGAAAAACGAAAACTAAAGATTGAGCTATTTATGTGCCCTAGTGCAAACGTGTGACGACTGATCCAATAAATCGAACTCTGTTTACTTTTGTCGCTTATGTGAACCAAAAATGTACTATTTATTTTTTCTGTGAACGATTTCAACGCTTTAGGGTTAATTCCACCATTGTGTTAAAGTTTAAACTATTAATTGAAGATTAAAATTAAATTTTATGTAAAAATGTCATTTTAAACTTCGTTAAACCCAATGGTGGAATCGGCCCCAAGTTAGTTATATGATGGTCATTGATTAGTTGCAATTTTGCAAATAATATATTCTCCAGCGCTTAATAGCCACTTGAGTGATAATTAAATCAGTTATATTTTATTTCTTTCATTTACTTTATTCAGCACCTTTCGGCTGAAAGCCGGGCATATTTAAGCTTTTAAACCCCCTTCTTTTATAACCTCGGCCTTCCACTACCTTTTAAGTCAATGTCAATAAAAAGGAAATTAATTTTTTTATAGTTCAAATAATGATATTTAACCAGAAATAGTACAATAAAAACTTGTAAATCCGATTCTGCTCTTCCGCCATTTTAGTGAGTGCAAAAGCCACGCCTACCGGTTCCACTTTTGTATATCAAAAATAATACATATGACGTATCCTTACGTTGCCTTATCAATGGTTGGTGTAGTTCATTCTTACACCCAGGAGCACGTTCAGGAAAAAGTATAAACTTCTAACTTGTCATTTTATCACGTGACCAATAAAGTCTAGAGCATAGATTACTAATGTGAAGTCTAGAGCGTTTGTTTAATAATTCTACATTTAAATCTAATCCTCGATCACGTGATAAAAAATTCACAACATCTCAGATGCATCCGATGTGGATACTGGATAATCAAACGCAGCAAATTTATCAAACTGTGACAGAAATGACGCATGACGTGATTGATGTGCCTTGTGCCGTGGTTCTGTGGTCTGTGGTGTTGTGCCTTCTGCAGCAACTTCATGATGATTATTGATTGGCTGAATGATAAATGATAATCATGCTAATTGCTAATGCTTATTGTTCTGTGATGCTTATTTACAAAAGACAAAACACAGCGCACAGCATAAGTTATTAAGTTTTTATAAAAAGTTGATATTAATTTCTTATTAATATGGCTAAACCCTCGGGATATGACTCGCACAGCGAAGGACCAGGTTTCGTAGGAATTAGATTTTGTCAGGAATGGTAGGTTTATGCAACAAAATTGTTAATAATATTAACCCTAGAATTATTTCAGCAATAACATGTTATATCCGAAAGAAGATAAAGAAAACAAAATATTGATGTATGCATGTAGAAATTGTGATTACAAACAACACGCCGATTCAAAATGTATATATGTTAACAAAATTATGCACGAAATAGAGTAAGTAACCTAACATTTTGATCATTGTTATAAAATAAATGAATTTTCGTGTTCTCACTCCAGAAGAACAGTATAGAAACAATATTATTAAATAGAAACAGAATAATACGTCGCTGAGTGAGGACCACAATATTCCTTGCATTGAAAGAGGGTGGTTAAACCAGTTACTCTCTTTATCACTTTCATGTTCAAATATAATTGAGCTTCTCATCTTTATTTTGCTTGATGCATCGGTTAACTCACTATTTACTAAATACTCTTCCTGTTGAGTTTTAATCTATTTATGTGCTAGTATACTTGAATCATTCGACCTTATTCCATGTTATTAATTCATTTTATTTAAATGCTCAAATAACAACTAATAGGTATATTATATTTTAGTGAACTAACTCATATAGTAGCAGATGTTATTTCTGACCCAACATTACCAAGAACTGAAGACCATCAATGTCCAGAGTGTAATCATAGGTAAAATTAAACATTTCACTTGTACAAGGTCCAATTTTTGCCCTGTTATGAATAGATTCACATTTTCTTTCAATTTTAGGGAAGCAGTTTTCTTCCAAGCCCAGACAAGAAGAGCTGAAGAAGAAATGAGACTCTACTATGTTTGTACAAATCCGCATTGTGCCCATAGATGGACCGAATAAATATTTTTTATATAAAGTAAATGTTGCAGATTTTATTTTGAATCTTAATAAAGCTAAGTTTTGTAAGAACAGTTTTTATTTAATTGGAACCCTCGTTCTTGAAATTGTTGGTACATTTTTTGTCAGAAACATATTGGTATGCCAAAAATTTTAATAAATAGAGCCGCAAAGAATAACGAACATTAGAGAAAGTGGGAACATGTTAATCTGAAGTACCTGCAGAAATTCAAATATTTCAGAAATGGATTAAATTAATTTATTGTCTGAAACAAAAATATATTTATATTAATGTGCTGCAGTACTTCACTGAGAGTGTAGGCCCAGCACTTATTAATCTGTGAGAGGAACAACTATTTCTGCTGGTTGAAACAAAAGAGGATGGGAGAGGGATATTGCAGTATAAAGTACGTAGCTATCTATTATACATATAGGGAAAAAGGGGATCGATGATCTAACTCCAAAACATAATCTATATACCTAACATCCAAAAAACATTGTAATGCATTCCTAAAATTTATTTATATATGCCAATTATTTTTTTTGGTAAGAATTACGAACATTGCACCCTGACCTGATCGAAATTTCAAAATAAAATCATTCATTTGGAATTTCGATTGAATCTAGCACATTATGATAAATAAATACACAGATTATACCAACTATTTTTACATTTATTTTTCAATTTGACCTTTTATCAATAAAAATAAAGCAGAGAGCATCAAGAAATCACCAATTTATTCACGAAATAATTCACGAAGTGTTTTTTGCTCTAAAAAACAATTTCGTTCATAAAGTGATAGCAAACCAAACAAATTTTTCGAAAAATCGCATCGCTCGTTTTTAGCAGTTACCTATTTTACCGATAGTGTCGAATTTTGACCTCCATATGACATTGTTAACATTGACATTTTTGAAACAAATTTCGAAGCCAGTGCAGGCGGTAGTGAAAAAGGGTAGATTTTTCTCAACAACTATGGCTTTAAACAAACTCCCTATCGATGCCTTAGATTTGGGCAACAAAAGGATCCTAATGAGGTAAAAAAACTAGAATATTTCTTATCTAATCGCTTAAAAATTATAATTTTCTATTAAAAAAAGGTTATGTTAATTTTTAATCTTTTGTTAACAGGGTAGATTTCAATGTGCCCCTCAAGGACGGAAAAATTACCAATAATCAAAGAATTGTCGCAGCTTTGGACACCGTTAAATACGCTTTGGATAAAAAGGCTAAAAGTGTGGTGCTTATGTCACATTTAGGAAGACCTGATGGAAATCCCAACCCAAAGTATACCATGAAGCCGGTTGTATCGGAGTTGGAAAATCTTTTGCAAAGGTAAATTGTAAAAAAAATCAATTCCTAAATTGAAATTAAATATGTCTCACTTATGTAATAACATTAAATAAAAAAAATGCTTTCATTTACAGACCAATTGTTTTTCTGCCCGATTGCATTGGACCTGAAGTTGAAAAAGCCTGTGCTGACCCTAAACCCGGATCTGTCATTTTGCTCGAAAATCTAAGGTTTCACATTGAAGAAGAAGGTAAAAAAAAGAAATGGTTGTAATAAATTGATTACTAGAAGCGTCTTATTGAAAAAGCAAGCCTACTAAAGCCCCATTATGTTTCAGGCAAAGGTGTAGATGCCAGTGGCAATAAGGTCAAAGCCGACCCTGCTAAAGTAAAAGAATTTAGATCCAGTTTACGCAAATTGGGCGATGTATATGTCAATGACGCTTTCGGTACTGCCCATCGCGCCCACTCATCCATGTTGGGTGAAGGTTTTGTTCAAAGAGCTTCTGGAATGTTATTGAAGAAAGAACTTCAATATTTCGCCAAAGCCTTAGATAATCCTGAAAGGTATTTTGTTTGTTGCTACTGGTTTTACCAGGGAATAGGTGAACAACACAGAAAGTAACAGTCAGCACTTTGAAGTAAAAGGGATACAAATATCTGACATTCAGCTCCATCCTAGAGTTACTCTGAGAAAACAAATTCATGCGACTGAGAACTGTTCATTGAAACTACAATGCGAAAAATACATTTTTTTCTTTTATACTTTGACAATGCTCCACTATTAATAAGTTGTGGCTAGGGTTTTGACTGTATCCTATGTTTTTTTTCTTTAATGTTCATCTATTCTGTGGTTTTACCTGGCCTTTCAAAGTTAAATTTTTAAATAGGGTTTCACAAATAATTTAATAAAAATAGTTGTCTCATTGTCAATCAAGGTCTTGTAATTATTACCATGCAACCTGCAATATTTTATATTTTAGACCTTTCTTGGCAATTTTGGGTGGTGCCAAAGTTGCTGATAAAATTCAATTGATCGAAAATTTGTTGGATAAAGTCAATGAGATGATCATCGGTGGTGGTATGGCTTATACATTCCTCAAGGAGAGCAAAGGCATGTCGGTAAGTCATCTGATTAAATAAACTATAATTTTTTTAACTTTTCTATTCAAAAAAGAAAAGAAGTGTTTACAGTACCACTGTATAAAGGTAAATCTCCATGCAGTGACTTCAAAATTAATATATAGATACTATTGATTATAGTAATTTTTTAAATTAGGTAGTTGTATTTTATGTGAAAGGCCACTTTTGATAGGCGTGCCTTTAAGTAAGTTGCCACAACTTAAAAAGAAGAAAACTGTAGGATGTCATTCCAGAAGGCAGGAGATTCAAAAAACAAAGAGATTAATGTATTTAAGAAACTTTACTTTGTAATTTAAAACCATTGCATTTATATTCTTTCACAATTATTTGGCACATTCAGCCGACACAACAGTTGATTTATATGGAAACCTGTTTTTGATATGGTGGAAGTCAACAATTAAAAGTACCTGAACTGTAAATGTTGTTGCACATACACATGGTGGCCTTCAGTGGTTACAAAAATAAAATTATTTTCGGTTATAAAGTAAGGTAATGTAAAAATATACTAAAGTTATAATCAGTCAAATAAATATTCCTCATGGTTTAAATTTAAAGGTGCGTTTAGTCAGCCTGATTTAGTTTTAAGCATTAACATAGACATTAACATAAACATTAATTTAAGGATTTTAAAACAAAACCGTTTATACAGAAAATTTAAGCATTAACATAAGATTTGACAAATCATACAAAATGGAAAAAAGGCCTATGGGAGCTGCTTCTGAAATTGCTCTGCTAACTATCTCACAATTACTATTAATAAAAGTGCAGAAAAAGAGTTTAGAAGTTCAAAAGTTAAAAGTTAGAAAAATAGCTTAACCTCACTTTTTGAACGCACATGCGCAATTGTATTTTCGACATAAATTTAAGCATAAAGTTGGATTTTATTTATCTTCACTAAATTTATGTTAATGTTTATGCTTATGTTATTCTGTATAAACAGGTACACTGAAATGTATTGAAATTAACTTTTATGTTAATGTCTATGTTAATGCTTAAAACTAAATCAGGCTGACTAAACGCACCTTAAA
This sequence comes from Psylliodes chrysocephalus, assembly GCA_927349885.1. NCBI lineage: Eukaryota > Metazoa > Arthropoda > Insecta > Coleoptera > Chrysomelidae > Psylliodes > Psylliodes chrysocephalus. Next base: position 67,103,803 of record OV651818.1, read on the forward strand.
ATTGTAAAAACAATAAGCAAAAGTCCAAGGTCACAGTCGAGAAATGTAAGGTTATAACTACTTATCAGCTTCATCAACCTAGTGTGGTGAAAAATCATCAAGAAAATCAATAAAAACTACTAGAAATCCCTAAAATAAAAGTTCTTAGATTGACAACAGTGGGTATACTTCGTTTGCAAGTCACGATAGAATTTTCCTGGTGCCAACTAACCAAAACTCAACAAGTGTCGTTCAGAGGACCCAACAAGTTACCATACTCAACGTTTGTGTCGGATGAATGTGTCCTTTAAAAATAATTAATTTTTTTAAAAAATGTTGGTCCTCTAGCCTTTATTATAAGAAAAAAATGTTTACCATTTATACAAGAATATATTTCTCGTAAGGTAAATTAGTACCATTTTACAGTGCATAATTTACTTTGCTTGCAAGTCACATATCCCATAACCCATACATAAATAGTTTTTCTACAATCACTATCCAAGGTAGGCTTTTGCGCTTCGTAATTCAACCGCAAAGTTACGTTTTCAGCGAACTGACATTAAGTGACAGCGTTGTCGATCGCCGAGCGGAAAACTTGACAGCTTTATTGCTCGCCTAATTTAAATTAGATATATTTCTTTTTAATAAATGATTTTGAAGTTATTTGTACCTAGTTTGATGTTTTTTGTTTTATTATCCATTGACTTTGAATATCAACTCCTTTTTTCATGAATAACATAGATATCGGCAACACATTATACACTACTTAAATTTTTCAGTTTTTATATCTATTTCTTAAAATGATCCTAGAAAAAATCTTGTGTTTATTTTGAGTGAAAAGTTCGTTGCCTCTACAAATTGCTACGCGTCATACAGCAACTTGTTGTCTCAAGCGGCAAAGTATCACTTTTCGCTCTTAATACACACATAGCTATTTTCTACACCCACATGGATATTAGCTTATCTATGGACAAACTATAAAACGAGAAACGGAACGAATATATTTCATATCCATTCTTGGTAGTTGAGAGCACTGCAAAAAAATTAAATCCACTAATCAGTACCCGTTTTGATCACCCAACTACTATTATTTTTGAAATTTTAAATAAGTGACAATTCTGTCACGTCAGTATATTTTGTAGTTGAGATTAAATATACATTAAAATGTTTTATTTTTGTGAAAAATCGATAAATAATAGCATTTCTATTTTTGTTTCCTCCACATTTTGAAATAAATTTAAAATTTTAATTAAACTATGTGAAACTAGTTTAATGCGCTAGTTCAGTGTGATGTCATTTTGGTTCCACTGACATTTAATTCTAACCAAACTTTTAACAAAAACATCAATAAATTTGACATACGTTTTTACTGTTTTTATTTTATTTCAAAATATTGTTTACAGGTCATAAAAAATAGTTTAAAGGTATGTAATTGGTAACTAAACGATTGTATATTTGATACATGCTATCTACTTACTTTAGGAATATATTTATAAAAGTGAAAAAATATAATTTAGGTAAACAAAATGAACAAAACGCACTCAAAAAATCTACTGTCACTTTGTCAGTGAAATCATAATTACATCATCACTGAACTAGCGCATTACGAGTATTAAAACTAAAATCCTAAGTCTGGCGGTGGAGATGAGGAGACGGCGTCTGCCTTTCATGCCAGAGACGAGAGTTCAAATCTCGGCTGGAGACCAATAAAATTAACTGCTTTTTGTTTTTTTTTTAATAATTATTTTATTTTATAAATTAGTAAAAGTCATAAATAATTTTGAAAATTAGTTATTTTGTCTTAATAACCTAAAATAATTTTATAATGTTTTAAATTTGTAGATTTTTTTTAGTGGGGCGTAGAACAAATATATACTATACAACTCGAGTGGATTGTCCATATCCACATTCACTCTTTTTTGTTTCTATAATCGGCTTCAACTACCAGGGTTATTTCGCCTAGTGTTCTGTGTAGGATTTGTTACTGTTTCCCAGCACCGCTTTAGGAACAGCACTGTTAATTAGAACCCAACATGTGAATGGTCGAGTGGGGAATCCTACCAAGGCATCAGGTTGCAGAAACTATTGTTTAAAAGAATGTACAATAGGAAAAAACCCAATTACAGTCAGAAAGACAATTCGTTAGAACTTACATCCATTATAACCTTATACAGCTGCAATTTTGCGAAAAAATGGCGGAAATAAGCACTGCCAATCTGTTTTAAAATTTAACATGTTTTGTGATAAAATTACGTAAATTCACTCACTGGGATATGAACTAATTATTATCAATTATAAAGTGATAGAAATACCCCTATGACAAAAGAGTGTCGCATTTTTAGTTACAGTTTGCATGTGTCTTATTTCAGTTGCGCTTTTTTGTTGCTTAGCAGTGTAAACTTTATTAAGGTGCGTTTACACGAATACTTCACTTTGGGAAAAATTAAGATTACGTTTTACATTTTATTTACAAATACTAGAACAATTTACTTTCTAACTTTATAAATAAATTTTCCAGCTGAACATTGGTTTTTAGCGTTTTTAGAGTGTTTAAAAATAATCCAAAACAGGTGCAAATTGTGAAACAGATTCTTTGTTAAAAAAATCTGATGTGTCCAACGCATGACTTTCCTATCTAGACACACACGCGCACACACTCGCACGCACACACACACACTCGCACGCACACACACACACACACACACACACACACACACACACACACACACACACACACACACACACACACGCGCGCGCACACACACACAGACATCATCCCGAAAATAGTCAAAACGGATTCAGGGGACCCCAAAACGTAAAAATCCGCATTGTACTGGCAGTGATATGTAGGAGTTCTTAATATTGTATGCCCATATTCCTCAACATATCTATCTAGATGGATTTCGTTTCGCACAGTGTCTAGGTACACGCTAACTTGAACGCAATTCAAAAAGTTATATACACGCGAAACGTCTTGACAGAGTAGGTGAGAATTCGTTGCTTCATTTTCTTGTTGTCACGGCATTATTATTATTTGTTCATGTATGTGAAATTTGCTTCTAAGGTTTATAAAATACTACTGCTAGCTGCTAGTCATGGCGTAAATGAAAACAAACACGCATTCACACAAACACCTCCCACCACAGCAATATGACGTTTCGCGTGTATACAACTTTTTGATTTGTGTACACTTTAGCGTGTACCTAGCAACAGTGTTCTTTTCGTGGTAGATTTTATGTACAACTTACCAAATCTGATATTTCATACCATTAATTGTATAATTAATGTTCTTTTCCTGCAACCATTTTATCTTTTGTCAACTATAACATGGAATTGGTTTCACGTACCTCGAATGATAACTGACATTAGGCATTATCGATTAAAATCAAAGAAGGATGTTCCAGACTAGGTATAAATTTCGTCTTAAATTTTTCAAAATTATGTTTGACTTTTAAATATGGGATCTGCATTTTTTATAAACCTTCTTCATTGCCACCATGGACAATTATGTATTGAATTCCATCTCGTTTTTTTACTTGCAGTAGCCATCGTTCCATCTCGCCAACTTTTTCTGTCACTTCCCTTGCTATATACCCACGCCTCATCCATAAATACAGGCTTAAAGTTACCAGCTCTATCTCGTTAAAATTTTTCAAAAACGACATCTTTTTTAACTGAATCGATGTTCGTTCCAATTAAAACCTCTCTGTTTTTACTTCTTTTAAAGCGAAAGCCAATTTTTCGAATTCATGTATAATTGACCGTACAGAACATTTCGCAATAGGCATTTCTTCCGAAAATCGTTTTTGTAACGATGTTACATTTTGCGCATCTTCGTACATCTTATATATAACGTGCCTCAACTTACTATTAAAGAATTTACTTTGTTTTACTTTGGCTTACTTTTTTAGACATTATTTTCACATACTCTGTATCAGAATTTGTTAGTTTACTAAGTCTAGATAGTTTTCTGCGAAATATTTACTGGATTAACGTTTCACCACTTTGTTGAATACTTAAACTTTTGAATATATAAATTTTTAACAAATTGACAAATTCAAAATTATTTTGATAACTGCCACCTGACATAAGGTCTGTTCCAACAATGATCGGAAACCAGTCACTGGCACCAGGATACTGCGCAGTATATAATTTGTCGGTCTAAATAATTAACTGCGCAGAATTTTGGTGTCGGTGACCGGTTTCTGATCGATGTTGGAACAGTCCTTTGTTAATAACATGATTTAATTAATCTACGACGTGCCAAAATCTAGTAACTTTTTGTTTCACCCATTTTACATTTAAACAATAAAGAAAGCGAATGGACTTGGGGTATTTTCGAGACTTTATATATTTTATTATTAAATGGTTTGTTTTCGTAACTTGATCTGGTGAACCTGTTTCCTGGTGTACATGTTTAGTGACATGCTAGCAAAATTTCTGCAATGAATTGCCAAGTGTAATACAGATACAAACAATTTATTTGTACAGAATATGAATTGTTGCCAATTTACTTGAAAGCAAGGAACATTGCGATTCCTTAAAGTGACTCTTCAACAAAAAAAAAAGACAATGGCGGAAAAATGTTTTACTTGCCAATATAGTTACAAAAAACTTGATACACACACAATAATGGATACCTTTAACCATTCTTAGTAAAAAATCACACGAATGATTCCTTAATTTTCTAACACACATTTAAAAAAAATGTCCAACTCAATAACATTTGTACTCCATATTCAGTGCCGTGAAGACCAGCAGATACATGAAGGCGTAGAATGACTTCAAGAACACAACGTTGTTGTCTTTGAAGTTCATCAACATCTCCTTGGACGGCACCAACTGCGCATATGTAGGCGAATTAAATTTTTTCGGCCCTCCCGACCAATCGGCCCCATTTGAATACTCTCTGATCACCGTAATACTGGGTGTATCGACAGTTCGTCGGTTTGTTATCATTATGTTGGTGCTACTACAATTATTGTCATTATTTTCTTCAACTATCGATATTTCAGAAGTATTTCTGACGGTCTCTGAAGGTGGCGTCGTGTCGCCAAACGTGTAGGAATCTTCCTTTTCCGAACTGTCATTGGAACTGTCAAATGTGACGTTTTGAACTACTTTGCTTCCTGAATCTGATTTCGTCGGCTGTTCCAGATGTTCTTTGCTACCAGCGAGAGAGCTTGTTTTACTGTTTTCAAGTCGAGGCAGTTGTTCGATGGACGTTTTAGTGCGTTTAATCATATGAAATGATGATTGAGCACTTACGTCCTCTTTGACCTCGTAAAAGGAGACTTTCTTCTTTTGTTTGGCATCGTTGGAGTTTCTTAAACAGCTATGCTTGTCTGTTGTTACACTGTATTCTATAGGGTATTCTATTGTAGCTTGGTGCAAGATACTTGGAATGCTGTACGCATACGCGGTTTGATATAACCGAGCTGTATGGATCTCGTGTGCAGTTTCTGCGTCCATCTCGTTGAGAGTATCGAAAAAGTTGATTAAATTGCAGAACGAGGGGGTGTACTCGAAATTAAGTAATACCTCTTTGGATGGTACCAATTTTAACAGCTCCGTCGTACTAGAATATTCTCCAATTAGTCCAATCTTTGGTTCTGTTTTGGTTGTGTGATTTTTAAACAACGAGATTTGCTTCCCATAACTACCGTTTGCTAGGACGCTTGTAGCCGGTGGTTCTAAATGGTCCTTTGAAGGTATCACTGTCCGCGGAGATTCAGTTGAAGATACGGCGTCGGCGGATGCGAAAGAATATTCCGAACTGTCGTCAGGTTGAATCTCCTCGGCGGAACGATCTTCAATACTTACGCAGTCGACTTCCAGGTGGATTACGTTACTAAGAGATTTAGATAGATGTTCTTGAAGCGAGGCTTGCGATAATTCGTCCTCAGTCACTGAAAAAGAGACCTTTTTCTTACGTTTGAAATCGTCACGCGTTTTCAGACAGCTGTGCATGTCTGTTTCGCTATGTTCGTTGGCTTGATGAAGCACGCCAGGCGTGTAATAAGAATAGGCGCTGTTATATAACTGGGTGGTATGTACCTCTTGGGCCTTTTCCGCGTCGATGTCGTTGAGCGTGTCTAAAAAATTGAGGATGTTGCAGAAGGAGGGGCTGGACTCCAGAGAATCCGCGGGCGCGCTAGGGATATCTCCCGACAGTCTAGAGCGAGTGTCTCGCACGGCGTGCATGAAGGGCGTCAGGAACTCTTCGCTGGGTACTTGAAGAACGTTCTTTTCGTCCGAGAATACAGGTATCGCCGGTTTTTCGTCAACCTGAAATGAAAAAATATTTTCGCCCCGCATATCTGGATTGAACTAGAACATTAGTTTTATTACTTTTAATGCACGATGTAACTATAAAGTGTTTCAGATCTCCAAAACAATGGCCAAAATTGATCGGAACACGAGTAAAAGTTTGCTAGATTTGCTAATCATACGTGTAATCGTGCAAATCACAGTTTATTTTAGCTTCTATAAAGTGAAAAATACAATCGATATTCAATATGCTCTATTGAAAGGTTGACAAGAATGACAGTGCGGTTTACTAATATGAAGCATTTTACTACCTATGAAAAATAAAACCATTTTAAAAATATACTTTTTTTAACTGTGTATAGAAGTCGTTAAAATAAACATCTTTTTCAATTAACTTTTTCAAAAATCCCAAAAATAAGATACAAAATTAATTAATCTAAATCTGTTAAGTATGTTCATGTTTTTTTCTTTTTTTTTTCTTTTTTTTTTCTTTTTTTTTTCTTTTTTTTTTATGAATCATACATTGCAATTCAGTCGCTTCAGTAGTGTATTTATCTGAACTAGTTATTTTAAATTGTTCAGTATGGTAAATTGAAAAGTGCGTTTAGAAGAACACATTTTAAATGTTTTTGAGGAAGATCCAACAACAAGTACACAGGTAATTGCAGATCAGGTGGGATAAGTCGAAGAAAAGTGTGGACAACATAGCTACAAATTGGAGAGCAATTTTGATTGCTTCTTACAACGGCATGAATTTGATCAACATGTTTCGTCGAAAGTTCTGCACATTATTCAAGTTAGACAGGACCTTATTGAATACATTTTGAAATAAATTAATGTAAGTTTATTTGAGTTTTTTTTTAAATTTGTTTATTTAAATGACTTCTATACACAGTTAGAAAAGCATCAACATAGGATTCTCTCTGTATATTTCACTTTCATAAAAACAATATAAAATTAAAAAATGCTTTCAGTAAAACTAAATTTTCAAACATTCTATTGCTCAAGGCGCGCCTTTTTGGCGAATTTATTATATACCAATAAAATGCAATAATGACTAATACTAATGAAGAGATAAAAATGTTCTAAAACAAGACATTGCGAAGCAATAGTGGTTTCTACGATATGGAGAATGCTATAATCTTTGATGAATAAACTATTGAGCGCTAACTTATGATAGTTCATAAGTTGGGTAAGAATACCACAAAAATCGGGAAACATCTCGGCCGTTGGCAACACTGTTGCCGTAAATATACTAGTGAACCTAACGGATTTTACTCGTAACGCTGATTAACTTTAGCCACGTTAAATGGGAGTTTGTTTACCTTATAGTTTACCGTGCTTGGATGTACGATTTGGTTATAGTTACGGAAATACCCCTTACAAAGGGTTTGCTCCTTTTTAATTTGAATTTTTAATATTGTAATAACTCAATGATGAAAAAAAAAACAGTCCTAACAATATTAAATAAAATGTCACATTTCAAAAAGAATTAAGATCAATGTGAAGTTGAATGACAATCATTTATAATAATAATAATAATTGTATAGGCAAATTCACAAGAAATTTCAAAAATATTCTAAGGAATAGCCGCGAGCATGATAGGTGACGGCTGGACCTGGACGTTCCACCATATGACTAGCCGACTATCGGTTAACCATCGAAGACGTGGAATGAATGACGGGAATGAAGTTACTGGGAAAGTAGGACCTTCAAATGGTGGCACAATAAAATGCATGCTGCAGTGCCGCCGTTACAAACGGATTAGCGTGATAGCACGGGAAGTGGAGCGGGCGAAAAATTAAATTAAAAACAAAACTTTCTGAGGAATGAAATTCAAATAAACGTGCAGATTTTTCTTGTATAAAAGTTAGATTTGACTCGCCGCTTAAGAACTTTTCTAGGACAAAAATATACCACAGAATAGATGGAACAACACATAAAGGAAACATAGGGCTACAACTAAAATCCAAGCCACCGTAGAGGCACGCCTTATTGATGGTGGAACATTGTCAAACTACAATAGAAATAAATGTGTTTTCTCAGTGTAGTTTCAATGAATAGTTTGTTCTCGTGCACTAGTTTTTTAAGAGTACCTCTATGGAGGCACTGCAGGTCGGAGATTTATATCTCCTCTACTTCAAAGTGCCGACCATTACTGCCCTTCTATGACTGTATCTTATCTAGAATGACCCTGAGAATCTTCCAATTCTTTAGCACAACCTTTGGTAACCAGCAACCCAATACTGTTAATTTATACTGCTACTTTTCTAAGATGACCTTTATTCTCGTCTAAGCTGAGAACTATTGTATTGAGTGACCTATTACTAAATTGTATCGTACCACCTTAAAACACGTTTAGATGGACCTTGTACCACGTTTAAATGGACTTTGAATCTAATTTAGCCGACTTTAAACCTATGTTCTACGATTTTAAACCTATTTTATACAACTTGGAACTTAGTTTACACGATATTGACCTTGAACCTCGCTTAAATGACCTTGAACCTCGCTTAAATGACCTTGAACCTCGCTTAAATGACCTTGAACCTCGCTTAAATGACCTTGAACCTCGCTTAAATGACCTTGAACCTCGCTTAAATGACCTTGAACCTCGCTTAAATGACCTTGAACCTCGAACAATTGAACCTGAACCTCGTATGACTATGATCACGAATCTCGTCTGTGTGATCTTGAAACTTTCTTAAGATTAACAGAAATTTATTTGGAATGATCTTGTGGAAGCAGAATTAAAATTACGGATTTCTTAAGGATTTTCCTAAACTGAGTTAATATAAAATATATAATATCAAATTAATGATGGTAACTTAAAAAGTAAGTATCGAGTTACTACCCATTAAAAAATTGATTTTGTGCAGTTTGACCGTATATGACTTTTTTAATATTCAAAAATGATTAAACATATTTACAGGCATTTGAAAATCGTTCAGTTGCGCGTAAATGTCCTCCACCTTCTTGATGATCTCGTTCATTTGATCACTAATATCGCTTGTACTCTCTTCGGAATCGGGAGCAATGTTATTTTCAATTTCGTCCAAAGATCCCAGGATTACTCCTCCGGGCGACATTTCGTCCTCCAACGACTGCGACATTTCCTCATTAGATATGACAAACAGTGCATCTGAAAGTGGCAACTTTTCGCCTGTTAGTCCCGTTAACTTTTCGTTAGTCAGTGGAGTCAATTTTTCGTCCGTATGTATCGTCAACATTTCCGAAGGGTGCGTCAGTATTTCGGCCGTGAGTGGCGACAGCATTTCATCACGAGACGTCCAAAGTTCTTCCTGAAGGGGCGACGGTAGTTCGTCTTCCTTTTGGTCCCCAGATGGTGTAAACATTTGCTCGTCGGGCGAGGATAAAGCGTCCTCTTCTAAACGAGCTAATAGTAGATCTTCGGGAGGGGTTAAAAAGTCGTCGTCGAGTGACGTCAAGTTTAGTTCCGTACGGAGCGGCGTCAAAAATTCATCATCCGAACTGGTTGTTTCGTTTATTGGAGATACAGTGCTGGAATCTTCCTTATGCGGAAATTCGGACAGAGATGAATCTGAAGATGACATGTTGTTTATACAAGGCGTACTCAACGATATATCGGCTTTAGTATCCGTGGACGAACATTGGTCGCGTGGAGATGGAAAGTCTTTACTTTGGGGATTATAGTAGTCGTTCCTGAAAAATAGCACATGTGAATTCGATGTAAATATTTGGTTGCTTCACTTTACGTTTGTTACGTTTTCCTGATCCTCCATTATTTTTGAAGGCGCAGCAAATTTTGTAAACAATTACTTACCCAACTCTGTCACCAGACTCGGGCAACTCTTCCATACGAGCAGACACCGGCATTTCTTCTGATCGCGGTGACTCCAAAAATGCATCAATTCGAGAACTTATCGATTCCAACAAATCTCCTGAATCTTCCTCTTCTTCCGCTTCAGCTTTACTTTCACTCAAAACAGTTTCCAATCGGGTCGTAGCGTTTTGTCTCTTCAGCACCGCCTCGTCGTTTTCTTCGTCTCTATCGTCTCTCTTGTTTGTGTTCTCTTCCTGTAATTCCCTGAGAAGCTTGTCCAAACGCTCTATCTGCTCGTTGGAGTCCCAGATAACGTCTAGATCGCTGTCAGAGAATTCCGCGTTCGCTTTGGTAACGGTTTCTTTGTCGGGTTGGTCGCCTTGGTCTCTTTCAATATCCTCTTTATTGTCGAATATGTGTTCGCTGATATCGTCGTCGTTGTTGATGTTTTCTCCCATGGCGAGTTCGTTTCCGAGCGTTGCGATGCTTTCTTTTTCAGCCGGCATGTAGTTTTGAGTTTTGAGTTTGGTTTCCGATTGGGCCTGAGCTGGTTTATTTGTTTTTTGCCTCGCGCTGCGTTGGGATTCTCGGTATTTTTCTTCGGTGAGTAAGGTGGTTACGGAGGAAGATCTGAAAAGGACAAATTGAATACATAATGAAGCCTTCTGGCAAAGCAACTCTAATATAAACCTGTCGGCACCCTTTCTCGACTTCTTTTTCTTGCACTCGCCGCTAGATCGTACGGTGACTTTGCCGTCAGTTTCGCTGGCCGAGGTGGCTTCTTTCGAATGTTCAGAATCTAAGATTTTTTCAAGTTTGCTAAACAGTTCGATCGAAATATCTTGAAGGTTGTTTTCCAATAAAAGTTCTTTATCTAGAAGCATGAAACCGTATACTTTCTTATATTTAACACCACGAGTAATATTTTTGTAACCTTCAAAATAAACAAAGATTATGATAATGCCTCACCTCTATTGTTGGCAGCACTGTTCGCTCCCTGTGACTTCATCATACTCAAAACCTTTGTAATTTCTTTTTCCATAATGTCGAACGCTTCCAGACTCGTGTTATTCCCAGGGGCGTTTAAAATGTCGACCATTTTGTCCTCAATGACGGAAATAGTCTTCTGAATGTTGTTCTGAATTTGGCTGTTCTTCTTTTTTAACCCTCTTAAATGTAACAGCACCTGTCTGTGGTTGATAGTTGGTTTATGCATAGTGGTTGCCAGGGGTGCTACAAATAAAAACAACTCGACAAGTCGTAGGTCTAGACGAGATCTATATCTAACAATGATAAGCCAATAGTTTATTTCACCTTTATGAATATTTTATTTTCTAAATTTAATGTTTTGTGTTGTGTACGTGTGGCAAGACTTCTGATGATGTCCAAGCACCAGGATTTCATTGTAGCTATTTTGGTTTTTACTTTGACTGAACCAGTGGTGAACACTTTTTTTTAGTTCCATGCTGTCTCAATGGTTAATTTAATGGCCATAGAAGAAGTAGCATCAGCGGGTTCTGTTACGACACAATCATTATCGTTACGTAATCCAACTAGACGAAATGTTTTCATGCCACAATTAATGATTATGATCATTTATCAGGATAATGTTATGCTGTATTATTCATGAAGTTCTTCAGGTTCTTAGCAAGTCAACGCTCGTACGGTGCTTACGACTACTAAATATCTAACACAATGATTTCTCTGTACCTGGGCTCGTAGCCGCTTTGTTCATTTACAGTAGTTAGAGTGTAATTCATAATTCCTCAATTCACCAGGCCACTAATCTTGATCTTAACCTATTTAATTTATTACTTACTATTCTTTGCATTGTCCCCCTTCATCAAATTCGGATTGAGGAGAAATTTGCCGCCCGTCGCAGAGCCTACTTTGGGAATATTGGAGGTGTCGGTTGGCGACAGCGGCGGCGGTGGTGGAGTCATCAGCAAATCTGGCGGCGGTATCACCAAATGCGGCGAAGGCGGCTGATGATTCAAGAAAGAAACCAATTTGTCACCGACGCTTTTTCCGTACTTGTACGACAACATTTTCCTTTCGAAGTCTGATTTGGTGTCGCTGAAGACGGGTTCAATGTCGACAGCTCTGGGGGAGAATTTTCGTTGGTCGGCCGCTGGTTTGATGTCGGCCAATTTTTTTATGGCGCTGAAATTAAGTAGATAAAGGCACTTTTGGATGATGGGGGTTCTCCGAAGACAAACTTACCTCGTAGCATTAGATTCCACATGTTTCTTCTCTGGATCGATTTTCTGATCGGAATTTTGAGCGACCGCTGATCTCTGGAAGTAGTTTTGACTTTGAATCGTGGGCCGGGCGTAATGAGGAAAATTTGTGGTAGCCAAATATTTCTGCTGCAGAGCCAAGTCCTTGGCTGCGATTTTTTGCTGTTCTCTCTTTTCCTTTTGCTTGATCTCCATCAATCGGTTCAGGTTCCTCATGATAGCTTTCTTGTAAGCCGTTTGTTGAGGCGTCAACTTTTGGGGTTCCGGTTGGGGGTCGTCGAACGACGGTACGAAGGCAGTGAGAGCTTAAAAGAAATAATTTTATTATTCCGGAGAATTTTCTTGGTGCGACTGCCGTAGTATATAGGTCGTAGTCTTGGTCAAATTTCTCTTCATGTAGATCCTAGTCACCATGAAGCGTCGGAATATTGTGTGAAATCATGAAACTGCACAATTGCCGAGGCTTTTCGTGAAGAGACCACATTCTTTCGGCGTATAATGTAACATAATGTTCCGGTTTGAAAGGGGGTTTGTTTAATTTAATTATAATAAAACAGCAAAAGACGAGAGCTGCGGTGCGGCTTTATGTAATAAGATACTATGACTTATTATTGTAATTCCTGGTTAGATATTTATTGATATTATTGCAGTACTATAATAATCTGACTAAATTCAAATATCGGTACTTTGTGAAGTAACGATTTATAGTCGGCAGATTGTGTAACATGTTTGGTTTTATTGAAGCTGATACTAATTTTGTTATTATTTGTGGTTATTATAGAGAAAAACAATGAAAAGGAGTTGTTTAATGCATACTATAGCAAATATTATACGTCATGTCTGAATAAAAGACCATACAACATGCAGCAGTTAGATAAGGCATAAACAACTGTTAGAGGTTATATTATGAATTATGCAAAATATACGTAAACACCAATGCTTGATAATGCACAGTGGACCCAATAATAATTATTTAGGTATATTCGTAGAGTAAAACTGTATAATATGGTGCATTTAGATCTTGCTAGAATATTTTCTATAAGCTTTTCAGTTGCCGGATATTGATCGTGAGATTCCTAATATAAAGTCATTCAACATTTTTTGTGAGGGTAAATATTTTATAAGAAAAAAATGTTTTTTTTTGGTCTAAAACTATCAGACTAGCTCTAAAATGATCAAAAACAAGTTTGGACAAAAAAAATTGTTAGTGTGTCCACCATAACTCCCGAACGATTTGACCTATCGATTTCAAATTTAATGGACATAATCAAGCTCTCTAATAGTTTTTAATATTTTTATACGATAATACGTTAGAGTGGTGTGGAAGTATTGATTCACCTTGCAGCTTTTTTTTTGTATCTTTGTTTAATACTGACCTACCCTATATAATCCAATGTCTTGGTAACAAACTCGGAAGTTATTTAAACCCAATATGCATTGCCTTTGTGGGCATTTCATGAAACCGCAGCTTATGTTACACACAATTTGTCGAAATGCTACTGGCTCTTCGTGAAAGCCTTGGCAAATTGTGTAGCTTCATGATTTTACACAATATGCCTATGCCTAAGATCTTCATGAAAAGACGGATTTCACTATGAGCCTACGACATATATACATATTTATACGGTGATATGGGACCAGGAAGTGAGCTGTCAAAACCAAGAAAAAAGTAATGTTCCTTGACCTCTTACGTCAAATGGCATCAGACAATCGTCGAGGGGACGTTAAAGGAGCTTCTGTAGCCACGAAGTGATTGAGATATGGAGATCGGAGGAGCCAAAAATCATCATTTCATGAAGGGTACCGAGATTTTAAAGAAATGGAGGGTATATTGGAAAGGAGGGGTTGGTAAATTAAAATGTTTTCCTTCTAAAATAATCGTTATTTTGTTCCAAAATTTAATGTAAATGAATGTCAATGTTATAAATTAAGGCTTACGTTTGCTCATATCTTTTTTAGACACCGAATGTTTTTCTTTCTTCATATCGTCAACCTTGTGTACCCTGACGTTAGTTTTTGGAGTCGATTGTACACTGGTGATTCTTTTCTTAGCTACAAAAAAAAAACAAAATAACACAATTAGAAACAATTTAGAAGCGAGTTAAAACAACTACTTAGTCAAATAGGTATTAGAAGGTAAACGAATGGTTTGGTCACAAGAAACCAAGAGCTAAGAAGTGAAAGGTAGGAAGAACATACAAATACATGTACAAAAAGGAATAGAGGATAAAAATAGAAAAATTGAGAAATTACAGGAAATAGAAGTGAATGGAAATACCGTAGACTGTACCATAATTTAGTTAATTTTTCTTACATTTGACTGGACTGACCCACTTGGCCCTCTCCGATTTCACCTCCTTCATGCTGGGCGGTCCCAATTTCGACGTTTTGACTCTTTTAGCGGGTTTAGGTGTAGCGCACGGGATTATTTCGGGCTCCTCTGAGATGTTATGTTTGATAATTTGCATTGGGGGATTGTCGTAATGCACCCTCACCGGCATTACTATGAGCGACTGGTTGTTCCTTTCCTCTTTCGGATCGAAAAGGTATGGCGCCAGCTTCTCTATGGTTTTCCTTTTCGACTTTTGCTATAACAAAGGTTTTGGTAACGGTATGCGCTAGTTCAGTGATGATGTATTTATGGTTCCAGTGACAATAGATTTTTTGAGTGCGTTTTGCTCGTTTTATTTACCTAAATTATATTGTGTCTTCACTTTTATAAATATATTCCTAAAGTAAGTAGATAACATGCATCAAATATACAATAGTTTAGTTACCAATTACATACCTTTAAACTATTTTGTATGACCTGTAAACAATATTTAGAAATAGACTAAACAACAGTAAAAACGTATACGTCAAATTTATTGATGCTTTAGTTAAAAGTTTGGTTAGAATTAAATGTCAGTGGAACCATAATGACATCACACTGAACTAGCGCATTTCGTTTATGAGATCACTATTATAAAATGAAGTTAGCTACAAACTGGATAATTGAAAAAAGTTGATTTTAATAGATATTTTTAACTGCTCACCTTTAACGCTCTAAACGTTTTATCAGGCAAGTCCAGCAAACTGACAGGCGTCGTCACTCGTCTATCTTTTTCCTGGTGATCGTAAAAATGGCAAGTCTTATCGACGCACTCCACTTTGGGTTGTAGCAAGTGGCTCCAAATGTTGTCGTTTTTTTCTTTACCGTACATCATTTTCCATAAGTACGTGTCCTGGATATCCTTGTTTTGGTCGAGGTCAAGCTCTTCATCGTCCACCAAGTCCTTCCTGGGGTATTCAGAACGCAACGGTAACAGATCCCTGAAAAATAATAAAGTTATCTGTCACACTGGATAAAAAAATACTGAAAGTGGCTAAATGGTCCAATTTTTTGAAAGAAGTACTTACTTGTGCGTGAGGTCGTCCAAAATGTCGAGGTAGTCCAGGCCCCTTATACGCATCTGCATATCGTTTCTGGGACGCATCCAGTGGTATTTAGTTTTATCAGCGGTTTTGTCATCATTAGCATTACTGCTATTCGTAACTCCACATTGACATGCTAAAAAACATTGTGGTGTAATGTCTAATAGTTAGTTTTGCAATGCCATACACAAAGGCAACCCTGATAAATCTTCAATTTAAAGAAAACACTTTTGACTCGAACCTACCTGGTCTCTCAGAGCACGAAAAACATGCCGCCTCTTCAGTCAGCCCGAGATCCTCATCTTCACATGGCGCAGTCTTTGTAGGATCATTCATGTTCTCTTTGCTTAGAGCACTTCTAACTACAGTCGATCTACTTTTCAAACCCACATTGACGCTGCTACCGCTAGACTTTGTGTTCGGTAGACTGAACAAGCTCTGGTTTCTCTCAACGAGAGTCCCGAAAATGTTTTCCTTATTATCGTACCTCTTCTTCCCGGGCGTCATTTCTGAATTTCGTTTGTAGCTTCTCTGCTTCGGAGAACTCATGTTTAGCGAACTTGATCCCGATTTAAAGTAATTCTTGTTTCTGGATTTGCCGCTGTCGATCAGTTTGGGTGTGGATTTTTTCAATTTAGATTGCCACGTTCCGTTGAGTTTTAGTGTTGTTGCTGAAAAAATATGGTATAGTGAGAGCCAGCGAACGCCAAACCTACGTTTTAGTATGAAGGTTTAGATTTTTTGTGTGTGCATATTATAGTACATAATAACGTTTGGGTGTTATGAATCCTGACTACGGGGGTTTTGGTAGATAGCAGGTCCTCAAGGTACCAAAAAATGTCGGTCAAATACGTTATAGTATGAAAGCTGAAAGTTCCAAATATAACTAGTTTTGCGAGAGCTCAAAGGTCTAGATCAGCCATACTCACCTTTTTTTCCTTCGGGCCACATTCGTATATGTGCTATTACACGGGCCGCAATATTTTTGGATGATGACCTTTTTTTTTAAGGATATCTACCTAAAATTAGTTAGTGGGGACTTCTAATAAATAAAACACAAAACATAAATATTCCGTTGTGTTACTGCAAAAACAAGATAACTCACATTTTGAGTTTCGATAAAACACTATTCAAACGTTTAAAACTGAATAAAAAATCAGTAAAAGCTTCAAACTGTTTATTAACTTCAATGAAGAAGGTATTGAAAACATTGTTCACAAAGTATAAACTAATAATCTATCAATAATTGGTAAAAAGAGAGAAAAACGTCACTTAGCTTATTTTAGCTCTACATACAAATCATAATTCAATGTATATGTCACTATATTCAGTCGAAGTTTCAGTAACATTGAATACAGGTAGATTGTGATAATAATGGTGAAATTCATCAGGTGTATTTGATTTTGCAAAATTTTAGTAAATCTTTCTTCTTGCACTTTTTTGTAACTTTGCTTCATCCTTTCATGCATCCCTCTGAATAAATACTGTGCGAGTTTGGTATATAAAGCCGAATTCCTACCCTCGCCCATTGATAAATTAAATCTATTTTTCTGGTGGAACGTATTTAGGATAGCTGAATCTTTCAATACGTTGTCTATTAGAAAGTATGGTTAAAATTCATATTCGCCTGTTACAACTAATACTTTTATTTACGAGTTTTCACATAAAGATTCGCTCGTTACGGCTTGACGAATCACTCGTTACAGCTTGACCAATCACTCGTTACAGCTTGACCAATCACCCGTTACATCTTGACCAATCACCCGTTACATCTTGACCAATCACCCGTTACATCTTGACCAATCATTCGTTCACCACGGAGATTTGAACATCACGTGTTATTATCTAGTGGTTAAGGTTAGCTGTATCGCGGAAAGAAAGGGTGACGTAATCATCTCGTGGATTTCAGAACAATCGAGAAAGGCCAGAGACGGCTCTAGTCACAAGAAAACAAATGGCGTGGGCACAAAGTTGTAATATTTCAACAAACACATTCAACAAAAATAAGTAGCGGCAAACCACTCCCGAAATACTGGTACGTTTTCACTGGAAATCACTACACATTTTCTCGAAAATTCCAAAATCATCATCTAAAATCATGGTCGAAATCAATTCGTCGCTCACAACCCGAAATGACGAAAAAAAAAAAGATCACCGTATAAAATTAAGATGGATTTTCAGTAAAATTACATAAAGTTTTTTAAGTGATTTCCGAAATACCGGTACCTTTTTGACCTTATCGGTTCTGGCCTTTTTCTTATTTTGGCAGGAACACTATTAAGAATCAGAATAAATATATTTAGCAAAAATATGCCTATTATCTGGTTTTGGTAGACACATTTATCAATTGATTATGTTTTGGTATAAATGCCACTCCATCTTGTTTGTCCATATTGTTAATGTATTAACATGGAGTTAGTTTTTACTGGCTATCTGTTTATCATGAATATAGACTTCTTTCAAACTTGTAGAAAATGTACCTACTTAACTCGAAAATTCCAAAAGTGGAGCTATCTTGTTTTTGCAGTAACCCCACAAAATTCCAAATGTTTATTTAAAAAATAGCATGGTATTTAGCGCTGCGACCAATAATAGTGTTGCGGGCCACAAAAAAGCTTGGAGGGCCACATGCGGCCCGCAGGTTGAGTATGGCTGGTCTAGATGGTTGAAACAGATAGAGTGGTCGAATAGAGATATAATGTCAAAGGTGGTATTATACAGGAACCCAATTAATAAGAGAATAAAGATGGATGAGTAAGTGTTGGAGAACTTAAAAACCATAAATCTCACATTGGAAGGAGAAGATTGTGGTCAGAAGGGAGTAGTAAAGAAGAATAGTAAATGAAGAAAATGTTATCAAACGCTATCATATAGCTCTAGATCTACAAGGCTTGCTGTACTACTATATATATATATTTTTTACCTGTAGGGCTGACCTTTTCTGTATTCCCCTCCATACCCACTACAGAAGATGAATAATTCGACATAGATTTTTTAGATCTATGACTCGGTTGTGGTGTTAGGTGGACTTTCGAAGATTTAAACATATTTTTTTCGTTAAAGTATAGACTGTCGGCGTATTTGGCAGACAAATCGGATATTTGATCATCTTCAGAGTCTTGGAAGTTTAGATCCGGGGGTTCCTGCAAATGAAATAGCTATTCAAGTAATAAGGACAGCAAAAATTCCCTGATGGTCGAGAAATTTAGGTAATGACACTCAACCAGATAACAAAAAAGGTAAAATGACGGAAAATACTCACAAACATTTTAGATTCCTCTTCTTTTAGAGACTCTGAAGAACAGCTAACCAAGAGCGGAATTTTGAGTTTGGAAAACACCCTATCGATTATGCTGTTCTTCACCTTGTGCTTGGCCATTAAACGTTGCAAAGACAGGAAACTCTCGCTCGTATCAGCTTGCAACAGCAGCTTTTTATGAAGATTGGTAAACGCCGGCCGGTGGTGAACTTCTGTGAGGTTCAACCTGAAAAACAAAGCAGCTCTGGAGAAAAAACATTGTCAATGAAGCTAGGCATACAACTAGAGAGCGTCTAATTCTAGTTTTACGAACGTGCGAGTTTGCGAGCGAAGCTAATTAAGAGAAAAAATATATTATTTTGACAGCAACAAATTATTTACACAAACCTGGGCTTTCCGCGTTTAACTGGTTGTCCCTCGAGCGCTTTGGACAAAGCTGCGCTCAAAAGTTCTCTGATACTGTTAGTTGTGGACACAAATAGATCGTCTATTGTTTCTCTTTCGTTTGATTTGGAGAAAGCTAAAAAAAATACGCGGATGCTGGATATGTATGGACCTAAACCAATATTAATAATAATATATATATATATATATATAACAATTTTTTATACAGATATAAAACTTGAGAAAAAGAAAACATGTGCCAAAGAAGGCTGCAAAAAGGACTGGTGAACAGTGGAGACTGATCAAAGACATCGTACAAAAACAATATATATATAAACAAATGATTTTTTTTTTAAATAAAATATGAACATTCCAAAATGTATTAATGTATTACTTTGCTGTGTCAAGAAAATATAAGATTTTTTGAACTTTCTTACAGACATTTCTGTAAAACGTTCTGGGATATCATTGTACATAGCATAACTATTATAGGTGAAAGACGGTCTGAAAATAGCAGTAGTATGAATTGGAGGTGAGGTACGACCACAAAAACGTAGATTAAGGTTATGAACATCAGCACGATACCTTATTTTGTTAAAAAGATATAGAGGGGATTTATGTAAAATAATAGAATGAAACAGATTTGTCGAGTGTACGTCTCGTCTGGATTTCATATCTAACCAGTTTGAATCCTTGTGTTTATGTGAGACTCTGTCGAATTTCCTTATTCCATATGAAAATCTTAAAAAAAATTTCTGTACTCTCTGAATTCTAGTTAAGTCTGCGCTATCTAAACAGGGCTCATACACTGTATCACAAAGGTTAAAATTACTCAGAATCACGGAATCTATTAATAATATTTTTGTTGAAGTTGGGTAAAGTTTAACTAGTCTGTCAAGATCTTCATTAATATAATTACTGGCTTCTAAAGCATCATCATGACCGAAAGAAAATTTAATTTGAGTATCATCGGCATAAAAGAATGGTTTACCATTCTTAATGCTATTCCCAAAGTTGGAGGTATATAGTGAAAATAATAATGGCCCAAGTATTGATCCCTGAGGAACTCCATAGCAAATCTGCTTAGTGTTTGATGAATCTGCATCAGTAACTACAAATTGCTTCTTGTTATCAAGGTAGCTATTAAAAAGTTTAATAAAATCATTAGAGCAACCAATAAAATGTAATATTGAGAGTAAAATTGTATGATTAATAGTATCAAATGCTTTGGAATAATCGAGCATAACAAGTGCTGCTGTTTTTTTTAGCATCACTGTCCCTGAAGAGATCATCAGTGACAGAACGATAACCTGACTGTCGCAGTTTTCTAAATGAATATTTAATTGAAATTTCATGAAGTTTTTCAATTACTTCGGATAACACTGGCAGGATGCAGATGGGACGCAAATCGTTCACACTCGTTAAGTTCTTCTTCTTGGTCAAAGGAAAGACTTTTGATAACTTCCAATCAAATTCTTGGAATATTTCCCAGATATATTAAATTCTGTAATTTTATTCAAAAAAAAAAAACTACTATTACCTTTCGACTTATTTATACAGTATTCTTGAGCCTTTTTCTTATTTCTTATAGCGGAAGTTGTAAAATTCTAAGTTTTTATAACAATCCCAATGTTGCGGGTTTTTAGTACATTTATATTTGTTAAATGCATTATCTCTTAGATAATGGTATTATGTATATACATGCACTAAAGGACTTTAATTAACTGAAAAAAAGGTTTTGTTTCTTTTTTTAAAATGATATTTAAAATTCTAACAAAAGTTTTGTTCCTTTTTTGTAAATAATTTTTAAAAAAATTACCAAAAGTACATCTTTTAAGAGGATCCTCAGGATAATCTTCCTCCTTGGATTCTTCTGGTTTATTTATTTTCTCGCACTTTTCGTTCAACGTCTCCGTGCTTAGCATATCGATCCGTTCTGTCAAATTTTGAATGATTACTTGGAGCGATTCAAAATCTGCATTATCGACCTGTAAATGAAATTTGCAAAATAATCTGTCAATTTTTTTCTATTATTACTGAGGCCCTTCCTATGGGACCTCAGTATTGCATTCGTGCAGACGAAAAAATTTTCTTACCCCCATTTTTTAAAACTTTTTTTTATGTTTCCGATCATTCTGAGTCCGAAAATGCAAAAAAAAATTTTCATCTGGTCGTCTGTGTGTATGTATGCCGGCACAATAACTCTAGAACTAAAGTTCTGATTGACTTGCGGTTTTGATTTTCTTGAATAATTACTTCTAACTTAGAACCCTATTGATTTTCAGAATTTTCGGTTCATCCTAACTACTTTAATATCAATTTTCTTAAAATCCGCTTATGCATTTCTTATGTGACAATTTTAGGAATTTCAATTATTTCTAACGTCAACATTCTTAACATTCCATAAATTGCAAACATTCTCTAACGACCTGTCAAACAACAGCTGTTGATAGTAAAGGTGAAATTTCTAAGGTGGGTTGCGACCTTCATATTTGCAACTATAGCCATTTTGGAGGCTATTTTTATTCGAAATTAGTCCTCAAGCTTGCCAATTTATGAAAAATATGTAAGCAGTTTCTTAAAAATGACTTTTTTATGGTGGTTCTAACTTAAGCGTACTACTATTTCGCCCCTAGCCACAAAAACACCTTTATCAAATTTACTGGCTCTCTGTCGCAACCCCATAGAATAATTAATCGGCCATTTTATTTGGCAAAAATCAGACTATTCTTCGCTGTGCCTGTCAAGTATTAAGATGTCAACTGTGATGTGTGAATGGCTCTAAAATATCAAATTATTTAAAAATGTATGCTTCTTTTGATATTTATTGCAAATAATTTGTAGTTAATTTCAATTACGGCTTTCCATAAATAAAGGTTCAGCAAGACAGATAATATAATGTTCTTATACAAAGCACTTTTTTATTATATAAAAGAGAGGTAGGGGATGTAATGCTGGTTTACATATTCAACCAGCGAATTGTAAATAATAATTAGTAAAATCCTATACTCTGTTTTTAAACTAAGAGGAGCGATTTGAATTTAAGTTGGCAATTCTGTAGCCTTCTGATTGGTCAGATTACAGTCAGTTTCACACATTACTTTTTAGCATGAACATCAGCTAATAATTGATATTTTTTTTTTTTTTAATTTGGTGTCATCGGCGTCGACTACAACGGCCATTAGATTGTTGACAGTTCTGACATTTTATAATTTGATATCTCATCCATTACTTAGTTTTTTACTTTATTTCGTAAATAATAGTTTTTCAGTAAGCAATTGTATTGAAAATCTACAATTATGGATCCTTCTACACTAAGTACTATTAAAGGTAGCAATTCCTGAAAAGCCTTACAAGAAAGGGAAGACACCTTATTATTTTACATGCTGATTCTGAAGGTTTTGTAGAAAATGCATTATTGGTTTTTGAAGGTAAAAAGATGAGAGATTACCATGAAGAGATGAATTCCGAAATATTTTAGATAAAAATAATTTTATTACTGATTTTTTTAAAACTAAAAATTGATGAATTTCTAACCAAAATGATTAAAATGTTACTAAATATTCAAGCAAATTTTATTTATTAGAATAGAATAAAACTATTTACAAAATTGTTATAACATTTAAAACACCATCTACTACTTTAGGGATAATCTTAATTTGGCACAATGAGTTAACATTATTTTCACAAAAAATATTTTAAAAATACTTAAAATTATTACATAGGTATGTATGAATAGTTCACTTTAAAAAATATATGTTGACATGTAATGTTATGAAAATGTTGGTTCCAGTTTTCAAAACAAATTCTGACTCATAGGCCTGTAAACTTTTGAATGCCCTTATTTGCCCTCTAGTGCATTAACCATGGGTTAACACTAAATAAGCCATAATATCCACATTACTCATAGAAGAGATACCAGTTACTGTGTGATCCACTTGTCATTCACTGATTAACTTTTACTTTTTATACCTATAACAAATATATCCTTAAAAATGTAAACAGATCTTTATATTTTATACTAACCTGGCTACATCTGGATATTCCATTAACAATTTTCTTAAATATTTAATATTCATTTTAAAAAGATCATAGTTATTCTCAAAAAGTCGATTTCAAAAGCAAGAAAAAAGTATTTCTGACATCAATCAACAACCATATTGACTTTAATTTGACAGTGACATTTCGTTTTAGACACACATTTCAGATCACAATAATGTGAAATTTGCGACTGTTGTCTGGAACCAATTAAAAAATTACTTCTATGACATTTATTCGTTTCTTAACCGCTCATTGGCCGTTCACCGACTAAGGCCGATAAAGATAATTATTTCATAAACACGACTATATTTCGAAACTCGCTCTTAGTAACAAATCTAGTTACTTTTCCCTGTGTAAATGCGTCTTTTCAATTCGCTCCTCCTAGTTTAAAAACAGTATAGTCATAAATTTCCTCAATTCATAAAATTTAAAAATGAATCTTCTTACCTTGGGATTTTAATGACGTAATGTGATCAACCCATTTCAAATTTTGATCAATTATGATACCGAGATATTTTGTTGTGTTTTTCATTTTAATTATAAAGTTGTCATTTATTTGTATGTTGAAAGAAGGCCTTTGTAAATTACATTGCTCTTTATGGATCTACTTTAACACAAAAATAGTTTTGTGGCTATAAGTTGCTATAACCTATCGTCTCAAAACTATTAATACTTTAAACATAGTAAGTAGTAAAACGAGAGGTAAAATAACAATAAATCAAGGGAAATACTTAAAAAGGGCAGGTTTAAAGAGTATTATCACAAGAAAGTATATCCGTTCTGTTTATTTATCAAGTATTGTTTGAGGAGTGATGGCTTGGCGTACATGAAAGTCAGATTGGCTTCTTGTATTATAGTTGTGATATTGCGAATTATATTGAATTTTTTCTAATAGATCTGATGCGATGGTACTATGCCATTTTTATTTTATAAATAAATATCACTCATGTACTGAACATAATTCTGAACTGAAAGCCAATTTATTTCTTTTAAAATAGTTACAATACTCATCCTTCTGTCCTTTATTAATAGAATATAAATAGGCGAAATAAGGAGCCCAAATATTTTAAATGAGCAGGCTTAAGAGGTAAAGGGGCCAATTATTATTGGATAAATTGCTCGAACAAGTTTTTAAACCCTAATCAAAAGGCGATATAAAATGGTTTTAAAAATCAAGGCTTGTGAAAATCATCACATGGTTGAACCTAAGTGCCAATGCTTCACAAAACAAAAAATTCAACGTCCTAATACTACTATCGGCTTTCGGTCTTTCGTTCCAAGTTAAATCATTTCTCGTTTTTGTTACGCTACGAGATTACCCTTGTGGGTCTCAGTCTCGATAAGGTGGAAACCACCATTTTAGCGTCTCTCGATTTTTTTTTTTTTTAATAAGGAAAAAATACCTCTTTTTTGACAGCTTGAGTGTACTCCTCCAAAGACCTTCTGCGTAAACGTTTCTTGGGTCTCTCCAGTTTACTTTTCGATATAGATCTTTTGAGTTTTTGGATTTTTGGTTCTACAATGTTTACGTTTTCTGTTATCGACAATTCGGCAATTTCGCTAAGATTGTCAGGCTTCAGTGCATCAGTATTTTTTTCGTCTGTTTTAGACGTGTTGATTTCTAAAAAAAATGTGGGTATTAAGGAAATTTCTTCATAACAACTGTTCAATCTACCGAAATTCCTGATGATTATGACTCAAAAATACTAAGAAACCCCCATAAAGTACCCAATATAGACTGGTAAAACCCATTTTTCAGAGACTGATCAAAAATTACAAACTTGAAATAATTTTAGAAATTATTATATTTGGTTTACCCTGGCACTGAGTTAAAAAAATGTTGAATTGTGCATCTTTAATTTATACTTATCCTGTCCTAACCCAGAAATTTTTTTTTATAAATATTTTTAAAATAACAATCCCGTTTTTCTATTTCAGCGTGTGAAGGTGTATTCGAAATAATCATTATAAATCATTATTTCGAATATACCTTCACACGCTGAAACAGAAAGATGGGATTCTGTTATTTAAAGTGTTTGTAAAGTCCCCAAATTTTATTAAATATTGACTGCCCTTGAAGATGGAAAAAATGTTTCCGAAACATATGTAGTGCTGTGCTAAAATAAAAACGGCCGAATAAACCTAGGACATTTTTTTATTTATATAAAAGTAACTAAAGTCATAATCTGAATTAGATCACCTAAAAAAAATGTTCCTTTATATTCTATATAATATGGTCTAAATTACACCCCTGTGTATATATGAAATGATGGACTATCAACTTTATAACATTTGAATATTGATAAGAGATGAAATCTTGAGTTAATGACTTTACTAGTTCTTGGGAATCTAAAAAATAAAGGACCCGGTACCCCAGCACCCTGTAGACGTGTAAATACGCTAGTTCAGTGATTATGTAATTATGTTTCCACTGACAATTAAAGTGACAGTAGATTTTTTCAGTGCGTTTTGTTCGTTTTGTTTACCTAAATTATATCGTTTTTTCACTTTTATAAATATATTCCTAAAGTAAGTAGATAACATGCATCAAATATACAATCGTTTAGTTACCAATTACATACCTTTAAACTATTTTTTATGACCTGTAAACAATATTTAGAAATAAACTAAAAACAGTAAAAACGTATATGTTAAACGTTTGTGTTAAAAGTTTGGTTAGAATTAAGGATATGGTCCGATATTAACAGGAATATCGGTTACTCGGTCCAAAACTAACCACTCTGCTTGACATTCCTGAAAAACCGGTTAAATTAGGGATGCGGTTACCTGAAAATGGTAACTCAAACGTCAATTCACGAACCGGTATATTTTTACGGTTACCATTAATTCGAATGTCAATCTGTCATAAAAGTGACGCAACTCTCGGCCGTGGCCCAAATGTAACCAACAAATTAGTTTTTTTTAGGAACCGCTGTCAAAAATCCTGGTTAGTTACGATTAGTAGTCGGTTAATATCGGACAATACCCTAAGTGTCAGTGGAACCAAAATGACATCACACCTAACTAGCGTATTAAGCTAACTGAAGCTGGCATGGTACGACAGTAAGACATTTAAATGGTGGCACAATAAGCCTTAATAGCTGATGTACCGCAACGCTTCAGTCGGATAGGGTGACAACATGAGGATATGAATGTTGAAAAAAAATCTGTCATGTTTGCAATTACCTGCATTCTGTTCTAATTCTTCGTCTTCCTGAGCTACGTTTGATTTTACTAATAAAGCACCACTTTCTAACTCGCATCCAGATTCATTTTGTTTAGGAATCCCTTCCATAATAATCGTATTTTCATTTTCAACCATAGGTACCTCTTGCACCATTCTGACCTCATCCTTCTTGTTAAATAAATTTGCGTCTAGTTCCGGTGGTAAACCTCCTTCAGCGCGGAGCCTTTGCCTGTATCCCTCGTACCTTTTCGTCAATTCGGCATATTTCAGTTGCTCCTGCTTTTGCTTTTCTATCATTTGTTGAGTGTCTTTGTCATCGGCGAAGCTTTCTGGATGATTCGGTATTGGCTGTATGGCAGCCGCCCTACAAGTTTTATTTATAACCTCCAACTACGTTAGAATCGTTAAAAACAGTGTCATAGCTCTCACCGACACTGTGTATTTGGGTGCGATCACACACATAACGACAAGACGAATCGTCTTTCAGTGATAATGAAATACACGCGCTCGTACTAAGAACTTGAGTAGATGATAATTTGCCGTTGTATGCGCAGCCGCACTTAAAACTTTGTACTTACTCTAAAATTTCCGGCGTATTAAAGTCTGAAATGCATTCCCTGACTTTACTGCAAATCGAATCGATGCCCTTGAAGCTTTCAGTCAACATGTCGCTGATGTTGCTGTTCAATTTTAACAGGTTGTCGTTTACCAGTTTCCTGTAATTGCTTATAAAAATAGTTCTTAATTAGCAAGGAAACTACAAATCTTTCTAAAACATTTTGTGACATTTAAAAAATTGGATAAACAAGTTTGCGCATCTTTACACGCTCTCGGTACCGTCTTACACTATCTCTCAAACTTGTATTTGTATTCCCTTCGAAAGTTTCAGTGAAATGAGCTGTGTACTGCGCATCGTAATTTCAGTGTTAGCGACAGACTACTCACCTGTATTTATTGCGTCACTCTAGCGACACCACCGTCTTTTGACTTTGAACAAAAACTCGTATCTTAGTCCCATATACGAACATAAACATTACCAGTGTTAAAATTTATGAAACAGCTCTAAGAAACAAAGTAAGTCTACCTTCCCCCATCTGCTTAATGGATAAAAGGTATTTTTTACTAAATAAAATATGTTAATAAATATACTGCAAATAGGTTGCCTAAGAAAATACTGCCGTGGCCATTTATTTTCTTAAAGTACAAAACCCCGACGCCCGTGTAAAGTATCCCCCAGATGCTTTGATTATGGCTAAAATTTAATCAGCTCACTGCAGGATGGATTAAAATTTTATATTTGTCTTCATATATGTTTTTGAGTTATATTCCAAATTTGCACTTTTTCTCACATATCTCGAATACGGTCCATTTAAGGGAAATCTTGTATGGGACGAAAATTATAGAGAATGAAAACTTTTATAATGATTTCTGTACTTTTACAATCTACTACGGTAGCGTAGGTGTCAACGACATCGCATTCATTTGCGAGCCAATTTTGTAGTAAAGAGACAACACCGGCTTCGAATCTGAATTTATTTGCATGGTTCTCTAAAGAATTTGATGGATGCCGTATTAGCAGAAATTTAATTTTTGTTGATGTGACATTCAGTTATAAAAATCGCCATGCTTTACCGTTTTCAATGATGGTGGGTGGGGTTTTCCGAGTTTTCCTCACCTGTAAGTAAAATGGCGCCATCAATCATCTTTAAGTCGCCCCTTTAGCGCCACTGCAAATAATAATAACAGCCCTACACAAGTCGCTCAGTCGATTTCAGGGGTTGAAATTCACTCGCAAGGGGGTGAATTAGATTATTATTATTATATAATTTCCTTATATGTATACAGAAAGAAAAGTAAAAAATAGCCTTGACAGCATTTTTTAAGGCAACCGATATTTTCACCTCTGAGTAAAGTTACATGTAGATTTACTTGACAGATTAACAAACAATAGCCCTATAGTATAATCAGCAAGTAGTTACTTTCAACTTTACTCAGAGATGAAAAGACTGACCCTTAATAAAAAATACCTTTTATCCATTAAACAGTTGGGCGAAGGTCAGCCTTCCTTCGTATCCTTACTTCGTAACTGAGGATTAAGAGATCTAGTACTTATAAAATAGGGAAAGTAAACAAGACAAAAATGAAATGGTTGACAGATACAGCAGAAGACAGGCTAGCTTGATCAACATGTTAGGTAGAGGTAAATTAAGAAAGCGATAATTCCGCTTACAGGTACGAATTTTCTTATAAATTTGTTATGAAGAGCTTAACAAATGATTTTATTCCTTATTCAAAATTGTTACTTTTTAAGAAATCAATTAACTTCATTGCTTTTTAAACTTGGCGCCGTTTGACTAATGTTATTGGATATCCTTAATACAATGTTGCAACATTTAAAATCTATTAGAAAGTATTTTAGTTAATTCGAGTGTGAAGTGTCAAGTAATGATATTGGTTAGTGGTTATAATTACATTTTGAATTTTATTTTACCAAATAATTGTGTCAAGTTGTGACGCAGCTCAAAAAAAGTAAAAAAAAAAATATATTAGAGATTAACATTATTTGTGTTTTAAACTAAAATTTATTTTTAATAACAATGAAGTGATAGTTAAAGAAGAGCTTATTTGTTTTCACTATTAAAATTCATATTCAATAAAAATTTAGGTAGGTACAATTGTTTCGAGATATATTGCGACACGTCAAGAGTCCCCTCAAATTTTTCGAACCTCGTGCAGTGTTTCTCACTGCGACGCATTGTGGGTGGAGTTGTCACAATATTTCCCGAAACATCTCTATATAAAGAGTGATCCTCAAAAAGAAATTGTTTCTTAAGTCGGTCATGTCTGACAAACACAGAGATACGTGTTAAGTCCGTGATAACTACGCACGGTTCTAAATTAAATTCAAACAGACACAGAAAAAAAGGAAGAATTAAATGTCCCCACTGTCAATTTCAAGCTGTCCACGTCACGTTTTCCACTGGCGTACTATGTAATATATATATATTTTTTTAATTTGTTATTTTAATTATTATTATTTTATCTGCGTGACTTTCTTAAATAATGTATTGTAGTTGAATTTAATTTTGGTGTTTCCTTTTCCTTCCTTTGGATACGCCCATGTGGACTCCAAACCGTCAGATGTCACCTCGCTATGGTTTCACAGTGTAGCGAAAAAGTCTAGCAACAAATTATTTTCTTTGAAATGAATTAATTTATAATTATGAAATTGTAGCGTGATGAATGGGCCTGTATTACATTATTGTATTTTTTTGATCCTATACATACAGGGTAGCGAAAATGTCTGGTAACAAGGTATTTTAGGTTGATGAATGGGACAGTATTTCATTTGTAATTTGGTACTTTTTTATAGTCTAAGATCCGAAGTAAGGTCAACCTTCACCCATCTGTTTAATGGATGAAAGTTTCTTTTTATTAAATAAAATATGTTTAAAAATATACTGCAAAAGGGTT
The DNA here is from genome assembly GCA_927349885.1 of Psylliodes chrysocephalus. NCBI lineage: Eukaryota > Metazoa > Arthropoda > Insecta > Coleoptera > Chrysomelidae > Psylliodes > Psylliodes chrysocephalus. The sequence goes on from OV651818.1 coordinate 67,133,856, forward strand.
GCCTAAGAAAATACGGTCCAGACTATTTATTTTCTTAAAATAAAAAAAACGACAACCTGTAAAGTCTTCCCCAGACTATCAGCTCACCGCAGGATAGATTAAAGATTAAGTTTAAAATTTGGTGTTTTTCTCCTTATCCGTTTTTAAGTTGTCTTCAAAATTCCAAATTTGCATTTTTCCTCAAATATCTCGAATTAGGTCCATTTTAGGGAAATCATGTATAGGAACGAAATAATAGAGAATGACATCATAAGTAATTTTTATCATGATTTCTATACTTTCCTTAACTGTATACAGAAAGAAAAGCAAAAAATGGCCGTGACTGTATTTTCTTAGGCATTACGGATCCTGGACTATTAGTATTTTTTAAAAGAGAAAAAAATAAGCTTTTCTTTGATATATTATACGACCTCCGTTGCCATTTAAAATGGCGGCGGTACACTAAACGCTGACGTCACATAAGTTGGACATGTTTAAAAAATGCAGCTACAATCCCATTCATCACCCTACAATTTCATAATTATACATTCATTTGGTTCAAAGAAAATACCTTGTGGCCAGACTTTTTCGCTACCCTATATGTTTTGCGCTTCCAGTTTAATATAATAAAATTCACTGGTCAAAACTAGTTCGGTTCTTCTAGCTTTCGGAAGAGGGCGTATTGCTTATTCCTAATAGCATTGAGTATGAACAGAACTTAATGAGCAATTTTATTTATTTTATAATTATATGTTGCAAAAATGTTCCACTACATTGATTATCTAGCAATATCGCTTGATAACCAGTTTTTGTTGGTTTGACGTTTTCAAAAACATCTACCACATATTTTAATTTTGAATAAGTATTTTTATTTTACAAATAATTATATTTAAAAGGCGAAAACCCGTTATTGTAGTATCTTTGGCAATGATAAATTATCGCCGTACTTCTTAAACATTAGGGAAAAGTATATTAAGTAGATTAAGAATTAACACACAACATATTTTTCCTTGCACAATCGAGTAGGCAAAATCATGTATTGCATACAACCCTTAAGAGATTTGTTGTACACCTACTTGTAGTTATTGGGCGATTGACCAGATGCCGTGGACGTTTCAGATATTTCTCTTTTCCATATCATCGATAAATTAGTAGCAAAAATTTCTAGCGCTTCGTTGCGATGAAGATCTGCAAACGTCGGCATATCTTCACGCCTTGCTGGCATCTTTTTTATTCTAAAATGTAATAATAGGTATATATTATAATCATTACCAGCAACATATGCGAGTCATCTTTAACTAAACTTACAAATGGCCAAGAACATCGGTACACCAAAGTGACAATCTGTTACAAATATCATCAGGAGATATTGTGTGTATTTATGAATTTAAATGATAACCTACCTCTAAAAAAACTTGGTATATCTGTCTACTGTCTTAACAAAAACCGAAATACATTAATTTCCTGCTTAAAACAGTGGGCCGACCATTTTTCGATACATTTCTTGATTGTCTTAATTTGGGAACGTTTACTATTAAATTTCTCTGAGAGATTTTTTTCGAATCACATTAAAACACTTTGACAACTTTTCTATAGACCTTGACAGCAGAAAAATGACGTATAAGTTGTTTTTTTACCAAAGGGGTCTTGATTACATATTTCTTTTTTTTTTAGAATGATTGTATCGACGTAGGATGGATTATTCCCATGTTACTTTGTTAACGTGGTAGTTATGTGTCCTATGCAGTGGTCCTATGACATGTATTTGAACAAAAAAGACAATGCAACAACACCTGACAATATAAAACTTTTTTTTAACCGACTTCAAAAAAGGAGGAGGTTCTCAATTCGTCGTAATATTTTTTTTATGTATGTTCACCGTTAATTCTTTAACACGGTGTCCGATTTCAACGATTCCTTTTTTTTTTTTTGTTAGAAAGGGGGTACTTCAAGGATGGTCCCGTATAAATTTGGTCAAAATCTTATAATTGGGTTCATGAGAAAATCCTCAAACTCTTCATTTTTTATGTATGTTCAGCGATAATTCTTTAACACGGTGTCCGGTTTCAATGTTTCTTTTTTTTTTGTTAGAAATGGGGTAATTCAGGGGTGGTCCCATATAAATTTGATCAAGATGTGGTGATGGCATCTGCACGATTTTGAAGTCGGTTTTTTAAAATTACTTTTGATACTTGTTTAAGTATCGGCTGACTGTAAATTATGCATTCAGGATCTAATACATTCTTAATTTTCTGGAATATATAGGATGGGAAAAATAGGAAAACACCTCATAAATAATTTTTCGGAGTATGAAGCTGTCTTCGTATTTAAAATCTTCGAATAACCGTCGTTTTTTCATAAATATTCATTAAGAATGGGACACAGAACAACTGAAGATTATCTGATTAAAAATAAGACGATTAAACGAAACATGCTTAGTTAAAATGTTACTGGTTTCCGAAATACATGGTGTTAAAGTTGAAAATTCAAAAATTATTAATGGCTATAATTTTTTTATTTCTCGGTATAATTTTACTAAATTCGGAAAACATTTTTGGTGTCATAATATACACCTAAAGAGAAAGTAAAAGTTGAAAAGTCTTTTGGTAGGTAGAGAGGGCGTAAACGTCAGACCACGTCGGGCGGCTCCGAGAATTTCACAGTAATGTTTACCTGCCAGTGTCGTTTCATAGAATAAGTAGCTTTAAATTGTTATCGGCGGAACCGGACAATCGCATGTATTTATGGATTATAAATAATTATTAAACATGTATTATAATATTCAAATTATAATTTTACAAAATTTCAACAGCTATTCACAATTTATTAAACTATTTACTCGAAATTGTTATTAATATCTATAAAATAATTTTGTACGCCAATGTATCACGTCCACTTCGGTGAGATCCGCTGACAACCTGTCAATTTATGTGTATAAAGTGGGATAACTGGCGAAAGCATTTTCAACTTTTACTTCTGTTCTACCTGCAAAACATTCGGGTAAATTAACTTTACCAGTGGCGTACAGCAGGGATAAGTAACACCTTCATCCCCTCTAAATTTTTACGCCACTGCCCAAAAACTTATTTTGACTATTTTAAAAAAAAATTGAAACGCTATTGAACAAAAAAAAAACTGATTTCGATTGATAGAGTTCTATTATTCTTCTTTTATTTCAGATCGGTACATCACTGTATGACAAAGAAGGGGCACAAATTGTTGGAAAACTCTTAGAAAAAGCAAAGAAAAACAACGTACAAATCCATTTGCCCTTAGATTTCATCACTGCCGAAAAATTTGATGAAAATGCCACCGTAAGTATCACACTTTTTATAACTGGTCGTGACATGGTTTGGGGGGAGGGGAGTAGAGAGGTTAACTACCCTCAGAAAAAATAAGACGTTTATTTTTTCAAAATGTATATTTGAAAAGTAATCATTATTTATAACAAAAATCACCACAAACTTTTTTTGGATAAATTGCACATGCATTACAAAAAATCAGACTTGAAATTTTTAGAATTAAGATTCTACTTTAAATATGAATACTTCCCTCAGAATTTGGATATTGACCGCCATTGTTATGAAAGTTTGACGCATTTTACTGTGCATGTTATTTTTAGGTTATATACCCGATACACTTTACATTGGGTATGTTCTTTTTTCTCACACGATATGACGTCACGTGGAAGACGTTTTCGAAAATAAAAAACATGTAACATAACTTCATTGTTAAAGTTAGTGTCTAACTTTTTTATATTTAAAAATAAAACCGTATTTAAATAAAATCCTTATTGAAACGGAATGAAATGCTGTTGCTGACACATAAAGTATTAAATTCGGCCAAGTAGTAAGTGTATAGTGACTTAATAATACGTCTATTTTGGTTGGGATTATGGGTAAAATCTAAAAGAGAGCAAATCAAACAATTACCGTTTTTTTGGTTGGTGTTTTATCATATTATAATATAGTAGAAGAGCCTGCGATTAAAATTTCGAGTTAACGCAACATGGGTAATTTTATGAGAAATTATAGATTCAATTCAAAAGAAACAATTTTCTTATAAAGGAAAGTTCCAGGGTGTTGCTAAAAGGGGTGACAATCGAGTGTACTTTCGTACATTTTATCGATGTAATCAAGTTACAGCATCCTGTCCGTTCTTCATGGAATCTTTTTAAAAAAACGAATTCATTAAAAGCTGACATGTGCGTTGATAAAAACTGAAAAGTTTTATCAGTTGTCATAAAGAGCACAGTCGAGTTATATCGGCACGGATAAAACTTTCCTCATATATATTGCATTATGCTCAAGAATGAAATGGTCATAGGATCCTGATCGCGATCTCGTCTACTATAACGTTCTCTTACAGATATGTTATGTTGTTTTTCTTAGTTAAGTTTTTTTTTCTACATTATAGCCAGGCAGTGCCACTGTAGAAGGAGGCATTCCAGAAGGTTGGATGGGCCTCGATATTGGACCAAAAACCATTGAAGCTTTCAGGGAGCCCCTTAGACGTGCCAAAGTCATCGTTTGGAATGGGTTAGTCAACATACATTTAAATTACCTATACAAATGTTGATTAACCGGATTTTACCTATTTTTTTTTAGGCCAATGGGTGTGTTTGAATTTGAAAAATTCGCGAATGGAACCAAAGCAGTTATGGATGAGGTTGTCAATGTAACATCAAAAGGAGTCACCACTATTATAGGTAGTGTATTTTTTATACTTTTCCATAACTATATCTGTCAGTTCACAATAAAATATAACCCGCACGAAAATTGTAAACGATATTTGGCGAAACAAACGAAGTTTAGCAACAACGCGAACTACCAATTCGGAGTCGATGACCTATCCGAACCTCATTTGCTTACGCAATATACAATACCGGCTTCAACAGTTGAATTGGAAACTTGCTATAAAATGTATTGCTATTGATTTGCGGTGGTTATTTTGTTGTCTATCTCAAAACTTTACATTCTCTATCATTGACAGTGTTGAAAAAAGTTTTATACAACGGAATTTTAAAATCGAACAACTTGCACCAGGTTGATCTGCATTAGGATTCTCATCTTTCAATACAGCACGTGATGAGACGCCTATCTTCGTTCCACAGCATGCGATTCTTATGTAATCTTTCTCTCTATTCGATTCGTTGCGTGTTGAGTTCGCACATAAGAATCCCTACCCAGCTTGTCAAAATAATGGGCTGTCAAGTGACACACACATTTTTATCCACAGCCTACTATAAATATTACGTTTTAGGTGGCGGTGATACAGCAACTTGTGCCGCGAAGTGGAAGACAGAAGATAAAGTATCGCACGTATCAACAGGAGGTGGTGCCAGTTTGGAACTGCTAGAAGGCAAAGTTCTTCCAGGCGTGGCAGCGCTTTCAGATGCATAAATCGACGAAGACCACTTCCAAGTTCCTATAGCATTATCGAGCACAGATTACCATAAATTTCTTAATGTATTTAACCGATTTCATAGGGTATAACTCGAAGAAATCTGAAAAAAAAATTAAGAAATTAAGTTTCAATAAATTGAAAATGATAAGTAACGGGAAATGTTGCTTTTGAAATTTGTAAAATCACTTTTAGATCGTACTGTTATGGTTAGGCGTAAAATTGAGTGTTTGTGATCGTATGTTATCAAAGTTAAATAATTTATGTTAAATATATTAGAAAATAAATATTTAAAATATAAATTTCGTTTTATGATAATTGGGCCTAAGGACCAGGAAGTGAGCTGTCAAAAACTAAAAGAAAACGTAATGTTCTTTGGCCTCTTATGCTAAATAGCATCAAACTTAACGGGGAGACCAACTGACATAGAAATTACGTACGAATAGTCCCTTATCTTAGTAAAAAAAGTAGCTCGTATTTCTTGCTTGTTCTTTGTAGTTGGGTACATGGGAAGGGGTAAACAACATATTATGTCCCGATGGTGGGAGCGGTCAAGTGACCTGTGAAATTCAAAATCGTAAAGTGGTTTAATTTCTCTCAAAATGTTTGTATGACTTTCAAATAAGAATATTGCCCTTGGTAATCATTTTTTTATTCAGTAGTTCTACCCCATTCAACCTTTTTTTTCTTCTTAAATGAAGTAAATTGCAATGACTATTTTGGCATTTTTTTTCTTGAAAGGCGGGTGAATAAAATACTGATTGGGGTAGAACTACTGAATAAGCAAAGCTTGCTAAGGCAATACTCTTACTTGAAAAACATACAAATATTACGAAAGTTAAACCACCTTTCGACTTTTGGTTTAGATTTTACACCTATTTAAAAGTATTAGAAATTAAAAAAAAAAACGACTTCAAAAACGTGCAGATGCTATCACCACATCTTAGACAAATTTATATAGGACCACCCCTGAGGTACCCCCTTACTAAAAAAAAGAATCTTATAAATCGGACAAGGTGGTAAAGCATTATCGCTAAACATACATAAAAAATGAAGAGTGAGGATTTTCTTATGGACTTAATCATTAGATTTTGACCAAATTTATATGGGACCAGCCCTGAAGTACCCCCTTTCTAACAAAAAAAGAATCATTGAAATCGGACGCCGTGTTGAAGAATTAACATACATAAAAAAAATGCGACGAATTGAGAACCTCCTCCTTTTTTGAAGTCGGTTAAAAAAAACAGGTAATTTTTAACAAGGTTGCATTTTTTGCAAATCAACCCTTTCGCCGACAAAAAATTGGTTGCAATATCATCTTAGATTTAAAAGAGCTATAGCCCGAATTTCGTTGAAAAAGGTCCAGTACCGTGGCCGGAATTATTTTTTTAATGGTTATTGGCGTCTAGAAGAATGCATTTAAAAAAAAAGGAAAAATCCATCGATAAACAACTTTACTTTGAATTTCGCAGGTGACGTGACCGCTTCTGCCACCGGGACACTGTACATTTTTCGTTTTTAAAAAAAATTATTTTTGAGTTAAATAGCTAAACAAAGGCATAAAGAAAAATAAGTCTATGATCAACTTTTGGTGTATTTACATTTTGGTCATTTTTGTTCATTATTTACAATAATGTCGCTAAAAAATCAAGTATACCAGCCCTGATTGTAGTATTGCTTGTATCTGTCAATAATAATTACTGCTTAGTTATTAATTGTACATCATGCCATACCAATTTTCCAATGCGGAGTATGCAGACATGTACATTTATGGATTTTGTGATGGCAATTCAAGAGCCACAAAAAAGTACGCGATTCACTTTCCTGGGTGTCTAATATCAAATAATAAAACTTTCTCATGTCTTCAATTGCAGTAGAGAGAATGGCTGATTTCCAACCGCAAAAATAAATGAAAATTATGAAAGACGACATGTAGATATGGAAAAGAGAATTTTAAATGTGGTACCAAAATCATCCTACTGTAAGTACACAAAGACTTAGTAATGTTCTTAATTTGCCGCATGTCACTGTTTGCAGAAGTTTAAAAAATCGTATCTACCTTTCCTCATACAAAAAGTACAGAAGTAAAAGGATGGTGATAACATTGCTCAATTAAATTTTAATAGGTGGATAATCCAAAATCAAAAGATTCTGAGCCGGTGTTTGTTTGTCGATTAAGCATAATTCACAAGAGATGGGATGTTCAATTTAAGGAATTGTCATGTTTGCAGCGAAGAAAATCGGTATACAACGAGAGTGTCATTCACAAACAAGATTTTTCTTTAATATTTGGTGCGGGGTATTCAATGATCGTTTAATCGGGCCATGGGTTTCACCGATTTTCACCCCACAGACTTACTGGAGAAGCAAATTAAGATTTCATCCAAAACATTTTTCCAGTGTTACTTGAAGACGTAAATGTCAAAGGAATGTATTAACAACTCGATGGAGCTTCTCCTATTTTAGAGTTATTGTAAGACATTTTTTAAATTAGAATATTCCAGATATATGGATAGAGAGGGGTGGTCTTCACAATTGGCCGGCGAGGTCACCCGATTTTAATCCTTTAGATTATGCTATTTGGGGATACCTAAAGTATATTCCACATAAATACATAGTAGGGAAGAACTTTTATAAAGGATAGAAAACGCGAAGAATTAATAAATAATCGAGACATCCTCAGAAATGCAATAAGAAGCGTTACAAATCAAGTACTAAAATGCATTGAACAAAACGAGGGTAATTTCAAGCGACTTTTGTAACTTTTTGTGATTTGTTCACTTAGTTGAAATATCCAAAAAACTGTATGTAATATTGATCTTTGTTTATTTAAATTATTATTTAAAATGTTATAAAAATAATTAGAAAATTTAATATTTTGTTCTAAAACCGGACCTATCTCACATTTTTAAAGAGTTTAATGAGATACACAAGTACTATCAGACATATTTTGCAAGTTTTAATAAAATATTTCCTTGATTCAATAACAAAAATGTTTTTGAAATATTATTAACCCGTTTTTAAATGATTTCAAATTAAGGAGATTCTCAATTCGTCGAAATATTTTTTTTATGTATGTTCAGGGATAATTCTTTTTTGTTAGAAAGGGGATACGTCAGGATAAACAATTGGTCAGGATCTAATGATGAGACTCATAAGAAAATCGAAAAAAACTCAATTCTGTGGCCGGCGCTTAAAAAGTCATAGGTCGTTTTTAGTCAAGATACGTTTAGAAGAGTATACTTTAGGCAGTTAAAAGGAACGAAGTCTATATACGTTGTAAAGTAAAAAATATAAGTTTTAAAAAATATAATATATAATAAAAGGGTAACCGCGAAAGACAAAACGTCATAATTAAACATAAACAAATTTTGTAACATAAAACAGTTAAAATAAAATATGTCTACATATTTTTTAATTTTTACAGGACCAAATCTCCTAAAAAGATCGTCGATATAGATTCTAAAAATCATTATTGATGTGTCCCAAAATTTTCCAGCTCAAAAATGTGTAATATTGACTTATTACTTTTTAAGCCCTACCACATAATTATTAATGACATCTGCACGATTTGGAAGTCGTTTTTTTTTTAAATTACTTTCGTAACTTTTAATAAAAAATGATAATTTAAAATTCAAGTGTCATGCGTAGAATCGGATGCTGAGCTAGGGTGTTGTTTGAAGAGCACCAACATTTATAAATTTTTAGTTAATACGGACCTGGATTTTTCTTCTGACTATTACGTCAGTCGCCCAGGCACATACTTAAATCAAAGTATGTGGAAATAGGTAAACAAACCAATTTAAAAAATATATACTGGGTGGTTTGTTAGTTATGATCTTTGAAAGAAATAATCAAACTCATAAAACACCTTGTATCTCGGTTATTAATGATGTGAGACCCATTAACCATAGATTTTTTAGAATCATCGTGGTGTCCGTTTACCAGTGAAACATACAATACATTTATTGATATTTGTGAGATATCTGTGTGATTTCCAGTTTACAAGTTGGGTCCAGATGTATATCTTAACAAAATTTACGCCATTGAGAGAGAAATACAGTGTTGTTTTTCCATAATTTATGATTTTCAATGAGTTTATTAGAATTAATAATAACTATCAGAAAAAGTGTAGGTTCTAAAACGGAGCTCTGTGAGACTCTACCTTTTATTTGTAAAATATCGGAATTAAGCGAAAAGTAGCGAATCTGGAAGTAGGTAATAAAATAAAAACAGAACAAATTAAATAGTTTATTAAATTAATAATATTATAGTTTAGTAAAATTATCTATATTTTATAAACAAATCAAATAAATTAATATCAACGATAAAGAAGGCCATTCTTACAATGACAAGCTTACATTTTGACACAATAACTGTTAAACTTGTCATTATAATCGTACAAGAAACTCGACATAACCTCAATCTACGATTCTGACGGTTAAAAAACAGAAAAGCACACATTTTTTAAAAAATATCAATAAATAACATTAAAGTCTTATATATCATTATATAATTTATAAATATGATTTTGTCGAGATAAATGCACGATTTCCGTACATATGTTAAAAAATTAAAAGCCTTTTGAACAAGAAAAAAATTCAAATATCACAATTGCAAACGCTATACAGTGCATTTACACATTTAACCTTTTTTTGCTAAAAAACTACTTCCATCTTCCGCGAACGGAATTTTCAAATCATCCGTTATGCCACCTAGCGGCGAACGTAAGTACAATACGAAAAATTCGTAAACCCCATATTGTGGTTAAAGACATTTTAAACTGTGACCTGGGTGCACAATCATGCAAAAGTGTCGTACTTTGTAAATAAAAAGCACCACTGCACCTCTATAGACAAAGTGGCATCATTTTATACTATACTGGTCAAGCTGCGTTTCCTTATTTCAGTGACAGTTTAACATGCGTAAGTGACAGTTTTGTCATGTGCTTCATGTTATAATGTTAACAAAGATTAAAAAATTGAGGATGGTCTTATGCACTAGAACAGTACCTTGATTATTACTATTTATCGGATTAATATCGTTTAAAACTAAAAGTAGACGAACATTCAAGACCTATCCCACTGCTACTATACAGACAATGCTAGTACATTCCTATTTACAATGTGAAACAGACTCTAAATGTGATAAACCAGGATATTCAGTGTGACATCTAACTATCCAAATTGCAGCACAGTGCCAACGAATTATACCTCAGATTGGACTTCCAACTGTCGTGAAAGGTAGGTACAATTTAGAAACAAGAAAGTCCACTGAAGACTATAGACATTAAACTATTTGGAAAAATACTGCTTTGATAAAGAGCAGGTGGAAACTTAAGTCAATCATTCTGTAATGACGTAAAAAACATTGAAATTACCTCTTTGGTAGGTGACATAGGACAAACGCTCCATTAGACTAAGAAGTACGGATACTGTTTTGATAAAGTGCAGGTGGAAACTTAAGTCTAACCAATCCTGTAACGACGTAAAAACAGAAATGATATATTTTACATGTGACAGACTAGTAAGATAAATGCTCCATTAGAACAAGAAGTACGGATAGACCAAGGAAAATAAGTAGGGACAATCTTAAACCAGGATAAGCAAAAACGAAGAAGGAGCAGGCTTAGAAATAAAAAGGTAAATCATAACCTACAGTTTATTAGACTAGCAATCTGGTCAAAAAATTATCTTCAGGCTGCTCCTCCTCTGAATATTACGATAACACTTAACCTCACTTTATACATACAAAAACTGGCAGTAAAAACGTTGCTAAATATCACGTTTACTGAGGCAGGTTTCGATAGTATCCCTTGCCGATATCCCAACTATATATAAGTAGAGTTTTTGCCGTTGGGTACATAAAAAAATGGAAGTAATTCCCTTTGTCAATTTACCTCACTTTAAATTGTCTACTTAAAACTAATTTAAAATTATTATCGACTAAGGTTCGTCACATATATATGCTTCAACTCTGTCTTAGGGGTGTTTTCAAAGAGGGCAGCACGATTTTGACCTTCGCCTTTCTTCACCCAATGTCCATACACTCTGAAGGCACAGCCATCCACAACCTAAAAAATTTAAATTTTAGTTAAGTTATATAGACAGGTTATATTGTAAAGCAAAGGATTTAAAGACTATTAATCAGAATGTTAAGTTATTTAGCAAAATAGATTGTCAAGTTTCTTAGGATGTTCGTTATTTCCAATCCACAAATTAACACCTGTACATGGCTCGTTTTCAACTGGAGATAATTAGTGGTTTATGTTCACCTCAAATTATGAATCTCTCCAAATAAACTTAACAATCTGTGGGAGCCATTTTGGATTTGTGGTTCTATTTCAGATTCCAAAAGTTCATCTAAGAATGATACTATTGATAAAAAAATCTACTTTGCACCAGTTTTGGAACATCGGATGGTTTGGCACAAATTTACCGGCATTTCAGAAGACATTTTACCTTTCTTAGTAGCTTCAGACGATAAGGATCGTTCCTGGCGACATCTAGACTGAGCGGTTCGGGTGTATAGCGAAGCCTCTGTATCCGAATCGTGGATCTCACTACCAATATGACCCATTGGAATTTACGCCTCGCGTTGAATTTGGTTTGTTGAAGTTTCTACAAACAAAAATAAAATAATCAAAGAATGATCTACAATCAATAATAAAACGTAAAGAATCACATAATTTGGTGGATATTTTTTGTTCATCATTGGTTATCTGTATGCACGAGAATGGAATGAAAAATTTCCAGCATCAGTTCAAAAAGCGGTATCGCTTGTGCATTGTATATATCTTGCGCGATCCAAAATTAGATACGACAGATTTTTTGGAACTTCCTACACGAAGGAGGTTTTAACTTTTGAAAATAATATAAGACTCGCCCGATGCATAATATATACTCATTTTTTTATTATTTGAACTTGTGGTCGCTGTAACAGTTAATCATTGCTCACTCTATATTTGGAATTCCAACGACCTGTCCAAATGGCTGCCTGTGGGCTGTCTGGAGGATTTGACAAGGTCAATGATTTATAGTTATATAAATTCCTCGAAGCAGTAGTGGGATTCTGATCTTTCGATACGTCACGTATCGAAACGCTATCTATCGTTCGACAGACCATTCACTATAGAGCCAGTAGCGATTCTTATGTAACGTCGGTTTAAGTATCGAGACTCCAATATCTCCATTCGATACGTGATGTGTCAAGAATCACTCTAGAAATCACATTGCGCATTGCCTCGAACGTGCTTATTAATAAGAATTGGTTTAGCAAAAATTTGTTTTAAAACCAAATCTCAGCCTTTGAATATAGAAAAAAAAAAAATAATTACCTACATTTTTATTTTAAGATATGAGCTTATGTTAGTAACCATTTCCTTTGGAATGCCTAATTGGGCAAAAATATTAATTCATATTATAGAGATTGATAAGTGTGTCAAATTTTCAAATAAAAAAAGCATATAAGTCACCTCTTATGCCAGGTGGCGATAAGGAAGTGTGAGAATATTTTTTTAAACTGTGAAATTTCAATTAAAGGCTAATGACAGATGACATTTAAAGTCGCGCTCTCTCTGGACTGGACCGGAAACCTTCCAACCCATCATCTTGTATTAAACAATTGGAAAACCAAGCCAGCCATGCAAACATTTATTTGTTAATTGTATTTTAAAAAATAACTAAGAAGGAAACGTTTCCAACGGCTCAAACAGAAAACAATACGATTAAAATAATATTCGCTTAAATTGAAAAACCATTGGATCAGTCTCTCTTAAAATAAATAATGAAAACATTGCATTATGTTAGAAAGAAATTCCGTTTCTGATATACAAAGAAAGTTATGCATTTTAGTAAAGACAACACGACACAAAAAGCTACCGTAAAAGCCCAAAATTGGTTTCTTTTTTACCAGTGCCAAGTCTGAAATACGACTAAACCGTCTGCTATTCTTTCTCAAAGAGTGTTTCAATGATGTTATGTCCTCATCCCACAGCTGAAATATTACGATATTGCACAAAGTAATGTCATGCTGATAAACTTAAGCGGAATATCGTGAGAAAGAAACGTCTAGATTTAAAATAAAAATGTTTTTCAAGCAATCTTAAGCGGACACAGCATGTTCAAATGAATGATGTTATTGGAAAAATAATTCAATAAATTTGAACGAAGTATTTAAATTGGCAAAATGTCCACAATTTAAGAAAGATAATTTGTCTGTTAATGGTCCTTACGAAAAATAGATAGGAAATTAAAGAATACAATCCTAAACAACCTTAAGTGACAACAAACTAAACTTTTTTTTAAGAGGGCATTATGGTATGTACACACTGGGGGTAATATAAAGAGACATGAAAGATTTTTGAAATTAAAGTGTGCAAAAGGAATAAAAAATATATTAATACAATTCCCTTTTTTATTAAAGTTAAGTCAAACGCTTTCGTCGTTTAAGCCATCATCAAAAAACATAATAAGGCATTCCAACGACCTGTCAAACTGCTGACAAGTGGGACGTGACATTTAGATATGGCAACCCTGTGAGCCTGTTGTCATTGACAGGGTCAATGATACAAATGTAGTTATATAGATTGCTCAGAGCGGGTCGTTTACGAGCGGCCATATTGCCTCGCAAGTGCTCATTAATCAGAATCGATTTTGCAAAAATGTGTTTACAAACCAATATTTATCCTTTGAATATAGTAAAAAAAAATAATTACCTACATTTTTACTTCAAAGCATAAGCTTATGTTTATTTTGAAAAATATAGATGATCAATCTATGTAACTATCTATTTCATTGACCTTATCAAATCATCAGGCCTACAGGGTTGCCATAATTTTACTATATCATAACCTGTCAAAACCCACTGGTAGCCATTTTGTTTGGAATGTCTAATTAACATACTTGTTGATTAACTTGTTTCATTATTCTTAATGTTTTTTTACTACGTCGCCGAAAGCGCACGACTTAATTTAATAAAAAAAGTGAATTATATTAATATATTTCCCCCTTCTGTACACTTTAAATACAAAAATATTTCAAATTAAATTTTAAAAAATCTTTTAATTTCTGGCTTGGCGGGCCATTGTCTTAACTGCTCGATCAGGAGGACTAGTACATGCAGCCGTGATGTAATGGCTGAAGAAAAATTGAAAGAAATCTGGGTATCTTAATAGGATTTGAATATTTCGATTCTAATTAATTACTCAATGGCAGGAAGTCTAGCGCCCTGATGATCAAGCGGTTAAATCAATGGCTTGGCACGATATATATCACAAGTTCGAATCCTGTCGAAGTGCGCGGATTTTTTTCAATAGTATTTACTTTGGATTGTTCAGGAATTTATTCCTTAATTTCGTACTTATTTTTAAAGTTGAATTTAGTGAGAATGAGAATATAAAAACAATAATACAGTACTCTTAAATTTTCTAATGATTGGATATGATTCTTATTCTCAATAATTTTAGCCTTACCCTCGCATTTTTGCCAATTAAGCGAATAGTAGTCACAATAAAGTAGTTATTAAAGCAATTTAAAAACTGTTACTTTAGTCTCTTTCTCAAGATCTATTAAACTTGGACACAGATACATATACAGGGTATTATTGAAATACATGTACATATTAAAGTTGTCGTTCAAAAATGAATGGTACCAATTTTAGCAAGTAGATAGTAATCCACTTTGGTACACTTTTTTCCCAGATCTGGGTAAATTTGTAGACTAGATCTGGCAACACAGCACCGCATTACTCAATACATGACCGATAATTTCTCAGAAACTTGGTACCGAATGGAAACGCTGAAACTTGAGTACATCTAGGTAGATTATTTATTTTGAAACCAATATGGGTAAAAAACGACAGATTTAATTATTTTTCTAGGATTGGCACCTACAGTAAGAAAGCCCTTCATTTAAAATTCACTGCGTTGTCATTATTGTTGCCGTTTCGCGCTTTTTCAATCAGCCATTGTATGACCTTTAAACCCTACTTGTCACTGTTCTCTGTCTAAGGCTACGAGATCTATCGCTCTGGACAGTATACTGGAGATGCAGTGTTACTATTCGGACCAAGTTTCTGGGGATTATCGATCGCACATAACATTGATTCATACGGTGCGGTTTTACCAGATCTATTCTATAAATTTTCCCAGGTCTGGGGAAAAATCAATGAAAGTGTACTCAAGTGTTTTACTATCTACTTAACATTGAATTCTAAAATTTAAAAATGAGCGAATTTCCCCTTTCGAACATTATTCTATGTTTGTTAAACCAACCTATACCTTTGCGCCGTTGCCGGTTCGTTACAAAAGGTATGACAAATATTTTTTAATTAAACATATTCTTAATTCCTAAAAAATAAAATTGAAGTAAAACGAAAACGCGACAACGGCCTAAATCTATTTTAGTACTTTTTCAATGAAGATAAAACATAATGCGTCTTTAAGACCGAAAACACCACACTATAATAATTGTTCTAAATGACATTCGATATATTATTTCTCGTCTTCGTAATGAATCTTGTATTCTAGAAATTAAGTCAGGATTCTATCGGTTTGCCGCGGCCACATTGCGCATTTTCTCCGTTAACTGTTCAATTGTACATCGCCGGAGTCGTCCTAATATCTCGTAACCCCCACTTTTCATAAATATGAGATTTTGTTATAAAACTGTCGCGTGTGTACGCATCGCTACAGAAACCCTTGTAGCCCACAAAAATGTTTAAAACTATATAATTTCAAATTTTATAATACCTCGTAAACGAATTTTGTATTAAGCGCACAGCTGTTTTTGACTTCTCCTGTAAAATGTGATTTTTGTTACGAAGTATTAGAATTATACCAGCGATATATCCGTTCAATTGTTATAAACGTAAGACAGTCATGTAGAAATAAACAATCTGTACTTGCCGAGCAATTCCTCCAGCGTCATTTTAATGTTAATTGTATTGTAAAAAAAATCACTTCTTTAAAAGATGAAAATACGCAAGACAAAGCTTGTCTAAGCTAAACATCTAAACTATTCCAGGATTGACCATTTAACATGTACATTTCCCTGTGTGACACCAGCCATGGATCACATGTTTCATTGATTCATAAGGCATTTACGAAAAAGAAACTGTCAGCTGATATCATATTAACAGCCATGTGCACAATTTCTTAGTTAACTATTATCAAAGTTCCTAACATACTGACAAATGTAGGTTTTGATATACAATATTCTTAAAAGGCACTTAACAAACTGTTAAAATGTCTGATAGTACCAAGTCAAATTCGGAGTGCTAAAACGTTATCTGCCTCTGTTACTACATAAAATAAGAAAAATGGATCGACTATTCTTTAATTTATTAACAAGATGTAGAAATACCTCGAGTGTGAATAGTACAACAACGAAACAATTTAAAATGAAATTTCGTAAGACCACATGTACAGTGCAAATACCAGCAGATTTATTGGAAGTCATTGAAGAGTCAGCAAATCAGAGAAATCGTGAATAAATCAACCAATTTCAACAATAAATCATTCAAATAAAGAATTAACTTTTTTTGGTTTCAATTATTTATAATTTTTTTTTATTATTCTCTTTCGTGAAATTTGGAGCATATTTTTTTCCATATTTTTATAGAACAAGAAATTCGAATCGTTAAAAATGGAAACGAAGAAATGGCTGGGCTCAACTTCAATAATAGGATATTGCTACATGCAAATGTTATAAAGAAATCTGAAGACCACAATGTTAATTTTAGATTTATAAACCACCTTACACTTTCCAAACACTCTATATCTTTATTTCGATCTTGCTTTTCATATTTCACAGCCAAATTATTTAACGTTGCCTCAAACATATTTAATATCACAGCACTGTCACGTTTTAAGAAATAAAGGAGAAATCATTTACAACTTTTAATCTAATTGAGTGTAACAATAATATTTTATTTTAATTTTTAATTTTATTTATCACTATTGATAGGTACAATCACATTACAGATCTAGAGATCTATAAATGAAGTATTTTTTCCAATTTTATGTAATATTTGTAGTTTATTTGCATTTTAGGAAACATGATAATGAATAATCCCCAATTCCCCTTTCGAAAATTATGAAAAATACACCCCATACCCCTAAAATGAAAATAACCCAAAGAAAAATTGAAAGAGCTAAAAATTAAAGAAATTAAAAAATGAATGCATCTATCAGGTAGCGAACCTGGAACTTTCGCACTATACGAGTCCGAGCCTCTACCAGTTGGGCTATCAACGCACATGACTCTTTAAAAGCTAAAATTTCAGTTCTTACTCTTCCATACCTAATTTATATATTATAAAAAAATAACTTTGTGCATTATTTATATTTTTTTGTATTGCTTAGAAGAACGCTTCTTACTCACTGACTCAATATTTGAGTTAGTCATTAAGTGCAAACCGCCCTTTGCTTCATAGCATCTATGTGTAATTTTTATGTAAAAAATTGTCTGTATTGGAAGCAATAAAGTTATTATTATAATTTAAAAAGGGTTTGCAACATTAATACAGCCAACCAAATATGGTAACTTTTGAAAACCAACTCTTTACTGACAGTGTCAAATGCTTAGTGTATATCAATTATTCCTAGCTGAACACATTGTGCGCCAAAAATGTAACCTAGCGAATACACTCTGCAACTTCCAGTGAGGGAAACTGCCTAAAACTGTACTTAAAAAAAATTACCAATGAAACTTTGTCTACTACGGTTATTCCGTTGTCAACCTTCGGGTCTTCAACGTCGCTCAGACAACTGAATTCCTATAATGGCCAAATTATGTTTTTATTTCCCAACAAACCCAAACTTCCTTTAGTATGAATTTACCCAATAAATGCAATGATCAACAATTTTTAAATTATGAAAGAAACTAAACTATAAATATACCCAATATGTTTGTCATTAAACAAATTCAAAATTAATGTTCAAGAACTAACTTATTAAAATCAATGTTTAACACAACCTAACAAAGTTATTCTTCAAGAACTTCACCAAAAAAATTATCCAACAGCTTATGATGAATTCATAACTAAATAAACTATATCTAGAAAAAGGTAAGAAATTAAATCGTATGTCATTTGCATAAACCCAAAAAGAATAGAGTACGAAGGTTGTAAAGAAAAGTATTTTCTATCTCTCAGAGTCAATGTATTAAATTGAGATAGAAAGGACGTTTCTTTACAACCTTCATACTCAATCCCAACCACTGACACAAGGCTACCCTTATTCCTAACCAAAAACAATAATAAATTCATCAATAGATGGAATGGTAAGTTGTTAGCATTGACCAGGCGAAGTACAAGATGGGCAAAATGTCAAGTAGGATATTGCGTAACCCGTAAACTATTAATTTCTACCTTTTTACACAATATACCAAAAAAGAAAAATTATAAATCAATATGTATTATTAACAAAATTATTTAATATCAGACAGATATATTCGTATCAATGTCTATTAAGAATGTATTTTGAAAAAGAACAGTTCCCAAAAACACTTTCAATACTTAGAGCACTAATTTATTATACATGCATCTGTTTAATAAATCGTTAACACAAAAATATTTCTACCATGCCCCGAAGCTTTTTAACTTCATCTTATAAATATAAAACAAATTTCCAAACCAGTTATATTTAACCTGAAGTTAAAAAGCTAATTCTAAAAAATCCTGATATTTACAAAATCTTTTCAACATTATGTTTGTCTGAGAATGATAATGGACGTTAAACCATACTCCTTCATTAAAAAAGAGAACAAACCCGAAGTAAACTCAGGACCGTTGTCGCAAAGCAACAAACCCGGTGTACCAAACAACAAAAATACCACCTCTTCAATTCGTTTAGACACTATTTGTGCAGTAGAAAGCGTAAACTTACTGAATAAATCGCCATTACCAGCCATGGAACGAAGTAATGGGCCTATCAAGTCGGTAGAAATAATTTTCTTTGGACGAGAAGCCCTGGGGGTTAGGGTGTCATATATATCCTTTTGGACCACTCTGGTCAACCTTATGCGCTGCACATACTACACAATTCCTAACAAACGCAGCCACATCTGACCTAAGTTAAGGGCAATAAAATCTCTCAGTAAATCTTTTAAAAGTCTTCAGAACACCCATGAATCCAGCTTAAGGTATATCATGCAGTTCTTGCATAATATTCGTCTATCGCCCTTAGGAACTACCTCTTTCCAATCGTCAGCAACATCACCTAAATATTTATAATTGGTTCTAATATGTTTAAACAACTTGCCATCAATGACTCGCCACTGTGAGTACCTTATAGAGTGTTTTAATACTTTATGTATTTTACCAACAATCTTTGACAACTGAAACCTCACTAATCTGAACATCCGGAATTTTTGTAAGCTGCCCACCCCCTAGTTACTGTGTGAGCGACGTCGAAGACCCGAAGGTTGACACTGGAAAAACCAAAACTTATGTAACCGTAGTAGACAAAATTTTATTGGGAAATTTTTTTTAATTTTATTTAAAGTTCAGTTTTAGGCAGTTTTCCTTACTGGAAGTTGCAGAGTGCATTTCGGTAGGTTATAATAAATCTTAACCATTTTATAGTTAACTGAGGAATGCTGCATATGGCTGTAATACGGAAAACTGGTAGTTATTTAAATGTTTTTAAACGCCTATAGGTTACAGTTTACTGTCCTTTTAATGCGCATGTCTGCACAGTCCGTGCAAACGTCATGGATTCTAATTTTATACCGTGGCACGTTGTCACATATTAGCGCATTTTTTTTTAATTTTACTCCCGACTTCTCCCCAGACCATTACTCTACATAACTTGATTTCAAATCGTGTCTTGATTTTGACTAGTGCTGAGTCAAATTTCTTTAGTAATCCAACTTACCCTAATAGCGAGGGGGTAAATAAGATCATATAGTAAAAACCGAGGAAATTAGTTTACTTTAGGAACACAACTAACCCAATAAGTATCGAGTTATCAAATAAAAAGATTACTTATCTAAGTGATCGATTTAATCTGATCACTTTCCGTAAATCCCTAAGGTAATATGTATGCGTTTGTAGACTTTTTTATGAATTTTAAAATAGTTTGTTCCATTTAATCATTTTTTATAAAGAGCATTTTGGTAAATGCAACTTAAATTCTAAAATGATAAACATTATTTTCCGGAATAATTTCGATGGTATATAAAGTATTGAGCAATCCCCATTGATTCATGAGCATGATTGTCCGAGATTTAGAGTAGGTCTTTAATCTCGTTTTGTGAGGTTAATGTGTCCTAAAGTGTTCTGCTTATGTCATGTTTTTTTTTTTTGTGAAAATGGTTGCAGTTATAAAATTATTAAACGGTTTTTGGCTCTTCTCCCTACAACAAATGGTAAGTTATTGGATAGTTCCAACTAAAATATTGAAAATAAAAATGCAGATGGAGACTGTGACTCGGGGTCGGACCTTAGGTGATCTAGATTTTGCACCCGACCTATGTTAACTTTAGTGAATACCTCATTTCACATAAATTTTCAAAAAATAATTACTCCTTTAACTATTGGTATTTTTAATAAGTATTTTTCTACGTTTTATAAGAGCCTACATATGAATCTGTTTTAATATCTACATGTATTTCGATAACACCCTATATAATAACGTGACACATACTAAATTACTTACCACAGCCTGGAAAAATGGATGGGACAAGGCGTCTTTGATGCTTATTCTTTGCTTAGGATCTACAACTAGTAGTTTTCTAATTAAGTCTTTTGGAGCGTCTAAAATAAAAACAATCTTGTTTAATAATCTGATAACTCTACCAAGGACAGTTTTTGATTGAGTTATAATCTCCATTAAAAAATTTTAATTTGATTAGGGCCATATTATATCAAACTGTGATCATTTGTAGTTGTTCAGTTCATTTTGGCATATTATAAACATTTTATTTTATTGTAGTAATAAAAATATTATTTACCAGAAATATCTGCCCATTCAGGGGACGAAAACGAATATTTTCCTTCCATAATATTCCTCAACATCACCATTTGCTTTCTATGCCAAAATGGAGGACAACCAACCATCCTAAAAAATTTAAAAAAATCTATACCAGGTGGCAATGACACCAGGGCTACGTTAATATCTTTTATTTATTAAGCGATATGGATTAAATTTGGAACAAACATATTAGACATAATTTCGAATTGCCACTTAAACTTAAATAATATGGCCAAAATGCGATATTACCGGAAATGCCATTAATTTTTATTTTTAAATGGATCACCCTGTATATTTAACGTTATATTGAATCTAATGTTCTAAATGGTGCATAGTGTCATTTAAAAAAATTAAATTTTGGCAAAAACACCTTTTAGAAATTTATATTTTATCTGAAGAATATATTTTTGACTCAATTGGTAAAATAGCCTCGAATTATAAATTAACGTGACCTAGTCTCATTGTCACCCGGTACCCAAAGTATGAAAATCTTAGAAAATAACATTCTTAAAAACAATTTTAATAATCATCAAAACACCAACCTATGGTAAATTTTAATACATTTTCGCTAAAAGAATGGTTTATTTTTCATTAAACTATTGTAATAGAAAAGTTTTTTAAAACTAGGATCCGTTTGACCAAAATACATTTTTTTAAATAATTTAAGTTATAATTTCTAATATAATTAATTGTTAAATACAAAAAGTTAGAGTGAAGATAAAACCACTTACAAGGTGTACATAATAACTCCACACGCCCATCTAAAAATAAACAAAATTTTCATTAGTTCAAATATCTTTGCTTTTTTAAAATGTTCGAACCTACATATCCACTTCGAATGAATATCCTGGCGACCCTTCGATCATATTACATCTCAACGTTTCGGGGGCCAAATAGCCCGGGGTACCGCATAAATCTAGAAGAAAAAAAAAATATAGATGTTTTACTCCTTTTCTCTCTATGGAACAGCCATCGAAGCACATCAAATAATTTGGTTATAAAAACACTAGATATTTTTTCCAAAATAAAAAGATTGCTTTTATCGAGAATTGAACCAGGGTCGCGAAATCCAAAGTTAAGCGCTTAACGACCTGAGCCATGATGGCTTATGTTAATTATGTAATCAAATATGTGACATTAGCATTTTCTACAACGGCTTTTTTAAGACACCATCATCGAGCGCTTCACCGCTGGTGCGTCTACTGCAAAGTGTTTCCATATTCTATAAGACAAGAATAAACAAAAAATTGCACAAATAAGTACAAAAAAAGTGACACGATAATGGCTACAAAGTGTTTTTACCCGATATATTGCTGGTTCTCGGATTTTGTGAAGGAAATTGTTGGAGAAGCATGAGAGTATGTCAAGAAAGAGTATTTAATCGTCAAAAGCCGAATCGTAAAACATTTATACGAATCGTGAGACGTCTTTGTGAATATGGAAGATTCAAGTTATGAGAAATTACAAAGATACAAAAAAAAAATTATCACCAATGCTGCGAGATTTTTGTTTTTTACATTTAAAACTTACTGATAGAGACCCAAACAATCTCAAAACAGAATTTGCCATAACTTAGTGCGAGTTTTTTATATGGCGGATGATGATAAACTGGACATACTTTTTTCTTTCGAATCACATTACTTTACATGGAGGCCATAACTCAGCGAGTTTTTTATATAGCGGACGGAAGTAAACTGGGAATACTTTTTTACGTCGTTAACAACAAAGTGTATTCAGATATTGTTAACAATCTATTATAGAGTGTGTCCTAAAAAGTTTTATACACATGAGAAAGAGTTTTATTTATAAAAAAATAGTCTTGATTGATAAAATGTGCCACACCACTTGGGAATCCATAATCAAACATTAAATTTTGTAAAAAATAGGTGATATCCAGGGAAAATAAAGATAAAAAAATAAAATATTTTTAATTTCCATATAGAGCCAAATATTAATTAAAATGTGGATAGGAGGTATTTCTCAAAATCTGTGTAGGTATAAGAAAAATTGTACTTTGGCGTGGCGCATGGTAGCAACTGGAAAAGCGTGATAATCACGCTTAAATCGCAGCGTCTTGGAACCCTAGCCGTAATGTGCAATAACGACTGGCTATTTTTAGGGTAGGATATTGCCTCTATGTGTTCCCCTCTGGCTACGGCCTTGCACCGAGGTGATTCCATAAGAATTCTCCTTTTTTCCAAATTGGTGACTGTAAGAAAAATGATGGAGATGCTCTGTAATATGATATGCTGTACATACTTAAGACTATTTATGCGATATTTCGTCGGAACCCATTATGATGGTTGATGTTACCAATATGTGTTTAGTATAAAAAAACCGAAGGCATTCAATATTCAGTATTCAGTTATTCAGTTTTGATTATTGATTGGTATATGAACCAAAACAAAACGTTCTGTTAAATATTATCATTCGATTTTTAGTGTTTAATATAATTCTATTGTTTTATAAAATAAGTAGTTTATTTATGATATTCTTACAGGACTGAACACTAAAAATGTAAAATGAAGTCCCTTAAAGTAGCCAGAAAAATAATAAAAATAAAACATTTCGGGTTACAGCACCAAGAAAAAATACACAATTTATTATCTCAAAGTCAAAGAAAGACATGTCACTAAACCATGCAGGGGTCACTTAAAGGATTTGCATAGACAAAAATATTTATATGAAAATTTAAATATTCCATTTAAAAGTGTATAACCTAACAGATTCTCTTATTAGATACGGGCGGGCGGACAAACAGGCTATTAAACCGAAAAAATAGCGGTCCTGCCAAGTTATGGCTAAACAACAAAAACAAATATTTTCAGATTATCAATTTTTCCATCGTTGTTTTGTTTATTAAACTTTCCTGAAAGTATTAGCCTGGTCGTTAACTAGCAATAAAAAAAAATCGTAAACAAACATTACAAACAACAATGAAATAATGTAAACAAATAAATTATTGTCCTTTGAAAAAATATATCTATTTGGAATGTTTAGCTTGTTCATATTGTGTTATAGGTAAAGATTATTTCTGTAACGAGTATAAGTCATTGAATGCTGGTTTTAAATAACTATGAGTTAATTAAAAATACATAATGATATACTGATAATAAAATCGTTAGTAGGTGTTCGTAATTTTCAATAGCTTTAAAGTAGGTTTTTGTGCCAAAAGTTCATAAATATAAAATGACGTATTAGACCAAGAACACACCGCGCGACGCATTACAACTTTTCATAAAACATATTTTCTTCTTATTAGTTTAATAGGACAGAATTGTTAAATATTATTATATCTCAGACCAGACGCGATATGGTTTCAAAAGCTAAAAATACCGCTACAATATATATGCAATGACCGGCAAAAATTATGAAAAATTCGCTATGACGTCATCGACCATTTTTTAAATTGCATCCCACCCTTTTTTGCAGTTTCGAATAGGTTATAATAATATTATGATGTCGGCAATATGCACATGTATTTCTTTTGGACTGATAGTTTCGGGTATTTAAATTACGAGGTTATTTTTTTTAATATTTGGAAAACTTCTCACCTTGCATTAATTCGCCATCTGCCAAGACTTTAGCGAAACCAAAATCCGTTATTTTCACATTCAGATTATCGTCCAGCAATATGTTTTCCGGTTTCAAATCCCTATGGACGATTTTCATGGAATGGACGTGTTCAACGCCTTCCAATATCTGCTTCATGATGTAGCGGGTTTTCTTTTCTGATAGGGCCACGACAGAGGTTAAGTAGTCGAAGAGCTCGCCATGTTTGCAGAGCTCAAACACCAAGAAGATGAACGTTGAGGATTCGAAGACGTCTTGAAGTTCAACTGGAAGGGAAAAATAAAAGATATTGCACGTGTTCCCGAAATTTCGAGATATCATTATATTTGTATACAGTCTGTCTACTTAAGTTGGAATCATATGGACAACTGTTTTATTATTAATATTAATGAAGGTCTCCATGGTCTCAGTTATTTGAGAACACAAATTTTTTAGTTTAGATATTTTATGGGCACTTTAAATAAAAAATAAAACAAAAGAATATCTGTTTCCGTTTTCGAGATAATGACTATAAATTTGTGTTTTCTTATAAACACCATAATTATTGGATTTGTATTGCATTAAATAACATTTTACATTCCCTTGTATGTATAACAAATGGTATCTTTCAAGTGAATATCGAAATAAACAAATCTAAAAATTTGTTAATTAATTTGATGCAAGTAAACATTTATCTTAAAACTGTTAAATTATAGTTAGATATTCCAAACAAAAGAACTGTCTGTGGGAAGGGTTGCGATATCTAAGGGGTTGCGACGTACGGTTGATTCTATGTATATTATGTGAAATTATGAATAATGGATTAAATTTAAATATTTTATGTACAAAAGAATGAAAATATTAAAAAAATCATTTTTTTATAAATTGGCAGACTTGACTGTTATTTCGAATAAAAATAGCGTCCAAGATGGAAGAATGTGTCGCAACCCCCTAAGATATACCAGCCCTTCCCACTGGTAGCTTTCTTGTTTCCATTGCATGTTATTCGTTTATTTTGAATTCGTTAATTGCTTTTTATTTTCAAATACGCGGTCATTAGATATGGTTCTTAATTTATACCAATGAAGAATTAGAAACC
Organism: Psylliodes chrysocephalus; assembly: GCA_927349885.1. Lineage (NCBI taxonomy): Eukaryota > Metazoa > Arthropoda > Insecta > Coleoptera > Chrysomelidae > Psylliodes > Psylliodes chrysocephalus. The sequence goes on from OV651818.1 coordinate 67,159,865, forward strand.
TACTTCGTAGCCCACAGAAATTCTACATCGCCTGCGGAAATAAATTTCATCAGCGGCATTAACCAAACGCAAGACATTTTAGGTATCTGGTATTAAATGGCTGGATTATTGGTTTTGAAAAACCTAGAAATCGTAAATATTTTGTTGAAAATAAGGAGAAAATTGATGTTGTGTTACAATCCACTTTAATGTAATCTATTAAAAAAAGAAAAATAAAGAATTGAAAGCATCAATATTAGTTTTTTATTCATTACAATCACTTAAGATTTTTATTTATCGTCTTTTACAAGTGGTTCATAATGTTTAAGTTTGGCAACCATAAATAATTTTTATAAAATCTAAATAAGCCCTCCCGAAACACTAGGTCTAGTGCAACGCTCTATATAGCAGGGAAGTTGGTAACCTTTCCAGAGATTATTCTGCAAGTAGATGGATTGCCAGTAGGCTCAAGTTCGTGTTCCTGGACTGATCGATTATATCATGAACGACAAACAAATTGAGTTGATAATTTAACAGATTTGTTTAAACGAGTTCTGATATTATAATTTCAGCGTACAAAACAGAATTAATGCAAGAAAGTGTAAACTTTTCCGCCAGAGGTAAGTTAGTTATTAATGATACAGACTTTGACATTAATTTAAAAGTTGATGATATTTGAAAAATGTTAACTAGCGAAACTGAAGATGAAGGTGAGTGCAATTTCGAACTTAAAATATAGTATTTCATTTAGACGATCTGGCTATAGACTTGGAAGACAAAAATATTGAATAAGTCGTAATTAATTAATAAGTTATAACAATCATTTTCAAATTCAAGTCGTGATCAATTTTTTTTTTCATTTTGTCGGCCGCCATATTGGATCCACCTTTTTGTATTTCTAATTTATAAAGTCATACTCAAAATCAGCAACCTCAATACACAGACGTCCATCCCATGTAAATAAATCTGATATTTTGGCAAAAAAATAGGTGAAACGTCCAACAGTACAATGCGACGGGACCGAGACTGCCTAAAGCAGCGTGTCCATTGAGCCGGATCAGCACGGCCCGCGCCGCCGGTAGATTTTGATGTTTGTAATCAAATGGACTAGCGTCCACTCAATTGGATCCGTTTAGCTCGATGTAGCACGCACAGTCCGGCGACTATTCATATTCTCGATAGAACGCTATTCAGGTCTGATCATGCCGAAGCAATGTGCGGCAGATGCGGAAATGCCGACCGCGCTGACTATGCTGTACCGGGCTTCTTAATGCAGTGCGTCCATTGAACCGGTACAGGCCGGCCAGTACGGCCGGCAGATTTTGATATGTTCGTAATCGTAATAAACTATTAAGTATTCGTTACTCATTTAAAGCAATCGTTACTTTGATTACTATGATTCTATAGTACCAGAATACCTAAGGAACTAGTAACTACTTTAGAACGAATATGTTTATTGCATTCGTGTATATTATTATTGCATATTATTATTTTTAAATATATTATTACAATAAATACATATACCTTTTTTTGATTTCGTTTCCATTTCAATCTTTAAAAGGGTTATACGCTTTAAAAATGATGCGCCGTTTCGACTTTATATACAAAACACTTTTAAATTTATCCAACATCAATATTGTTATTTATTAATGTTTCTAGGTTAACTATCAATAAATTATACACAGTACAGGCAAACTCTCATCTCGGAATTTAAACTTAACTTTAAATAAACTTGCGCAGGGATGTTATCCATCGTTCAAAAGTAATCGTAGTAATCAAAGTAACGGTTTACATTTTGTATCGGTACTCGTTACTTCGAATCGTTCCGACTAAAGAGTACTTGTGTAATGAATAGTTACTATTTACTGAGGACCAACCTCTCACTTTGATAGTATAATTTGTTTTGACCGCCCATCCAATACTGGACGTTAATAAATACCAACCATACAAGCCTAGGATAGTGCAAGGTTAATCGGCAAATAATTTTCCTCGAAGAGTTAAGATTTTGTGAATGATACAAAAATATGCGAGAAAATCCCAATTTTTTCCATGAAAATATTATGGGTCGAATCTCGATTTACCAGTTGCGGAGTTTTCAACAGGCAAATATTCTTCACTGGTCTATAGAAAACGCAGCTATATAGTTTTTATCACGCTGTTCAAGTCTCCATGGCCAAAAAAATTCATCGGCAGGATTTTGAGATATTGTCCGTTGAAGGTGTTTACTCTGCCCACTCGTCAATATTGTTTTTTCCTTTGGAATAGAATTTAAAACTGTATTTATGATTATTAAGGAGTGTATATGGACTATTGCATATATCTTTTATAGACATATATGTTTTTTATACAGTGACCGGCAAAAATATGGAACAAATTTATTATTTCGAAAACTTTTGAGAAAAATCCTGAAAGACGTCTATTTTAATTTTTAAATGCAAATTTCTTGACATACTTGAGAAAAAAATTATGTCGACTTTGTTAGCGTGCATGCAAAAACGGTTTCGTGATTCCACATCACCACGCTTCAATCAGGCGCGATGGAGTTCTGAAATTGTTCTTCGCCAATAGTTCTCCACTGATCTCGAATTTTTAAGATTTTTTTCAAAAGTTGGCTATTTTTGGAAATTATGAATATGAATTTGTTCCATACTTTTGCCGGCCATGTATAAACAAAATATCTCGATATTTTTTTATTTTATAGGTAATTTCTTGAGAGGAAAACCGCTAAAAAATGTACACCAGTACTAGTACACATTGTGCTCCAAATAGTAATAGTACGCAAATAGAATTCAAAGTACGCAAATGGTAGTGTAATATGTAGTACAGAAATAAAGTTAGATTAAAAAAATAGTCACAGCTATTAAAATTAAGTTGATGACCTAAAAAAGGTCGTTGCTCAATTTTTCTCCAGGTCACCAACGGCTACCAAGTGGGGATTGGGGATACTACGCAACCCTACACACTTACTATTAGATAGTGCAAAATAATATGCATATAATACACAAATAGTTCATATAGTACACAAATAGTAAACAAAGTACACAAAATATAGAAATAGTACACAAAATACACAAATAGTACACGAAATATACAAATAGTACACATAGCACAAATTATTTGTACACATAGTACAGCAGCGGTTTACCCTTCGTAATTTCCTTTACTTAAATTTCCGCATTATGAATATAAATACATTAAACTTCTATTTAAAAGTTATTTTTAAATATATAAAACGCGAAATACATAAAACGTCAATATCCATGAGTAATATTTTTGTTATTATTGAAATTAGTTGAAACAAAGTTCAAATCGAATATTGTGGAATAGGTTACTCAACTTCAGTGACGCAAGGAGAACATGTTAGCTATAATCCTATAATAAGAGAGGATAATCAACACAAACAAATTTTATATCAAGATCATAAACAATCGAACGAGTTGATGGAAGAAGGTTGCCGGTAATTTTTTTAATACCCACATACCTACGCGTGTTTGTACATTTTTATTTACATGGAAAATTGTTTATTATTTTGAATTTTATTATCTCAATTTGTCATCATCATTTCTGGAAACGATTTTGTAAGCGGTATTTAATTTGATAAAATAATTAACTTTTCTTAATAGGTGTGTTACAATTATTAATTCGTACTGGCTAGCCGACCGCCGGCGGTAGTTGAATTTAATTAAACGAAAACTGTCTTCCCGCGACATGGTCTTCTCACATATAAGAAAGCCGCCGAAAATCTAAACTGATTTGTTTATGAAGGCGGCAGGCTCTCAGAGTATTGATAAGGCCGCCGGACGACGGTCTAATGTATTTGAAACATTAAATGCCACCGGAAAAAACTCGCGTAACGGTGACAACACTAATCATTTTCAATTGCTGTGGCGGAAGGTGTTTGTGTGAATGCGTCTTGTTTGTTTTCATTTACGCCGTGACTAGCAGTAGTATTTTATAAACCTTAGAAGCAAATTTCACATACATGAACAAATAATAATAATAATGCGGTGACAACAAGAAGACGAAGTAACGACTTATCGTAGGGTGGCGACTTCGCCGCCACCATAAAATTTCAATCCATACCTGGCTACGTCGCCCGGAATAAACACCAACGGCCTGGACACAGCTCATCTACTCTGTCAAAAGGAGACCGATGTACAAATAAAACGCGTACGACATTGATCATTTGCCACAAAAATGTAGACGATTTTACAAGTATTTTTTTCTTACCACCGGCATTCAACGTTTTAAATACAGTAGACCGTCGTCCGGCGGCATTTTTTAATTCACTGATAGCAGGCCGCCCTGATCAACAAATCAGTTTAGATTTGTGGCAGCTTTTCTGTATGAAGAAGACCATGCCGCCGGAGGACGGTTTTCTTTTCAACAAATGCAAGCACCGCCGGCAGTCGGTTAGCCAATATGTTTCGTATAAATTTAAAGTGATTTAATGAAACAGCATTGTGGCCTAAAAGCGATATATCAGCGAGCGAAATTCCTTTTTGTATAATGTAAAAATAATATTTATCTAATGCACTTGTTATTGAATGAAACAGTGAGACCGTTAGAAATGAGGTTAAATGTTTTGTGCGTTAATTTTATTTGATACCCATTTAATACGCAGATCATGAATTATATCATATCGCTATCTTTTTGTATGTGTCATTCCAACAAAAATTACTTCTTCAGACTAGATTTTTTTTTTATTTTCTGCGACCTTAAATTAATTTACATAAATCCATTTTTATTAATAATACGTGGAGTAGATGATTAAAATCCTATAATAATCTAAAACAAAAATCTAGGCCAATCTAGCCAAAAAATAAAAAAGAAAAATGAAATAAGTGATAAAACACCAATTTAAAAGTAAAAATACTGTAAACATGAATTAAACATTAATGAAGTCATCATATCTATTTTTTAAATATGTTCACAATTGGAGGGCATAATACAAATAGGGTCTCAATAAGAAAGGGATACAGAACAACTGAAGATTCTCTGATTAAAAATAAGACGATTAAACGAAACATACTTAGATAAAATATTATTGGTTTTCGAAATTCAGGTTTATAAAATTATTAATGGTTATAATTTCTCCGTATAATTTTACTAAATTCGGTTGATATAATAAGATACCTATAAGCAAAACAATCAGTAAAATCAATCTCTTCTAAATTTTACTCCACTGTCCAAAAACTTATTTGAACAATACTTTCATATTTTTTTAAAGTTTTTAAATAAATCATGTACTATTCTTGGAAACTCATAAAGTGATTGGTTTTTGAGATATTCACACTCAAAAGTGGACATTCTTCATTTTAAAAAAATTTGTAATTTTGAATTGTTTTTATAAAATTATACTAAACAAACGTTTTTGGTATCATAAAATTCACCTATCAGCAAAAAAAGCAGTTAAATAAACTGCCAGGCATACGGAATGGGTGAGTAACACCTTCATCCTGTCTAAATATTACACCACTCTCCAAAAACTTATTTACACTATAGTTTTGAATTTTTTGATGGTTGTTAAATAAATCATGTACTCTTGTTGGGAATTTATAAAAAAATCACAATTAAAAAATAAATTAAAACTAGAATGACAATAATAATAATGCTTAACATTCTGTATTATACTCTTCACAGTTTAACACATCCCCTTTAACGCTCATTTTAAAATCAGTTTTTTAAGCTATTGCATAGCTTTTATCGCGGGCTTTGAGCGCAGCGACCGAATCAAGAAAAAAAAACGAAACCGTAACGGAAAAAAACCTAACGTTTTTGGTGTAATATTGGTTATACCATTGAACTAGTTAAAAAAAACGTATGCAGGTTTCCAACAAACCTTGAAGCAAGGGAAATTTGGATTCAAAACTGAAGCTGTTAAAACACTAGAATTTGTTCAAAACATTTTAGAAATGATTAATTTGTAATGATTAATGATTGATGCAATAACTTCTGAGATAGATACTGGATGTAAACATTCAAGTTGTTACACTGACACTTCTGAAATATTTAAGAGATAAAAGTCTATCAGAAGCAGCTAAGGTATCTAGTATTAAAATAACAGTAATTCAATTTGGTGACATAATTAGTAATATATTTTTGTATATCAGCATGGTAAACAAGCTTGATGATAATGTCTATGTTTGTACATATTTATTGTCTGTTTTCTTTTTCAAATATAATAAAATTAATTATTATGTACCTAGCTGTATAAACAGTGTGATCATTTGAAACTCATTTTTTTATAAATATCTATTACATTCAAATAAAAAATAGCATATTTTTTTTAAATAAATTTTTATTTTGCATTTAATTTTTCTTTAAATCCTTCTTTTACAAAATATTTAAAAAAAATCTCTTGGATTCTGATGCAAAAACTACTTTATATGCCATTGGCGAACCAAACTGTCAAATGTTTCTATATATTGGCTTCAAACAAAATGGCACCCATTATCTATTTCTTTATCTTTATCAAAGATTACCACCAATAAGTTCTTCATTCTGCATTCAGTTTAGACCTGCATAACCCTCTATCATCTAAAAGCTAATTATGTAGGACTTTCAACTGATTCAAAATATAAAAGGCGTTTTGTTTAAAAAACAGTTATGACCATTTAAAATATTTGATATTTATTAGTTTACTGAAAACACTCTGTATGTTGTAGATATTTATGTGAAAGGTTACATGTTTAATGAGACATTTTAGAAAATTTAAAATGAATATTTAGGAATTAGATAATTAAAAAAAAAAAAAAAAATAACATCTGCCAATACCCTACTCCTACATTTCCAACTTCTAAAAACAAAGGCCTATAAAACCAAATATTTAAAAGAATACGGGTGTTCATCTACAAAAATAACTGTGATAAGGGTTGAAAAAAAAAACTGATTATATAATTACTGTTTTGGTTATTTTTTGGTATATTTTGGAACATTCTAAATTAAAATTTTGTTTAATCTGATATGCAGATTCAAAAATATTATTATTAAATATTTGAATTGCATATTTATAGAATAAAATATGCTATAGACACACAGTATATTAGGTAAGTGCTATTGTTAACCTATAAACATAATTTAAATGGGAATATAAGGAAGATACATTTTATTGTAAAATTATTTTAGTAAAATGGAAGACTCCACAAAACATAAATCAGATGAAGATATAATAAACATAAAAATATGAGCAGAAGGTAATAAAACAGGAAAGTCAAAAGTTTTAGTTAGAGATTTTGACATAGATATTAGCCTAGACCTTTAATTTTAATGATCAGATATTTGATTTTATGTGGATTTTAGTGTATTTTTTTGTAGTGGCCTTCTGTGTAAAACTTTGATGGTTTTTCCCATAAAAGGCCACTACATTTTTAAGTTCATTAATGTTAATGATCAGATATTTGATGTTTTATGAGGAGTTTAGTGTATTGTTTGTATAGTGGCCTCTGTGTAACAATTTGATGGTTTTTCCCATAAAAAGCCACATTTTTAAGGTAACTTTTTAACATGCCTACCCTAACTTGATAACAGTTATGTGATTATGGAGAACCCTGTATACCTAGTCGATTGTATTTTATAAGTGTAGCTTCTTTGGCGCGAAATCTTCTAGTTTACCTACTAATTGACCCATCCTGTACAATAGGTAGCAAAATGATAAGAGTATCATACATCAGATTGTATTTTACACATTATAATTAAAAAAAAATTAAATTAGCTCCATTGTTCTTAGGTCTTGTTAGACCCAATGTGCACCCACCAGAATCAAGGCTTATCAAAGAAATTTTTTGATAAAAACGAAAATAAAAATTTTCCACTTCACTATATTGAATCTAATTTGTGGACACACAAATTATTCTTCTTATTTAACAAATAGCCTAATATAATTATAAAAAATGGATTAAGCACATTCACAAGAATATTACATTCTATTCAGAGATTTTCATATGTGAAATATTTGAGTATATTATTTTCTTAGTAGTTAGTTTTGTGTAAGTAGTTCTAACTAAAACTTTTCCCACAAGAAAATATCAAAATTAATTTATCAACATTTAAGATCAAACAATTAAACTTTTATCTAATTTTTTTCAATTTGACCTGTGTGTAAAAAAGGCATTGCCTCCGACATAGCATTATATTTAAATTATTAAAATAATATAAAACAAAGTCATCATTTACCACTTTTTTTTTGCCAAGTTGGTTGGTAATATATATTATTCAATTAAGTAAATTTAATTTCATAGTTTTATTAAAAAATCTTCTATTTGTGCACAATTTTTTCCAAAATAATTAAATAAATGAAATTAATAATATAGCAAGAAGCCTTAGGTATACCTATCCTATTTAACACTCGATTTAACATTAAAATAAAATTAAACCAAAAATTTCAATTTTCTAGAAATAATTATTTTATATTAATAAAATAAAATGCACTTTATCAGTCTTGAAGTAATCTTATTTTTTATAGATCAGTGATTAAAGGACAATATAAAACTATTTAATAGGCTTTTATTTTTTAAGGATCTTTTGAATTTTATTTAAAAACATACAAGAGACTTACTGATATAAGGGTGTCCAGCCACATGCCTTAAAATATTCACTTCCTGTTTTGTTGCCTCCAAAGTTGACATATCATGCAAACCATCGGTTGTGCTTAAATCAATAATTTTAGCAGCATATTCTTTACCCGTTTCCTTTTCTATACATCTTCTAACTGTAGAAGATATACCCCTGAAATTAAAAAAAATAGTCTTTATAAATTAGGTAAGCATTTTAACATTAACACTTATAGGTACCATGACTATTTTCAAGTTATCAAGATATTTTATACTTTATAGTTCAGTAAGGACAAGTTTTCTACTAAAGTAACTTGGGTAAATGCTAAATGTTTAGAGTTTCGAGCATTTTTTAAAATTTGTTCCTCTTTTAAAGACAGGCTTGTTTAAGAAGATAAATTGATAATCGTTAACCTACCTTCCCAAAATTTCTTTGGGTTCATATTTAGCGTAAAATTCCTTAGCAGCGTCTTTGTCAGGTAACTTATCGTATTCCTCCTCTTTAGCCATCGTGGTAAACGCTAACTATTTAAAAGATAACAATTATGTAGTTTATAACACACTAAAAATAACTACCATGCTATGACTACTTTACCCTTCCTCTGTCCTGAAGGTTGAATACTTGTTAAACAATAAGATTTAATTTAAAGTTATTGATAGAAATCACATGGTAGTATGTCGCGCCACGATAAATAGTCACTTTGTGTTTAATAAAAGTTTAAAAAATTCTTTAAAAACCTATTTACTGACCCACTTTTCTTGTCATCTGTCACATTTGACAGGGCACGTGTCACGTTGACAATTTTGACACATTCTTCAAGATGTCTACATCGGCCTTTTACTTTTAAAATAATTCAAATCTAAACTAAACCTGCTAAAATACTGGCTAAAATTAACTTGTAAATTCAAACACCTTCTAATTTTATTTCGAACTTATTCATTGATCTTGATCGTCTTATCAAAGAATGGTCTTATCTTATCACAACACAGAGTTTATAAATACTTTAGGCAATAAGTAATGCATTTTAGCGTATAACTGGTTGCATTATACAAATAACCACAGTTCAAGGGTGTAGTCAAAAATTTAAAGTAACGGGTTTTAAACTTTATTTAAACAAATTGAATACAATAATTTTAATCCTATCTATCAGACTTTTGTTCAATTATTATTAACAAGTTTATCCAACAATTAATGTTGACTCGTCAAGAAAAGTATGTTCTGGTATTTCTAAATTTGTTGGTGCTGGTCCTTTCCGTATACGCCCAGAGGCATCGAAATGAGACCCATGACATGGACAGTAGTATCCTCCAGGCCCATAGTCACCTGCATCTGTAACAGGGACGCATCCCAGGTGAGTGCAAACACCTAAAATATTTAGTATATTTATTTGATTGCTATTTATGTTAAAAATTACTAAAAATTAGACAAAGTAGAGAAATGACAATGTATGTACTCGTATGTCCTCTTAAAAATACACGTAATTACCAATAACAACCAGGTACTTTTTATTGGGACATCTCTTAGAATCCTCCTCTGGATCTCGTAGGGAAGAAAGGGGCACCTTTTCAGAAGATTCTATTTGTTCTGGAGAACGATGTCTTACAAATAAAGGTTTTCCTCTCCATTTAATCGTTACTGACTTTCCTTCAGGTATTTCATTAAGTTTGACTTCTATTTTTGCCAAAGCGAGAACGTCTGCAGATGGAGCCATAAACAAGACATACCTTTTAAACAGAAAAAGTAAAAATGCACACATATATAGCACTTCTGAAGAACTATTTACGATGCAGATTTTTTGTATTTAATTACCTATGAAGTTCGGCTTTCATACCGTACATCCCTAAGATACCCGCCGCCAGCATTACAAAACTGACAACACCTCTTCTGGAATCTTCAGATATATCAGTTTTAACATCAGGATAGCGAACGGAACCTTTTCTGTAAACACCAAAATCTGGAACTCTAATATCAGTATGGGCTACTCTTATAAAAATAAACAAGGGACTGGGGCAATTCTTTAAATGAAACCTAAAATTCTTATAATTATTGTAAGAAAAATGCTTCACAATAAGTTTTGTAAATGACATTTTGAATGTTGTCAAAGTGACTTTTGAATCCATGATACTATAAAAAAAATGTATGAACTACACGTATGTGGAGGAAGGCGTGGCTTAAACAAATTTGACGTATCAGCAGATAGAAAAAGAACGTGCGAAAATAAATTATAATCAGCTCATGGCCAATCAGATAACCATATTCCACACCACAATACGTCATGCGCGAACTTGACGAGATTTCGTCGGCTAAGTATCATACTTCTGTAATTTTTTGTATCATGACTTGAACCAGTTTTGGAGATCAAGTCGGTTGTTATTAATTTCTTATTACAGAGTGATTAAGTAAGACTGGCCTTACACAGGGACTTAGTATAAACTCCACGAAAACAACACTAGTAACCTTTTCAAGGAAAAGCAAACTCAATCTCAAAACCTTCAAATTATACGGGATATATAGAGAATGGAAAAAAGAAATAAATATCTAGGCCTTAAGATGGACAACAAACTTCTCTGGAACATACATAAGAAGAAAGTAGTAAATAAGGCAATACAAGTCTTAATTGTATGCAGAAACATTGCGGGAAAAAGATGGGGATGTAACCCGAACACACTGCGATGGATGTATACAGCAATAGTGAGTCCAATAATCCCTTACGGGGCTATAGCCTGGAGTAACAGAACTAGTTTAGCTACTTCGACAGCTAATATCTCAAAAGTATAAAGACTAGCCTGTGTCTGCATCACCGGTGCCATGAAAACCTGCCCTACGTCTATAATTGAGGCGATCTTAAAACCCCTCTACATTTAATGATAGAGAACGTGGCAAATATAATGATCAGGAATAGGAATAGGAAGCACACAAGCAAGCCACGTATTCGGTGGCCTTACTTTTTAAGCTCGATTTTGTCGCTTTAAACCGCGTAATGCCGCGCGGACTTAATCGAAAATTATATCAACCGAAAGTGAAATTTCTCCTGTGTCCAGTGATATAGTTACTTTTCAGAAACATATTTTATGGTGTGAAATAAGTGCATCTGATTATTGGAGCATTCAGTTTGTTTGGTGTTTTTTGTACACTTTTTATGCTCCTACTTATCGGTGAAGTAAAAACTCTCATCAGTAACTGCTGAAGATTTTATTTCAAATACATTTCTTTTACCAGTGGCGTATCGTCTCCATTTGCCAATGATTTTTGTAACTAATGGATCCAATCAATTTTAAATGTTGTAAGAATAAGGTATTTAACAATCTGTATTGTATCGTTTGCTTTGATGTTTTTCATCCTTCTTGTATTGAAAGAAAAAAACACTTTAAAGAATTAGGCGGTTGTAAAATTTACTGTTCCCAAAACTGCGAAAATAAAGATAATTATAAAAAAGAGGAAACAGATAAGTTATATGAAAAGATTGACTCATTAAAAAAGGAAAATTCCGAAAAAAATATATTACTACAGAAAAATGAATATGATAAAAATGAAGAAATTGAACAAATGCAGGCAGTAATTAATGAAATAAGTAAAACCTTGGAAGAAAAAAATAATCACATTAAACGATTAAATAAAAGAACTCGTGATTTTGAAAATGAAGCTCTGGAATTAGAAAGAGAAGACGTTGAAAAACTAAAGGAACAAATAAATGTAATAAATGATTTGAACAAACAAATCTCAGATTTTCATGAGATGCAGAAATTACATAAAAGTGAACTTCAGAATAAAAATGATAAAATTGTGTCTTTGGAGGATGAGATAAAGGATTTGGATAGGATAAGCAGGCAAATGTTGGAAAGTATTAAACTTTTAGAAGGTGAAAATGCTAGATACAATTGGGAATTGAAAAATCTTACACATGATATTAACAAGTTCTCTAATACAACCCACAAACGTGTTGAATCAACAAAAAATATTAATGAATTAGCCCATGAAGTAACCAAACCAATGAATGACATAACAGTGACGCGCCGAGGGGATAAAGACAATAAAAATAAAATTTTAATTTTGTGTGATGAGGGGGGTAGAAATTTGGGTAGATTATTAAATTTGCAACTTAAGGATAAATATAGTATAGAAACTATTATTAAACCTGGCGCCTGCCTTAAAGATGTGATTGAATACATAGATCGACTAACAAAAACATTTACTTTAAATGATTTTGTTATTATTCAAGCTGGTTTTAATGATTTTCTGTATCATAATTACCCTTCTTTCAAACTGTTAAATTTTAAATTAAAACAATGTCTTAATACCAATTTAATTCTGACTACAGTTCCTTCTAAATTGCCGAAATATGAATTTTTCATTAATAAGTTTAACGATAAACTAATAAATTATATTATAAGACTTGATAAATGTGTTGAAAAAAGCAAGGTATCAATAGTAGATGTGAATAATAAGGATGGGTATAGTATTAGTAAAAAAATATTAGCACTTAGATTATCAAATTTAATTAACAATGACAAAAAAAATGGTACTTTGATCCACATAACATGTAATAATGTAATTTGTGATGTTACAAATACTGAAACTTCTAACAAGAATTTAAATGACAATGTTATAGATATAACAAATGACTTAAATGTAGGACTCAATAGCGATGTAAATTTTGTCAATTTAGCCGACGAAATGTCAATAACATAGATACTAAAAGTGTTTATTTATCACATAAGGATCCTGTAAAAAGTATTTGTTATGATATATTTTTGTGTAATATTGAAGGATTGAAACAACATAAACTTGATAACCTTATATCGGAAATCAATCATTTCTCTATAAATTTTGTCTGCTTAACAGAAACATGGGTATCTAAACAGGATATAAAAACATTTCATTTTCCAGGTTATAACCTAGCTAGTTGTTTTAGTCGTTCATTGTATCAACGAGGTGGTGTCTGCATATGGTCCAAAGAACATCTCATAATTGAATCGATTTCCTTTGAAGAATATTGCATAGAGAAGGAAATAGAAATATGTGGTATAAGGTGGATATTCAATGGCGATACATTTATAATTCTCTCATGTTATAGGTCACCTAGCGGACATCCTACAACATTTTTATCCAATCTTAACTTAATTCTAAATAAAATTTATCAGCCCAAGTATTTCATAGTTCTCTCTGGGGATTTTAATCATACCTCTATGAACTCAAATCAAAGCTTTGCCTTTGAACAGTTAGTCACATCATATGGGCTCATCCCAAAAAATTTTACTCCTACTCGAACTACCAAAACATGTAGTAATGTACTTGATCAGATTTACACAAATTACAAAGATACTGTAGGAATCGTAACTTTAAATACAGACTCAGATCATGACAATTTCCTGTTAAAATTCAATAAGCTAAAACTAAAAACCAATCCTAGCTCATATCAAAGTCGATTAATGGGAGAGACTAACATTAACGACCTAATAACATACCTTTCCAAAGAAAACTGGAATGGGATATATCAAGAAAATACTACCAACTCAAAATTCAATGTGTTTCACAATACTTTAACATACTATTTTAACGCTAGTTGCCCTTTAAGACAAATAAATGCTTCCAGATTACCACCTCGCTGTTGGGTAAATAAGAACATAAAAGAGTCCTCTAATAAATTAAAAGATCTATTTCAATTGAAGAAAAAATTCCCCGAGTTGCATGAATGTTATCATCATGCTAAAATAAATCATAGAAAGCTTGTTCAAAACACGAAATCCGAATATTATAATAATAAAATTAAGGATTCGGCAAATAAAAATATAGCAACATGGAAAGTCATAAATGAACTACAAGGTAAGACAAAGACAACAAAGAGTATTTCAATTCACAACGATGGCAAAATTATTGAAAACCCAACAACTATAGCTGATATGTTCAATCAGTTTTTTACTTCGATTCCATATGAAACAATTAACAGAATCTCAACTCCAAAAACAAATCATAAATATAATAACAATAAGTCACCCACAAAGAGCTTTTTTACTTCTTATGTCTCTGAATCAGATGTAAACACAGTCATAAAACAAAAAATCAAAAACAAACCATCCAGCGGTTTTGACGATATCTCTGGAAACTTGATAAAGAAAATCGCAGAATATATTTTAACACCACTAACTCATATAATTAATTATTCCCTGGAAGAAGGTATTTTTCCCGAAAGATTAAAAACATCTATAGTAACGCCTATATTAAAAAGAGGTAACCCGCACGATATGTCTAATTATCGACCTATCTCAATGACTTCTACTCTTTCAAAAATATTCGAATACATAATGCTGGAGCAACTAATGAAATACCTTAACTTAAATCAGATTATATCTGAATCTCAACACGGATTCCGTCCTAAATACTCTACAAATACAGCCATTATCTCCTTATACGAAAAAGTGCTTCAATCTATTGAGTGTAGTGGGGGTTCGGCTGGGATTTTCTGTGATCTTAGCAGAGCCTTTGACTGTGTTCAGCATGATGTTTTATTAAATAAACTTCACTCATCTGGAATTAGAGGCAATCAAAATAAATGGTTTGAAACATATCTTACAAATAGACCCCAAATGGTTAAAAGTAACAACTCAGGAAAACAGTGTTTCTCTCAAGAAATAATAAATAATATAGGAGTGCCCCAAGGGTCAGTGTTAGCTCCCATACTTTTCACAATTTATGTAAATGAACTTCCAGAATTACTTTACCATGCATTCACAATTCTCTATGCAGATGATTCGACTTTCTTGTTTTCTGATCCCATTGAAGAACAATTGAAAAATAAAATCGATAGGTCAATTAAAATATTCTCGGAATGGGCTAGTAATCTCTCATTATTATTTAATATTACAAAAACTAACTACATTTATTTCCATACATACCAAAATTCTAATATACCTTGTCTAGATATGTCTGTAAACAACACACACATAAATACAGTTGATTCCACAAAATTTCTAGGAATAACATTCGATGAAAATCTATCGTTTAAAACTCACTGTCAAAATTTAGCGACAACCTTAAACTCACAATGTTTTCAACTTCGTAACCTTAAATGCATTTTAAAACCTCACCATCTTCGTCAAATTTACTTCGCAAATGTACATTCTAGGTTGATTTATGGTATCTGTGTATGGGGCGGATCATCCCATGCTAATGAAGTATTTATATCTCAGAAGAGAATTATAAGATGCTTGGCTGGTATTCTACCAACAGATTCCTGTCGCCCTCTATTTAAAAAACTTAAAATCCTTACCGTATTCGGAGTATATATTTTAGAACTTTTAATATACATATATAAAAACAAATCGAATTTTAAACGTAATAGCGACTTTCATTCATATAGCACCAGGAACAAAGATGAACTTGTTCCTCTGTTAGCACAGCTAAATATTTGTGCTAAGTCACCAACAATTCTTGGAATAAAATTATTCAATAAACTGCCACAGAGCATAAAAAATGAATCAACATTAAAAACATTTAATTATCGAATAAAACAACAGCTTTTAGAAATATGTCCATATTCAGTGCAAGAATATTTTCAATATAAATTTGTACCACATGCTTCACCACCAAACTGTTCTAGATAAATTTATACAAATGCCCCTTTTCGCCTACCATTCTACGTTTGTCTCTTCTATATTTGTCTGTATTGTTTTGTTTAATTACTTTTATTTATTGTATACACCTTTATATTTATAATTCTGACGTGTCCAATAACATTATAACTGTTTAAATGGATTAATAAAGAATATAATAGAATAGAATAGAATAGAGTAATCAGATGAAAGTATGTTAGCTTCAGGCCCGAAGATACTTGTTATACGCCCCAGGATAAAATGGGAAAGAAATACAGTTTTGTGAAAAACTTCAAAACTACAGAGCTTGGCTACAAGAAAGAAAGGAGCCAAGAATCCATCGTGCTTGCAACCGAAAGAGGTCCTATTTAGTGGTATACGGATGGTTCCAAAACCATTGAAGGAACTGGAATAGAAGTGTATGAGCCTGAAACCAGGCACTCTGAAAGTTTGGGAAAATACCCAAGCACCTTCCAGGCGGAAATTCAAGCCATTGAAAAATGTATCCAGTTTAACATCTAGAGAAACTATTGTAGACAAGAGTTTATCATCTTGTCCGATAACCAAGCAGCCATCAAAGGGCTGAGCTCTTACGTAATCAACTCAAAAATGGTCTGGAGATTCCTAGATATTTTTTTTAACTAATTTAGGGAACTAGGCGAACTAGGGTAAAGGGTAACGAGATTGTAGATAGTCTCGCAAGGTAAGGGACTCAAACACCCTTTGTGGGACCTGGGTCGTTCTGTGGTATCATCAGTAACACAATATTAGGAGAGATTAAAAAATAATTGGGCAGTAGAAGAACCGATAATTGAAACAATTTATTGGGACCAAAACAGGCTAAGATACGTATGTGTGAATATAACAAGAAAAGATCGAAAGCCTGTATCTGCCTAAGCAAGAACAGGCTACGCATTGTAACAGAGATCCTAACTGGGCATTGCCAACTCAAAGGATACCTTAGTAAACTGAGAGTAGTAGAAGATAGGGAGTGAAGATTATGTGAGGAAGAGGACGGAACCTCCATTCATATTCTGGCTGAATGTGTATCACTCCAAAATCCAAGGGCACTATACCTAGGAGCATATCAAATAGAAGATGAGGGAGATTTGCCTAAGTTGAAACCACTCCAAATCCTAGAAGATAGGATTGGAAAGGTCGTTATATGTATCGTTATCCGTTTAGCACTAAATATTATGTTTTTCGGTTGCAAGCACGATGGATTCTTGGCTCCGTTCTTTCTTGCAGCTGTGTAGTTTTGAAGTTTTTCACAAAACTGTATTTCTTTATCATTTTATTTATACATGTCCTTGCTGCATTAGCGACAGAAGGAGGCACAATATATTTTTTAGGTCGCAATGTATTAACACCCCATTCCCAACATAACATACACAGTGTTGGGACAAAGTAAATATCTTTAAAACTAAAACGGTGTTCCTTTTTACATCTTTGGGATACGCCCTTGTGGACTTCAGTCCAATCTGGTTGATTGGTTTTGTGCTTCCAGTTTAGTTCTGGTTTTATGAGTTTACGTTACATTGTTGTTATGTCAGATGTCAACTGTCACAACGTAAAACGTAAGTTGAAATTAATTATAAACAGAATCAGAGAAAAATCTTAAATATAAAAAACATCTATGAATGTTCGAATATTAATTGATGTAAATGTTAGTCACCTATCCGTTTTTTTCGATTCTGTTTATTTTACAATTTCCTTTTATTTATACGTGAATTATTTTGTGTAAATCTTTGTTATCAATTTAATAAGGTTAAAAAAGTAATTAGAGCAGGTATCTAACGGTGGATCAACAAGTTTTTTTCAAGTTGTGTACAAAATAAGACATGGGGAGCCCCAGGCACGTATATAATCAGTTTTAGAGGTAAGTTATAACCTATAATAATTGGTTATTGTAAAAATTTATTTGAAAAACAATTAATTAGTAATGCTTTTAGGTTTCTGTGATGTTTACCTATGGTACTGCAACTGCCAGTTTTTGTACAAAATGTCTCGACAAGAAAAAGCAAAATCTGTGACCTTTGTGAGTATTAAATAATGTATTTGCAAACAATAGTTTAGTTCAAAACTTACATGGTTGAAGTCCAAATGTATGATGTCCCTATTTTTTAATATAAATATAATCTTATCCTTATTTATAGGTATTTAGGGAATTATATTAATTCTGCAATAACTCTATTTGATATTCACTTTAGGCTCGAAATATTACATAGATAATAATAATAATAATAATAATTAATATAAGTCAGTGTTTCCTATACCCTATACTTTATTTTTAATTAGTGAATTTATGTCATTGTAATAATTTTATATGGTATTAACATAAGTAGGCAATTTAATTGAAAACCAAAACCTTGTGCAATATATAGTGTATGATATCTTTCTGAAACCACAAAAATTATATTTACATATAAAAATGCTTATTATTCAAGGTTCCAATATCAAGATATATTTAAGCATGAGTAATATGAAGATTATTAAATTAAATCTATAAATACTATAGAGAAAATAAGTATTTAAATTAAAATATAAAATTATTTAATCATAAATGGAGTATACTTAAAGTAAAATAAAGAAAAAGTTACATTATTAAAAAATGTATAAAGTAAAAAATATAGACTAACAAGAATTTTTATTAAGAACAAAATTATATCAAGAAACAAGTAGAAGAAGGTTAAGCAATGAATGTTCAGTGGAACATGTTTTAATGGGTGATTTACCAATGTTTTTAAAATACAAAATACTTAGTTCTCTTAAGAAATATTGGTTTGTTACATGTATCATTGAATATTCAATTCTTAATTATGAAATATGTATAGAAATATTGTCCTGAACAGAAAATGTAAAAAATTGATTCTTCAAAAATAAATTTGATTCAACGAACTTCTATGGAAAGCAGCTATAAAAAATTGTATTACTAATGTGTTTTAATAATATTAATAATTATATTTTTCTGACAAACCAGGTACTTATGTAAGTAAAATATTAAACATTTTTATTTGTATTGTTTTAAGTTGTTTCCGTGGGTTTGTGAGTTTGTGTTATTTTCGGGTTCACATTTTAAATCAAAAATCAAACAAAATCACACATGCACATAACCTCTAGGGAGTTTACTCTGGATACACACTGCTCAATGTACAAATAGACCATTTAAGTCATACTTGTGCCACCCCTCTTACCAAATCTTAAACAGAATCAGATATATTAATGATACACAATCTACTTTAAACAATAAATACATTTCCAAGGAAACCAGAAAATATTAATAATGTAACATTAATACTGTAAGTAGAGATCTCTTTCAAGAAATAAAATGATATATTGGAAGTCCCCACAATGCCTACAAGTCCTACAACAACCTTACTATAAATCTTAGAAAGAAATAATGTGACAAGTGACAACTCCACAAAGTAGGAGGGGCTATACCAACCTTCCCAAACACACAATTCAAAACCCATTTAATTGGCTTGATTTATAAATTGTGTAATAAAAAGAAGGGTTGGTTACATATTTGAATAAAGAGGGTATTCATTATAGTTCATGAATATTATCAAAGGTAAAATTTTTTTATTGAGTAAATTAACAGTATTAATAAATACTTTGAGGTTATGTTAGTGTTGTGTTTATACCTAAACCTAAGTAATCCTGTCTATATACTAATATTTAATCAACCGTTCTTATTCTTACACAATTTATAAGTGAACACACATTTACAAATTGTTTATTGGATTTTTAATGTATTTTGAATTTGTTTGAAATGATTCATTAAACTCCGCCCACTTGTGATGCCTGATTAAGGTAGTCTTTTGTGGGCGGAGTTGTTACTGTCCATCTCTAAATGTCAGTGCAATGTTGGAACCACTTGGAACTCTAGAGCAGTTATAACTACTAGGTACAACATAGAGTAACAGAATTGTGGTTACTCTGGTGACGTCACATATACCATGGTAATATATCACTTGTCATGTCAAATTTCATTTAAGTTGGGGATTTCTAAACCAAATTTGAATTATACGAAATTTTAGGGTGTTTTCATTTTGTTACGTATTTAAAATTAAAATAAAAAAAGGTTTTATTAAGTGTTATCTGATAAGAAAAAATGAATGATGTAGTCTTACATTTCCATTTTTATATTTTAGTGTAAATATCAGTACCCATTGGATTTTTCTAGCTATGGAAAATTAAATTTTCCATTTGCAAGTTTATCAGCAACAACATTGCTCTCATAAAGAGTTATTTCAATGCCCTGCATTTCAAATTCAATTTCTTAGTAAATACAAAAATGTCCAAACAAACAAAACAAACCCTAACCGCTGAAAAACTTCTCTCTTTACAATTCTTTGCACATGCTCGAAATGTTTAAATGTACTCTCGTAACATAATGTATGTTCTAGTAAATTGTGGCAAGCTTGTAAAGAAGTGCCTCAAGTATGGTTTATAAAGGCTTTTCTTTATGACTTTACTATAACATGCTTGGTTATTTAGCACTATTGTGGTTACTCTGATGACATCACACATACTGTGTTAACCACGAAGTATAGATACAAGGAGTCCGAACGTAATGTTGAATGAATGGCATCAATTTGGGGGACAGACTTTTTGTCGGCAGGGCGCGCCACTTTTGAAGAAGTACTCGTTAAATTAATTATTATTTGAAAATTAAACAAATTTATTAATCAAGCATTTGTTAAAAACAAATTTTTATTATTATTTAGAGGTTACTCACTTTCGGTGCTTTGAATAAAGCCACTTTTCCTAAATTCTCATTTGCCTTTCGGTACGTCCTGAATATTTGCGCAGCCAGTAGCAAAAAAAAGAACTAAGATCTGTGTTTAATATTTGGGTGCATGAATCCTACAAAAAAGCCTATACCGTTCGGACTCCTTGTATCTATACTTCGTGGTGTTAACTATTGTCACTGTTAAATTATACTAAATTCAATATAAAATACAATCAGGGTTGCCAACTTTTCAAATTCCATTTACCGTACCGTGCAATTAAAATTACCGTACATGGCCTCCCAATACTGTACTTTTTTATTTTGTAGAAAAACTATGTAAATATATTTCTGTCGAGCTTCTAAAAAAAAAGTCCCCATCATATTTTAATCAACCTCTGGTCCTTCTACCTAGCTTCTAAAAAAAAGGCCTTAGCTTATATTTTTGTAAAAACCAGGTCCTTTTAAAGAACCTGTGCTGTAAAAAGATTAAAATGACATTTTTACATTAGACAATGTCATTAAACTTCGTTTAACACGGCACTGGAATTGGCCCTTACACAGCTCAAAGTCTTTGCTAATTTTGTTCTAAATACCCTACGTTTACCGTACTTTTGATGTAAATACCGTACTTTTATGTATGGTAATGACTTTGGACCGTATACCGTACATTAATCGAAATTACCGTACAAGTACGGTAATTACCGTACAGTTGGCAACCCTGAATACAATTATGTCATCGTCATTTAAATTAATGACATTTCATTTGACAATTGAACAAATAAATTCAGACAGATTTTATTTTTAAAAAATTGCATATTAAACATTTATTTTTTTTAGCATGTAAGAGTAGTAAATGTACCATAGGTATGTTTTTAACAGAATAATTTTATTTATCTCATACTGAAAGTTGTTATCAACTTCATGAACTGTCAATTTAAGCATATTGTTGGCAAGTGTCCCATGCTTAGCATCGTTCGATTTCTTTTCAATACATTATTTGTATTTGAGATTAAATTATTAACAAACTGTACTTTTAAGAACAAATTTATTGTGTATTTAATAGAGCTGTTTGTTTCTTGTGTGTTACATCTCCCTCCTTACCAATGTATCTTGAATAGAACTGATTTGGGGCAGTTCAGAACAGTATTATAATATACATTTATGATGGTGTGTCAGTTTTTCCGGGTTTTCCTCACCTGTAAGTCAAATGGCACCATCAATCATCTTTAAGTCCTTAATGGTGGATGTTTAAGGACGGCAGTTAGTGGCGACTTTATAGTTTTCGGGTGCGCTCGCCAACATTCGTATCAGTTTTTTAATATTAAATATTTAATATCATCGTCATCTAAACCTTCAAAAATGGTTATTTCTAATGCCTCTTCCATATTAGTATGTACTATTATAAACAATAAAAACAGATGAACTACAATTTCAAATTTTTAAAATGAGGTTAGAAATATGTATAAGGACAAGGACTCTAATGTCAAAATTTCAGGTTTGCAATAAGTCTTATTTTAGCATGGAATTTATTTGCCTCTAATTACGTTGTCACTATTAGTGGCTGACGTTATAGAAATTTGCTATAACTCTCTAATTATATTGATTTTTTGTTTAAATTTCTCAGTTCATTTCTCAATTTCTTTTTAAAATCAGTTCTTTAGTTGGCAACATTGTCGTGGTGTTCGCTGTTTATAAATAAATTTGTATCAATTTCAATTCGATTTTTTTTTATTTGTGAGCATTAAATGTGTTTACTCACAATCGGTTAAGTAATCTGTGGATTTAAACCCTTCAAAACAGTCAGGAAACGACTTTTTACTAACTTCACTTCCCAGCTATCATGTGTTACTTTCTCGGCAGACAAATGTCACTTATTATATGCTTCGTAAGTGTTTTCGTACACATACTTTGATTACTATACGAGGCAAGAGAGAGGTCCGACACGCCCAACATAGGGCGTGGCCATTTTGAACCCTGTGACACAGTTTACAGCTAAAGAATCAGATCGCTCACTCTGCGTCGGCACTTTTGATCTCAATGTTTCAGTTTATACACTGTGCAACTCTTATAATACAATATATGACAACTGCCTATAATAAAACAGCAGTCTTCTGCGTATCCTGAATTTGTATCCCTGGAGTGGATGTTATTTTGGAACTTTCAACTGGTCCGAGTGAGCTAACTAATTCTTTAGCAATAAACTGTGACTTCAAAAATAATATTCACTGACACTGACAACAGCAAGCAAAATATCAGGTGCGTTTTAATCATCCGCTTCTGCTTCCGGAATTGTCGGTTTAGTCGTTTTAACCTGTCAGATTAAAACAAGAAAACCGACAATTCCGAAGCAGAAGCGGATAATTAAAACGCACCTATTAAAAATATTGCGCCAAGGTGTAGGCAACACGTAATAAGGGTTCAAAATGGCGGAGTTTTATATCTCCTCTTAAAAGGCACTCAGAAAGCTGCGCAGTGCGACCATTCTCCGTATAGTAAAAGAAAATCAAAGTATGTGGTTTTCGTATCTCTTCCTTCTTTTTTCCGGAATCATATCTTATTCTGCAGCTATTCGCAATTCTGGCGAGATACATTAAACTGTCGGACATATTTGTAGGTATGAAAGAACAATAATTTTATTATTAAAAGTGCCGTTCAATGCGCTGGTTCAGTGTGATGTCATTTTGGTTCCACTGACATTTAATTCTAACCAAACTTTTAACAAAAACATCAATAAATTTGACATATACGTTTTTACTGCTTTTAGTTTATTTCTAAATATTGTTTACAGGTCATAAAAAATAGTTTAAAGGTATGTAATTGGTAACTAAACGATTGTATATTTGATGCATGTTATCTACTTACTTTAAGAATATATTTATAAAAGTGAAAAAACGATATAATTTAGGTAAACAAAACGAACAAAACCAATGAAGTGGAGAGGGGTAGAATGATAACTGTCAATGAAAAAGTCTGGACACTATGCACAATTTCGTTTTGCACATTTTGTAAACAAAATTCAGGGACGGTTTAACAACATTTTGTGCAACAATTATAAAATAGTGCATCGAAAAATAATTAACAAGTATAATTTAATACTAAATCAGAATAAAAGCATAAAAAATCATAAATATAAGCAAGATAACAAAGAATTGACGCCAAAAAAGCTTACAACAGCCAAAACACAAACAAAAAACAGAGCTGAACATGAACATAATCGCTGAATAAAGTCGATCCTGGAATTTGTTTACAGTGCTTTAGGGCAACCTCTCCTTGTCATTTACGTGTGTAAGAGTGGAAGGCTGAATCACGCATAATTTCTACACTCGTGATGGATGCGCAGACGGTACCTTATCGTTCTACCCTCTCTACTTCTTTGAACAAAACGCACTCAAAAAATCTACTGTCACTTTAATTGTCAGTGGAACCATAATTACATCATCACTGAACTAGCGCATATGCAATTAGCAAAATAATTACCTAACTGTCAGATTCAACCAACTTGTTATTTTGCCTAGCAACGGTTTCACATATACCTATGTTCTAGTAAATTATGGTAAGCTTACCTTATAAATATGGGCCCCAGTGTCAAGATAAGATTTCAGTACATCAGCTACCGCTTGTAAAAGGAAGAGAGTGATCTCGTCGAAATTGTGGAACTCGAAATTATCTTTACATACTGTATTTTGAATCGAAACACCAGAGGTTTATATTCTGAAATAAAACACCATATTTTTTGTACCTTATAATTTAAACTTTAGAAAGGTCTAAAGGGCGTTTTTGTACCTAAATTTATGTTAAAGAATTTATCAAAATTCTGACTTGATAAAGCAGTTCTGCGACCAGATTGTGGTTCAACGTCAAAAAAACTACCAGAAACTACTTATCCAACACATTTGAAAAGCATGGAGTTATAAAAAAATCACACCTTATAACTAACTTATAGATTAAAGGATGATTAAACACAATATTTACCGGTTCTTATAATACTACACCTGGCTAATTGGTTAGACAAATAACACAATGACTAAAACAGTAAACTTAACACATACACACCGTCCTCACATGACTAAAGTATTTTTTCATATTGTATCTATTAAAAACTCCAGGTAGATATTTATTATTCGGTATCTTATCAGTTTCTCAACTTAGATAATACTTACACTTCGTCGAATAGAATTCTACAGTTGTCCTTCGGCCACCGATTTTCGAGTGACGGTATTTTTGATAAAAACAGACCAAAATGGAGAAGAAAAAGAAGGATAAGGATAAATCGCCCAAAAAGGGATTGCGTATGTCTTTTAGTAAGAAAGTGAGGAGCAAAACTGCGCCAGGTCTTGTCGAGGTAGGAACTCAATGATTATCACGTGTTTCGTTTATTTATAATTAAAATAATCTTAAATGACAATAGGTTATTAGCATTTTATTATTAATTTGTTTTATTGATGAATGCGTACCGACTTATTTTATTTTATTTTACAATAATAAAGTTTCTCTTGACATTGTATCAGTTTTTACCTATTAGTTATTTATATAATATTTATGCTACACATACCTACCGGGCGTGGTTAAAGAAATACACTGCTCATTATAATTATTAAATGATATTTATAATGGTGAATTTGGAAATCAATTTTGAATATTAGCACAACATAAGGTGTAAAACGTAATTCAAATTTAGATGTTGATATTCTTTTAAACAATGTAACAATATACAAATGTCGGTATTAAGATCAAATAAACTAGAAAAGATAATTAAACATAATAAGATGAATTAATATTAAAAATATAGTACGAATTAAGATGAAGAATAAATATTCATTCATTTCTATTTTTAAATATTACATTTGATTAAAACTTATTTATTTATTTTTGTTAATTATAGTAGTTTATATATATTTTATGGATTTGTTTACATATGACATATGTCTTGATAAGTTTTTCGAATTTGAATGGTTATCTTTATGAGTACCTACCTGCATACCTCTTTTTCAAGTGCATAATGTATACTATTATAAATATTAAATTGACATTTTTTTCAACTAAAAATTATAATATACTTATGCATACGGGGTGATCATTTAAAAACTTACAATGGCTATCTCAAGAACTAAAATGATATCAGAAAAGTAAAACCAAACTCATTTATTTCGTACTCCTAAATTAGAAATATTTAAAATGATTTTATTTAGACGAATGTAACTTTTTAAACACGATGCAAAAATATCAATATGAGTAACAAGAATTTGTTAAGAATTCATTTTTGGAAAAAATTACAGTTAAGACCTCTTACACTTTTTAACTGTTTATTGACTTTATTTTATCGAGCGATAAAGAGTACTTTTTTAGTTTAAAGTTTAAAAATATTATTGTTGTGCCTTCATATATATTTTTAGCATTATTGTGTTCAAGCTGTGCCGTCCCTGGCTGGTATTTTATGGAGACTTATCTAATATCCATCCCATATTAAAAAAAGTTATTTATCTACCAAGTCAGCAAAGTGATTCTTTATCGAACTAGTCTGAGTTTATGAGCTGAGCGAGAGAAACGAAGGAGGTGAGTAACAAGCGAGTTCGATAAAGATACTTTGCTGACGTGATCCATACAAACTATCGCCAACCGTAAATAATTATAATTAATAAAAAAGGAGATATAACATCACATTTTATTAAGACAAAGTAAACAAATAAAAAAATTATAGATACTTGTTATATTATTTTTATGTGTTCTATCTAAAAACAAGAGATTGTTCAAATGTTTTTGGGACACTTCCATTCTAGAAAGGCATGGAAATCAATCAATCACAGTTTATGGTTAGTAGCCCAGCTAACTATTCATTAATAGTTCAAATTAGTGATAAATCTATCCAATCAATTGTAGTCGGTATTAAGCTGAAAGTAAATGAAAAATTAGTGATTCTAGTGAAGAATCAATAAATAACAATACACTTTCGTTTATATATGTATTTACAAAGAAAATCGAAAATTTTGGGTAGATTGTCTAAAACCAATTTCATTACAAATGTTAGGTAAAATTACAATGTGACGCCGTCGTGCCAGTACTTCGTTTTTGTGCAATGTGGTCATCATATCCACACTTGTTGCACAAACTATTTTTTCTACATTTTAGAAGATATGAATTTTTATAGTTAAAAAAAAAATTACGGTTTTAACGAATTTTAACGGTCTATAAAAACTAGAATGAAGATATACAGTGAGCACCCCCCCTATCTAACTCGTTACTGGAGACTTGTTAGGAAAATCGCCGAGACACGTCGATTTTTGATTTCTACAATGTTTATTTTTGTATGAATAGTTTACCCTTAATTTCATCCCTTACTGGAGGGGAGCAACCCTTTCGAAAAATTTAAATGGCATGGGGTGGTGAGTGATAGCTCATTTGAAAGAGGGTTTTATTCTCTATTCAACCATGTAAAAAAATTTGAAATTTGCTTCATTAATTCTCGACTAATTGTTGTTTCAGAATAACGGAAATTAACGTAGCGCACTCATCCTTAGAATTAAAATTCGGCCCTGCATGATTTCGGTTTTGGTTCAGACGTGAAGAAAGACTTTTTGCCATTAGAAGGTCACTGTTAGTCTAGTTGCTTTCCTATTTTGTGAGGTTTTGTTATTTTTAAACATTAATAAATCAACACGTAATGAAGCAAATTTCAAAATTTTTTGCACGGTTGAATAGAGAATAAAACCCCCTTTCAAATGAGCTATCACTCACCACCCCATGCCATTTAAATTTTTCGAAAAGGTTGCTACCCTCCAGTAAGGGATGAAATTAAGGGTAAACTAATCATGCAAAAATGTACATTGTAGAAATTAAAAATCGACCTGTCTCGGCGATTTTCCTAACAAGACCCCAGTAACGAGTTAGTTAGGGGGGGTAAGACTTATGATTCTCACTGTATAATGCTTGGCATTCTATATTATACTCTTCACAGACTCTCTTAACCCCTCATTTTTGATCATATTTTTTTCAAAATCAATAGGCTTCATCCCCCTATAATAGAGCTTGAGTTGTCCTAAATATTTCAAGTTAATATCGTTTTTTGTTTTTAAGTTTTTTTTAATATTTCAACACCCCCTTAACCGCCCATTTTTATTCAGATTTATTCAGAGTCAAAATTGTTTTTTGTTTTAGTTTTTAATTTATTTTTTTTTAATTTCAACCCCTACGAAATAATAAAAAATATTTTTAAACCTCCAAAATGAAAACAACTTAATGAAAAATTAAAAAATCTTTACGAGGTGGGATTCGAACCCACCTATTCGTGTTTTACGCACACTACCATTCGGCAATCGGGACATTAAATCTCCGACTTCCAAATTGTTAATTTCATTATGAGATTTCGAATCAAAACTGGATGACAGAAAATTTCCAATTTTTCAACAAACTACTAATCGACATTGTCTAGGATTTAAGGTAAATTGCGGCTTACGCTACTGGTCAACACGCGTAATAATTATTACAAAAACAGTTCTTAATGATGAACATTTTTGCTAACTACAATTAATAAAAGATATTAAAAAAAATTGTTTAATATCATATCAGTTATTTGTATATATAAAGGGCCTATTCTGTAACGTATTAGTTAATTTTAACCGCCAAATTAAAAGTTTATTTATAACTATATTGTTTAAATCAGTTTAACTTTTTGTTATTAGTTATTTTATAGCCAGCTTGGGTTAAAATAGGCATAGCAACGATGTAATATACCTGAAAGTGCATTCAAACTAAACCCAACGCAGAATTAAAAATAAGAAAGAAATATATTATATTTGACATGTAATTTTAACCAAATAATAGAGAATACAAAATTAAAAATAACATCCGGTTATTTTAATAACTCAGGGTTAATGTTAACCAAATTTTTACAGAATAGACCCCTATAAGGGTGGGTTGTACAAAGAATATTGTAAATTCAGTTTAGCTAATAGAGGTTTAATTTTTAACTGATTTGATTCAAAGTAAAAATGTCATTTTTAAAACTATGTTTATAACCGATGATTATGCAACGAAGATCACAGTTTAAACAAAGTTTACATTTTAAACCGCTCTTATAAAAGCCGTTAAAATGTGCCATATTCGTGATTTTTTAAACACCCCTAGTATTTAAGAAATAAACTGGTTTTAAAATGACATTATTCCATTAAAAATGTCATTTTAAACTTGGTTTATTTATTAACGACTAGCGGTGGAAATTGCCCTAAATAACTTTATAAAAAAATGTATAGGACTTTTTTAATTTATTGTAATAAAGTATATGAAACAAAATTAAAAAATAACATTTTTTTTTTAGTAATTGTTTAAACAATTTCGTTTTAAACAAAATGGGACCAC
The DNA here is from genome assembly GCA_927349885.1 of Psylliodes chrysocephalus. NCBI lineage: Eukaryota > Metazoa > Arthropoda > Insecta > Coleoptera > Chrysomelidae > Psylliodes > Psylliodes chrysocephalus. The sequence continues at coordinate 67,189,073 of OV651818.1, forward strand.
ATTGTCCCATGGCAAAACTGCATTTATATAATATTTGAAATATTTTAAAGGATGTTAACAAAAAAAAATTCCAAGGAATGGTTTTGACACGCATGCAGCGATTCTTTAACTATTTGAAAACTCAATTTATTTATTTATTTTTTTCATTTTGTCCTTTAATAATGGAGCTGCAAAATATTGACACTACTCCACAATTGTGTAAATTTAAATTTAAAAAACCCGTTCGACCCTAAGGCTTTTGATTTGAAGGTCATTTTTCTGAAACGGACACACATCAAATCTAATGCTTATCCTCATTTTCAAGATCAAAGTTTAGTCATCGCAGGCGTCTTTTATAATTATAGATTGACCATACCATAAGATGCAGTTTTTCAGATGGAGGTCATAGTTATTTTTTTTTTAATATTTTTATCGTTTTTTCGTTAATGGATATTAACTACTTTATGAATGACTATGGCTTGTGGACGGTCGTACGAAATGATGTCAACGTTTCGTAAGGTTATATAAATAAATTTTACTTCTTAAAAAACGATTTAACGCACATGGTTTTGCGACGCCATAGGCGTGACATGCGCGAGGCAGTTTGTCTTCTATAAAATTAATTCTATTACTGTTAATGTTGAACGGTTTATTATTTAATTAACTTAAACATTGGGGTACTACAGCGAAAACAAGTACGATCACAGCCGCAGAATTGATATTTGTAATTAATATTGCAGTGAAAATTTAATGGAATCATGTCGAAGAATTTAGAAACAAATCTATATTAAAGAAATAGAAATGTTGTTATTTATCTATTCTACACAAGAGTAACTGATTTTAAAGTATGTATATTATTTGATATCAATAACTAAAAAATATGCTGACAATTAGTTTGACAGTATAATTGAAGACCTTGGCGTGAAAAGGATGTATGCCACATACAATAATTTTAGAGAAATTCGATTTTAAAAATTATTTTAAATCCACAAAATCCAATTTATGTACAATTTATTTGATTTTAGGTATAAAAGATAAAATTGGTTATTTAGTATTCAACAATTAAAAAAAATTAAAAAAAAATACCGACCTTTTTTTCTAAGATTTATTTGCTTAAAAAATGTGGCTTGTATTCTTTTACATGAAAAAATAAACGGTATTCTAAAATAACACAACGATTAAAAATAAGAACTTAGTCATCACTTAAGGGGTAATCTTCATCCATATGTTCTATTTCGGTTGATGGTTCCTCAATTTCTTGACGAACGAAATTTTTGGCACCAATTTCCAAATAAAACTGATGGTTTATTTCGGGTATATAAGGTAGCAAAAGCGATAAGTTACTAAGTTTTTTCGGATTTAGTTTTATTGGCTCCGCATATTTCTGCTTAAGACAGTCTGCTAAACATTGTTTTCTGATACCTCTTTTTCCCACATTTACATTTTTAAAACTCTCATTTAGAAAATGTTTTATTTTCATTATATTTGGGCTTTCATTGTCGAACCTAAAGACAGAAACTTTGCAGAAGGAAACATTTTCTTTTTCGTCCGTAAACTTTTTTTTTTATAGTTTCTTCCAAAATTTTAAATGAAAAGAAGTCCTCTCGTTTAATTACTGTAACTTCAAAAGGATTGGTTCTCTTACACTTCCTTACTGCATCATACCAATCTGCTGGTTCATATACTGCCTTCATTTTCTTTTTATATTTTTCTATCATAGCAAAGTCTCTGTCAGACGGTAGATGAGTATGTCCTACTACTAAGAATCTATGCTCTACAGAATTGAAGACACCCTCTACCACCAACTGCTTCCACAAGCCAACCAAGACCCAGTTTTTATTCTGGCCTCCACAATTATCCGTATAAACGATGAGATTTTTAGGAAGGTGTTCTCGCTCTTTAAAATGTTTCAAGAGAATACTAGCAATTTTATCGCTGCCTCTCTTACCATTATTCTCGGACCACATATACATATAGCCCTTGTCATTTACGCGATCATGTATACCAAGATTGTATACCCAAGCCTTTCTTAGGTAAAAAGCTGGGCCCGTTGTTAAAGAAGGCACATGAAGTGCTTGCTGAAGGTCAAATGACAATATATATGTATCTTCTGAAGCAGTCCATTTTATCTCATCTTTTAAAGTGTTTTTCATTGCTTCAGCTCGCCTTAAATGTAACTCCTTTACTATCTGTAACTGCTTTAAAGAATCTTGAACTCCTTTAAAGTTTTCAATTTTCACATCAAATTCGTCGCATATTTTGCAGGTGTCACTCCTAGGTAGTTTAAATCCAATATTAAATTCTAAACAAAATATCCTTCTATATTTATCTTGACTTATGGGTATTATATTTTTTTCAGCACAGCTTATAATAATCGTGATATAAAGACGATATATTGAGATCATGATCAATGTATACTTTGTTCGGATTTTTATATCTGCTATAATGGCTTGTGTATTTGGGTATGCTGTTAATATGATCTTGGGCTGACTGGCAAGCTTCTTCAGATATTTTATTATGCCGGTTCAAGTATTTTCCTCGTTGATCTGATTTGGGTGTTGTTAAGCCTTCACTCATTTGTTTTTGCAGTAACTGTTATCTCTTTTGAGAAGTAAGGCCATAGATGGAAATAAATTCTTTTTTGCATATTTTCACATCGGATCCATTCACCTTCACAAAATAGTTGAAACTGAAATTCCGAGACGAAACATTTTTCTTGGTTTTCTTTGGATATGACCGTTTTTTGGAAGCCGCTTTATATTGTGGTATAAATACGCATTCTGTTTGTCGTAGTCGCCAATATTCCAAAATTCGTCAAAAATTTCTTTTTCCGTGCCTCAGAGCAATATACTACAGTTTCTCTTGCATCCACAAGGTGGGCCTAAAACTCTTGCTTCAATATCTTAACCCGTTTTACTTGTATATGGTGAACCAAGATTTCGACGTGTTTTTCTTAATACATATTTATCTACATTTTTCTTCCGCCACCTACTTCTGAATTTTTTCTCAGGAGTTGGAACATGAGCACGGCATTTTTTAGTGGGTTCCTGTAAATTAAAAGAAAGCGTAAGACTCTCGCGTGTCAGAAGTTCAACTTAATACTTGTCGACCCAACTTTATTTAACGATAAGCAAGTTGACAGTGAGAAAGCAAATAACTTCTCCCAAAGAACAAAAAAGCAAAAATTCAGGATTTAATTTTTCCAGAACAGCTATCCAAAATATCTAGATTTTCGATTTGACTTTAAATTCGTCAATTTTGATCCCAAAAATAGTCGGAGGAGTAGTTTCGTAAAAATCGGTTTGTGGAAAATTCCCAAAAAAGTATTAGACTTATCGTTACTCGTACATCCATGCGAATTTACTCTAACGCGCCCAAAAAAGTTTCTGGCACTTTGAAAAATAATCATAGCATACCCAAGAAGACAAAAACAGATTTAATAAAACTTCGGGAAAAGTATATATGCCACAAAATAAGCAACATGACTTGAAAAATTACGTCGCCAAACTTTTCAGTAAAAGGGTGTATGCCACAAAACCTTAAACACGTACCTGTTGCTCTTCAAAAGATAACGAACTGTCCTCACTTTCACTTTCAGTATAGTCCCTGTCCTTTACACTATCATCTGAGTCAAACTCATCGCTATTTTTGTCGCTTGAATCAGAGGAAAACTCATCAAAATCGCGAGAACACCCAGCACGTGTGTCACTCATGATGGTGGCTTGTAACCTTGTTATAAAAATTTTCGCCGCCCGGCAGAAAATGTGAAAACGTCATAATACCGCACCAGTGCCACCTATTGGAGAATCGTGCAATTTAGTTTTATGTGGCTAGTACCTTTATTTCTGAAATACTTGGACTAAAAATATGGTTTTTTTAATTTTTGTGGCTTACACCCTTTTCACGCCAAGGTCTTCAATTGTGACTTATTTAAAATTTAAAGAAATAATAATAGCCGGGTGATCAAAATTTGAACTGTGATTGGTAGATTTCATATTTATGCAGTGTTCTTACTAGGTAGAATGGATATGAAATATTATATTCGATCACTTGAACGCAATGACATACATTTTCGTTTTGTAGTCTGTGCGTAAAATAGCTAATGTCCATGTGGGTGTTGAAAACAGTAGATTGTGTAATAAGAGTATATATGAAAAACCCAGAAAGACACATGAAAGGCATAGATGAATTAATTAAAAAAAAATTGTGAAATTTATGAAAACTGAATAATAATTTAAAATAAATGCGATAAAGAAGAAAGGATACGGTTCACATATTTAAATTTTAGGGGGATATATTTTTTTACCGACTAAAAATGTACAATTGATAAACAGAAATGTTAACTATGTCCGATATTTTCTCGTTTGATTAACTTTTTGGACCCTGTATATCCGTACAAATACGACATTTTTTGACATAAAGGTGCTACATAGTTTTGTGATTTATGTTCGTTTACTTTGAAAACAGTGTCGACCTCTGCTAATGTATACTATAAACAACGATGACAAGGAAATAAATATTAGGGTAGGATAAAAATTCTGGTAATGTGTAACAAAGTTTTACACGCTGGGCGACATATTATATATTCGGAAGGGGGAGGAGGAGGTCTCAGTGGCTAGACATACCAAAGAACGATTTTAAATAATATAGAATAAAAGACCTTGGAAAAATGCATGCACGTTAGCCCATAATTCTTTTTTTTTAATGTTAGTATGAAATTAGATCAGAACCGTGCGTAGTAATCACGGAAATTACTCTTGTCTTTGTCGGTCATGGTCTACTTTAGAAACATTTTTTTAATTTCATTAAGTATTTATAAACAGTGTGTATATGAAAATTCTTTAATGATTCTTTGTTGATCTTAATAGGCATGCAAAATATGGTTTTTCTATTATTCATTATAAAAACAGTGATTAACTAATTTACGATATAGAATATTTTGTACAAAATACTTATGATATTATGCACAATAAATATTTTTACGTCTGTACGAATTTTGACCATTATAGCTTGTCTCTGATCCCTATCGCTGCTTATTCCATAGTATTTGTAAATTGCCCAACGACTACTAGACTAATTTACAAAAATCGAATTGCAAGCATCCACTGTTTTATCCACGTAGTTGTCAACTTATTAGGCATTATTAGGCCAAATTTTGTCAAAACCCACTGGTAGTTATTCAGTTTGGAATGCCTAATCAAGAGATAGTATGGCAGAATCTTGTTACAAAGATTATTTATAATTATGATTCGGAATTCACTTAACATAAGGCTCTAAAAATATAAAAAAGGCGTTCTTAATGCTAGTTATTATCAGTTTATCAGAAAGTACGTAAGTACTGATTCATTTATAAAACGCGTGCTTGCACCACAAATAAATAAATTGGCACAAACCATCCCCACACAATTTAGCAGCCGTCTCGCTCGTTCTAATGTGGATGCCGATGCGACAGCTGTGTCTGCCTAATATAAAACAATCTGAATGCTTGCAATAAATTAGAGTTTAATTATGAATGAATGGATTAGTCTAGTAGTTTTTCGTCGTTGAAATGGCCAAATCCAAAGAATGCCTTGCATATGTTTTTTGTTTATTTTCAGCAGGTTTCTTATAAATTTAGCAGTTTATTGTTTTCCTTAGTAACATCTTATTTTAAAAGTAACTTCCTGAAGGATATCAACTGATTTGGCACTGCACACACCATCTGTATATACTTCACGAATGAGTTGATGTAATAATTTTGTAGCTACATATGGCGTTTGAATAAACATTGCATATACAGGGTGTTTCATTCGGAAAGGGAAATATTTTAACCCTATTGTTATGTTTATTTAATTTATTTATAGTTTATATATTTTAAATACACTTTTTACAATTTATTTATGATGTACTAATTCATTTATGTAATACTTATGCACTATTATAACTCACAATTCTAATTTTATTTATTACAATTTATCTTTTCTATCCAACACTTTAGTTCCATCTTTCCGTCAAGGCCAACTCTGTACTAGAACTCTCTAGGCTTTCCACAATGATCGAGAACTGTCTCTCGAGAAGCCATACGTTGGTCTCTATTGCCAGCACCGCTAGACTTCATACGGCGGGCAAGGAGTAAACAATGCACATGGTTGGCTTTTTCGCGACACTATATAGAGGTCACCCAGGGGATCACAAAAAACCCTATAGTATGGGTCTTGCGACCTTTATAAACGAGTTATTTGGCCCATTTTTTCCGTGCTCCATAACTTTTGGATTACTCAGTATATTTTGATATTTAGCATAGATAATCTACACCTACAGGACAATTTATTGACCCATTAAAAAATTTCAAAATTCAGGTCCGGCTTATCAAAAATTATTAAAATTTGACTCACCCTAAAACAACACCATACACATAAAATTTTTAAAAAGAAAGAAAGAAAGAAAGAAAGAGCATAAAAACTGAATACATTTCATCAACTTTTTATTTTTCCACATGCTGTTTTACTACCAAAATTGTAACGTTAAAAAAATGTACATTATGAGAATTTTAGTCTATGCAAAATGTAGTTGAAGAGGTTTTAATTATTTTTCTTCATTAAAATTAATTTTACTTAACTTTTTCATGGAAATTCCTGAAATAAACTTATTGAATTTAAAGTAACATTCACAAAACCAATAAAAATTACAATTACAGATCCGTACTTAAGAAAATTTAAATGATTCTTATTCATTTAATAATTAATTATTTATTACATTTTTACATGAAAAAATTAAATATTTCCACATTAAGCATCTCCATTCAATAGGCCTAATCCACACGAACTGAAAAATTGTTAAAAACAATAAAAATTAACTATTGCTGTTATGACTTGTTAATAAAATTGTAATTCTATTACTAAAATACATGCACTCGAAGGTACTGAAGCTGAAATGAAGGAATTTCCATGAAAAAGTTAAGTAAAATTAATTTTAATGAAGAAAAAATAATTAAAACCCCTTCAACTACATTTTGCATAGACTAAAATTCTCGTAATGTACATTTTAACGTTTTGAGAGTAAAACAGCATGTGGAAAAATTAAAAGTTGATAAATGTATTCAGTTTTTTATGCTCTAGCCAAATTTGAAATTCACTTTTTAAAAATTGATGTATAGGCTGTTGTTTTAGGGTGGGTCAAATTTTAATAATTTTTGATAAGCTGGATCTGAATTTTGTAATTTTTTAATAGGTCGATAAATTGTCCTATAAGTGAAGATTATCTATGCCAAATATCAAAAAAAATATACTGAGTGATTCAAAAGCTATGGAACACGGAAGAAATGGGCCAAATTTAAAAAACACCCTGTAACTCGGTTGTAGAGGTCGCAAGACCCATATATATTGGGTGTTTTGTAATCTCCTGGGTGACCTCTACATAGGGTTAAAATATTTTCCTTTCCCGATGAAACACCCTGTATAAAAGTTGCACATAATACTTTTAAAATAAGAAGTGATACGTTGGTTCTACCTTTTTGCATTCAATGACTGTTTCCACAAACTTTTTGTCAGATGGTGAGGCTGAAATTGCCAGTCTTTGTAACGATTTTTAAGTACTTCAACCGCAACTTCTTCACAGCTCTTAATTCAGTTATACGTCAGTTGTTCGTATTTGCGCCAAGGCGTACTATGAACCACACATCTTTCAGATTCTTTGTAAGATGTGGAAATACGAGATGTTGCACAAACATTGTTCGAATCTTACCTAATAGGAAAACAATGTGTTAAAATTGATAGTAGTAGGAGCTCTGAAAAGATTGTTCAATGTAGCGTTTCACAAGGGACGATTTTTGGTTTCATTATATTTTGTAATATACATTAATAAAATCTACTCACTTTTATAACTTTTGTAGAGATAACAAGCTTTGCTGATGATGAATTGTATGCTTCAAACACCTGGAATGATCTGAAACAAAAAATTTAAAAAGATTTTAGTAATATAAATATTATAGATCGGTTCAATTCCATATTGCCTAAAATAAACTTCGATAAAACTAGGTTTCTACGTATAACAAGCTATACAAATAATCTTAATTACAAAAAGCTAAAAAGCAATAATCTTCCTAACTTAATCAACATTAAACAAACAGATAAAGTAACGTATTTTGGAATAATTATTGACAACCATCTCCATTGGGACTATCATTTTACTAGCGATACAAACACTTATAGGGCACTACTAAGTACATTACAATTTTTAACAAACATTTTGATCTTGCCTCTTCTTAAAATACTTATAGTATGCATTGGTTGATTCTCGCCTCACCTGGAATTGTAGAATGGAAAAGAGTAACATAAAAATAATGCTTCAGAAAAATAGAACTCGTCAAATGTTCTTTATCGACAGAAAAACAATTTTATGCACATCTAAAAGATATTGCCATAAACTCAGAGGGTGGTTCAAAATACCTACCAGCAACCAAATTTTATGATTTTTTTTATAACTTTTAGTGCTATGTTATTGAAAATCTAGTCTTTTATTTTAGTCTGGGAATATAAAAACGACCCTTTGTAATAATAAAAAAATAGGCCTCATGTTTTTGTGAAACTTTATTCATAAAATCGCCGCCTTACAACCGACATTTGATGCACGCGATTTTCTTTTACCTATACGCACGCCTATGGTCATGATGTCATATCGAATAATAACACCAACAATTTTATTATTCTCTTCTCATGCTGTATGTTTGTTGTTGTATTTTACACGGATTCAGTGGCAGGTTAAACGCTAAACGGAACATCGAATCAAAGCGGTTCGCTTTTCTCGACCAAATCGAAAAATAGAATTTTGTCGCTCGAGTAATTTTCGATAAATTACTGCACTCTAGCCGTGAAATAACAATAATTGAATTCTTTGACGCCTAACGTTGTGTTGTTTTTATTACAGTTTTTTGTGTGTGTGAATATTTCGGATTGTTTTGGAAATTTTTGGAATGCCTAGCGTGTCACGAGGTTTTGGATTGTTTTTACATGTGATGAAGCGATGATTTTTTTCGTACAAATAGATTTTGAATTGTGATATTTTTTTGTGATAGTGATAATATATGTTATTAGTTATTAGTGGTGAATGGTGAAAAAATCAGCATGTACGGATACGTATGTACCAATTTTTTTATTATTATATTTATCGTTATTTATAATTCGTAATGTTTTATGTATTTTAAAAATGGCTAAATGTTTTTCTTGCGAAATTTTTAATAATGTAGGAAATTGCTTTCGGTCCTCAATTTTTAATATGCTAGGTACCTTTTTTATTTTCAAAATATATAAAATTATCTTTTATTATTTTCGAGATATAAGCGTTAATATTATGTATTTTAAACGAAGAGCCTTTTCAGTAGGTATCGTCGCGAATTCTAATTTGGAAATTTCTCATTTCGTAGGAAACTTCCATGACTAAAAAGTGAAAACTACAATTCCATATCGCTTATACTTTCAGAGATGAGCTAAATTGCAGATTATTTGTAATGAAGGGAGTTTTATCTTTTACATTTTTTGAGATAAGTATAAGCGAAACCGAACGGTCTCTAATGTCGGCAGTAGATGTACACTAAGATAAATAGTACTGCCGGAATACCTGGCAGTACTGTGGGAAACCCTGGCAGTACTGTGGGAAACCCTGGCAGTACTGTTGGAAACCCTGGCAGTACTGTGGGAATTCCTGGCAGTACTGACGGTATCGCATGTCAGTAAGTAGTTACACAGGCAGTAAATCCTAATAATTTGGGAGTAGTTGGAAATACTCAAGAAGTACCAAATAGTATCAATACTGGCATTATCTTAGGTTCAATTTATTTGGATTCTCCTAGTAGTATGTAGTAGTTGATGGCCATAATCCACTCGAGTTGTACAGTTTCTACACCTGCACTTTTAGGATTTTAGTTCTAATACTCGTAATTAAATTAGTTTCATATAGTATGATTAATTTTTTTTTCCAAAATGTGAAGCAAATAAAAGTAGAAATGCTATTATTTATCGAAAAAACCCATTTTAATGTATATTTCATCCCAATAACTAAAAACTATACTGACATTTCGTTTGACAGAATTGTCACTCATTTAAAATTTTAAAAATAATAGTAGATGTGTGTCCAAAATATGAACTGTGATTGGTGGATTTCATTTTTTTGCAGTGTTGTCACTACCTAGAATGGATATTATAATAATAATAATATAATAATAATAATGTTTATTCATAAATAATGCAATTAAATTAAATACAATATAATATTTGTTATGAATAAAGAAAAAAATATGCTAAGTGTTAAACACTTGTGCACAGTAAAACAATATGAAGTGATTATCGTACTCCCCAAATTTATGTTTAGAGTTCAATGTATGTGTAATGGAGAAGGAACAAAATAAACACAAATAAATTACAAATAGTTTTTTTCAAACACATTCTTTTTACAGCCGTAAATTCATATTATGTGCTATTTTTAGGCTTAACATTATATTTATGTAGGCTTTTCAGTGTGTCATTTCTAACCGCTTTGATATTAATACCCATAAAGCGTAAAATAAAAGATTAAGATAGGTACATCGGTATATTTGGAATCCCCTAGTTAGCAACCACACATTTCTACTGGAATACGTGATTACGCATTGTCTGCAATGCAAAGTATAGGTTGACCTCAGAGATAACAGGAGATATAGCTATTCATTGATAAAATAATAATATAATAATAATACTCTCCCTAATTCACCCCCTTACGAGTGAATTTCAACCCCTGACGTCGACTGAACGACTTGTGTAGGGAAAGGGACGGCTATTATTATTATTATTTGCCGTGGCGCTCCGGGGCGACTTAAAGATGATTGATGGTGCCATTTGACTTACAGGTGAGGAAAACCTCACGCACCATCATCGAGACGGTAATGCATGGCGATTTTTTTAATCTGCATGTCATATCAACAAATTAAATTTCTATTAATACGGCACACATCAAATCCTAAACCGAACCATGCAATTTAATTAAAAATCCACATGGTCCGGTCTGGGATTCGAAGCCCAGCAGTCTCAGACTCATAAACTGGCCTATAAATGAATATAAGCGCTTTAGACCGCTACACTACCGACCCGATATGCCACTGTAACAACCAACAGAACTAACCTAAAGAACCATTTGTAACTATTGATAGGTCTTTAGCTACTGTTGTCAATATACTATTAAGGGATTAAGGCAGCACTGTCACCAGCCATCCAGAAGAAACACCCATTCACCAGTGGCAAAAAATAAAAATAATAAAAATAAAATTATCCATTAATAGCAGAGTCGATTGGCTTTGGCAACTAGTTATATACTCTTCTAGTCCTTTATCGAAGGGATAAACTGAAGAATATGACGGCCGTACAAAACAATTTTATCAATGAATATATGTATATGCTGTTGTAGGCTCATAATAAACAACGTACAAAATACAAGCCATGTTGCCACATCTAGTATAAAATACTTGATATCCAACTTAACATTAACTAGGTTTTGGAATTTATTGAAAATTATTATTAATTTAGTTAAATTTTATTCAAAATTGTTTGGGTTCAGTTGCCTTAAAATAGGTTAAATTATTTTAGCTTTTTTAAGATATGTAAATAATTAAAAAAAAAAAACGAGAATAATGAAATGGCGCATATTATACCCTCCTGTGTGAATAGTGCTGTTGAGGAATACATTTATTTTCTTTATGATATTTCAAAATTTAAAGCTCTTTAATTTTTTTTCTCGGAAACTGAAAGGATTTAAAGCTTTAAAATATATGCATATCTAGATAATATTACCTATTTTATTTTGCCAAAATTTTAATTTTTTAACATAATTGCTTTTTGAAATATCCTTGTCCGAATATTATAAGGGGTGCTGTATTCACCTTAACCATCATGAAAATAACATACTATCCACATTATAAATAATATAATTATTCACAATATAAACAATACAATTATTTTCACAATAATCAACTACTAATAATTACCATGAAATGAAAAATACACGCCCAAATAAACCCCCGTTTTCCCTCTAACGAATACGAGTATATAGTAATAACGTTATACCTGTAACAGAACCATGTTGTTGAACTTCTCCCCCGGACGCATATTCGGAAACCGCCGACACGTTAGATACCCATATCAGTTCGGTATCGAGAATAAGAGCCGCGTAAAATCTGGACGTGTTAGACTTAAACGTCGGCAATTTACGAATACGAGTTATCGATGCATTTATGTACAATCAGATATTTATATTATTCCAATTTCATACTTATTTAGGAAAATTAATTCAAATTCAAAAAGGTCAATTGTATATTTGGCAAAAGTAGATACTTTTGAAATTATTGTCTCATACATATTTTTAAATTTATAAATTTCCTTTATTTTTAAGGAAACTATAATTTAATGTAGAGGAGTATGGCTAAATATGGAATTTGTTCCTAAAATAGAATACCATTAAATTATTTTAACAAGCTTTGGCTACGTCGCGCAAATCGCATCCAAACTTAGTTTAGGATAATCTCATTTTTTCCAAATTATTTTCCCCAATAAACCAGTGAATGCTAAATGCAACGTATGCATTTATAATAATAATAATAATAATAATAATAATAATAATAATAATAATAATAATAATAATAATAATAATAATAATAATAATAATAATAATGTATTTCATATTCGATCAATTGTTCGTTTGACAAAAAGGTCTTGGGCGCAAATGTTCTTTCGTGCAAATGTACTTTCGTCAAGATGTTTTTTTGAGCAAATATATTTTCGAGCCAATGTTTGTTCGAGCAAATATATTTTCGAGGAAATATTTTTTCGAGCAATTTTGTTTGGAGAAAATATCTTTCGAACAATATTCCGTAATTCATTTTCTCTTGCCTACAAGATGGAAGACAGAACGTATTATTTAAAAGGTTACGTGTATCCCAACATTCTTCTACTTTTAGAGCTCTGTTTGACGCTTGTGGACCGTCAGATAGTGACCGGTTTAGGTACCCCGCAAGCCGTGTTCACTAAATGATTAACTAATAGATTTAGGCTTCGGAAAACTGGCCAAAGGGTTGACATAAGGGCGTAATCTTGTAAAAAAAAATGCAGGAAAACGTACATTGTCACTATTCCGAAAAACATATTGGCTTGAATTACCCGATTGGATAAGTGAATTTTGGGGTCGGAAAATATTTCTTTTAAAGAAAATTAAATTTTTCATGTAAATTTCCTTTCATTCTACTTAACATCGATTTACTTTTCAACTCTCTTCGAGGCTTGCATGCGAAAATGGGGGTACCTAAATATGTCACTATCTGCGCAAATAATTTTTGTGCATTAGTAAGTGTTATGAAAATGATAAAGGGTTGGCGCTCTATAGACTAAATAAAACTGCATATTCTTAAACATATTTTGCTTTTGTTCAATAGCTTCATCGGTAGAATAATATTGAGTCTGTGAATGTCGTTATGGGATCAGTTTTAAAAGACTAACACCAAACTCCATATGTTATTCTCCTTATGAAGCTATTAAACAATAGCCAAATATTAAGACAATAAGAACAATTTTAATTATCAAATAGATATTATATAAGGTACCTATTTCGAGAAAATTTGAGAAATAAAGAAAAGTGTATCAATAATGATTGTTATAAATCAAACTTCATAGAACATAATATTATAATATAATAAATAATTCGTAATTATTCATTATTTAGCACATTACAGCAGATTTTTTTTTTTGCCAAAATATCCCACTCTCGATCTCGATAGTGGGAGTCATTCCTTATTTGAAAAATGTCTAGAAACTACCGATTCAATAAAATCGTCAATAAATTAAACGTTATCGTTGCTTAGTTGTTGTTCGGCGCTTGGATTGAATTTTTGCCGTAAAAATAATGTTAAATGTTATGAATTTTTTCAGTGAATCATGGAATTTAAATAATTCCTAGTGTAGTTAAAAATGTTTTTGAACGTGCCAGTGAAATATGCGATCTATTTTTCGAGATGTTCAATATGAATACTATGAAAAAGTCTGTTGTACGTATAATTTTTGTTCTGTATTTAGAATATTTTTTCTTAAAATAAACATAATAAATTTCTAAACCCTCAAGGTGAAATTAAAACAATGAAAAATTGAAAAGAATCTACATGCTCTCCGCAGGATTCGAACCTCTGATATCTAGTAATCCGTGCTAGCGCCTTAACCTCTCGACGCGATGTAATGAAAAATCTTGGGATGGTTCGAGGGCATACAGGGTGGGTTAATTGATTCCACATTTTTGAATTTTTATAAATTTAATCCCTGTATTTTGTATATTATTTGAATCTATCTTTAATAATAGGTTTTACAAGCGAATTTTATTTTTTGAAACCGGATGAGCATTGTCGGCTAATTGAAGATGTAATATTTTTACTGAATAATTACTAGTTCATAAAAACTGCCACAAAAATGTAATTCAATTTAAATTTTTACAACTAATACCTCTAGAGATAAAATTTTCGGTTTTTAATTATTGAACTTCAAGCAATAAATATTTGGTAAAAAATTTTCACACAAAGTTGTATATATAATTAAACACCTAATATAACTTTTGAACTATTGATCACTTTACTGATCTTTTTCGTGCTTATATCCTATTTACCGACAGACGGTCTTGTATTTGTCTGGTTTCTACTTATAATTACCATGTGTGTTATTATTGCTTACCCTTCAAATTTTCACCGTCCTAGGATCTAGATGTTTCTCTTTGTTATCCTTTAATACGAGGGTTGTCCGCAAACTAAGTCCATTTTTTTACTTTCATGTCTGTATACAGAAGGAAAGTATAGGAATCATGATTCTTTTCGGTCTCGGTTTTTCGAAGGATGATACAATAGGTTGCATAGAATAACCGTAAAAAGCCTATAATAACTTTAGGTAAGACAGAAAAGTCATATGTTGGACATATTAGATTTTTTTCACAAAGAAAAACACGTTTATTTGCAATTCATTATACATTGTTGAAAAGCCTAGTCTACGAGGGGCTAGTTTTGAAAGGCACTGATATAAAATATTAAACACCGCCTATAAAATATAAATATAAACTCGTATTTCCATTAGAATACAAAAAGGGGAAATTAGGTTTCATATTATATTCATAGAATGTTGTCTTTTAAAATAGAAACTCTGATAAAAGCATAAATGAATATTCTCGAATTTACAAATATTTTGTCGCTACATAATTGATGGATGAATCAAACTTACACCAAGGTATGTTGCGTTGCCTGAGTGGGGTCTGGAATAGGGCAAATGTGGAAATTTTCGTAGCCCTGTTGCGTATAAAAATTCTGCATCTTCGACCTCCTAGTGTGACCGACGTTGCTCGATCTGCCGCCCAACACCTGAATTGAGGGCAACACAAGTTTTAGCCCTTCCTTGTTTGCAGCCAACCAGCAACGTCAGTGAATATGTCACGAGTAACAAAAAATATATTGAACGCCAGGGACAGCCTACCAGATTATGATTGAAACAACTGAAACAAAAGAAAGTTATAAATAGACGTGGAATATATATATTTTAAAATTTGTCAAAAAATTATTTAGTCGACAATAAATTAGAGCTGATTAAATTCTAATTACGAATTAATAAATAGTCTATTTTCTGTTAAAAAATCATTTTGTGATTTATCTTTTTTGTCATTTAAATTTAAAAATCTCCAAAATTATTAACTTTAGGTATAGAGAATGCTAAACTTAAATAAAACTTTTAAATGGTGAAATAAAATACAAAGTGGTCAATTTAAAATAAATGAGAAAATGATGTATTTGACTCACCCTGTACAGATTTGTTTCGAATTGAAAAAGTAGTGTATCGGCATAAAATGTTGGCTAATATCTAAAACATTTTTGGGCAAAAAATTGGTTTTAAATTGTTTCCTTTGCAGTATAACAGGTCATTGAAATCAATACGATTTTCATGCATGTGAAATACCCTGTATAATCTGATACTATTTGGTATTGTTATAATGGTGAAAACGTGGGTAATTCAAATATAAAATAAAATGTAGGGTCTCCCATTTAAAAAGCCTAACTTTCATATGTATCACTTTCTTGGAGAACCTATAGAAATGAAAATATTTTTAAATTGTTGCATTTTCGCTGTGAAAAATGATTTACAGACCGAGGCGTGAGCGGTGGTCCACCCTGTATATATTATATTTCTCTTTTTTTTCAATTGTTTCTTTATGATTTGTTTTATCACTATGAATTTTTTTTGTGAGTTGATATGCTTCACTTGAACTTCGGCCTTTTATGTACGCTGTATATAAATAAAGACGTTAATGATGATAATGGTTATTATTATTAAATAATAAAAAAAAATCGTAGAGCACCTAGTATAGTAAATTTTTTAATAAATATAGCTTCTTTGGAGCTGATTTTTTTTTTCTAAATATTTTAATTTAACTCTGTGGAGTGCGTAAAGTATGTATTTTACGCACGGTAGTAGAAAAAATTCATTTTTATTCACTTTTTTTTTAATAAAAACAATCTTATCTGAAATATTTCACTTTGTTGATGGACCTCCCCCCCTCCCCCCTTAGTTCTCAGAAACCCCTCCCATTAAAAATTTCTGGCTACGCCACTGCGCCAAGTGGATATAATTGGATCATACAGCCCTAAGAGTATAGCTGTTTATGGTTTCAATGACGGTTTTATACAGGTCGTTTTTTAGTGGGACTCCTGCATTTTAAATACATTTTGACCTGACTTAACCTTTTAAAAAATATAACGTAAACAATGTTTCGAATTTATCGATTCTGTTACGACATCAAAAGAAAAATTTGTAATTTGTTAATACAAATTAACCAATTAGAAATGAATTAATTAATGGTAAAAGTAGGTAACTTATGTATTTTTAATGATGACACTATATGGGTTTATTTCATAAGAGGTTCACTCGGAATCAACACAATTTTAACTAAAATGATTTTGTAAACATTAGATAACACTAATTCGGCGTTTTAGTATTTTATAAATGTTTAGGGTGATCCAAATTGGTATGTCTTGCAGGGTATCTCGAAAACAACTATAGGAGAAATAATTCATTTTATTCATTATAATTTTTTTGCTTTAACCATAGAGTGCCAGTTATCCATAAGTTGTAAATTAAATAAAGTAAGGTTTTATTGAAAAAGGTTTTGCATTATAATTTTTGATATTAACGCATACAAATGTATACTATGGACAATTAAATCTGTTTTGGAACTAGAGCTTCCCTGATTTTAGTCTATTTATTAAATTATTTATGTCAAATAGTATATGCTGCTACTTGTAAATAATAAAAACAAAAATGCGATGTATGAGTACGTTTTATTAATGCTCTGATTCATGACATAATTTAAGAAAAAAATAAAATATAAAAATAAAATTTTTAACGGTTCATCTGGTGATTTCAAAGGAAAATATTCACTATATATGTATATTATGTATGTTAATAAGCCATTTATTATTAAAGGTCAAAATGTTATCTGAAGATAACGGGACCAATAATTTTAAAGCAGCACTACTAATTGTATTGTGTTGTTACAATGTGTAAATATTGCAAACACGCGGTTTATTCCATTATACTATACAGGGTGTGTCGCATAACTAATAAAAGAGCAACTCAACACGAACTATCCATCGGATTTCTCAACGAATTACGTTAAATAGATTTATATCCCCAGGAGGTGCAGGTATCTTTTGGCTAGAGATAGAACTATTTGAACAAATAATATATAATATACTGAATATACAGGGTCATACATTGAGAATCACATACATTAACTCTGAATGGAGGCCACCGATGTGCTTCTAAATAACCCAATGGGTCTTTGGCCTTTTATGACCGAGTTATGGGCTTTTTTTTTCAATTTTATCTATTGCCTAATTTACCAATTTATAAAAAGTAGGAAAATCTGCGTCCGGATTAGCTAAAAATTCACCGATTTTTCCACCCTGAAAACAACACATTGTATATCTGATTTTTTATGATTCGTTTACATATTTGAAAAGAGTACAACAAACTGTATATGTTTGCTATGAGCAGACGATTTTAGGTACTACTTCAATTTTATATTTAAATTCTTATTTCTGAGCATTATAGGGGTACAAAATGGAATAGGACGGGTTTGTTTAAATGTTTAAAAGCTACTTACGTAATAAGTTGATTCTAGTTCGCATTTACACCACTTCACAATGAAATTAATTACAGGTCCGTATTTGGAACCAAATATCACAATAAGAAAATATCGTACGTCCTGTATAATGGTTATTTAAAATTTTTGGTAGGTTTGTAGATATAGAGAATATAAAATTAAGTTGAGTACTATCTTGTCAGACAATAAATGTAACCATTTCCACACTATCTTTAAGTGAATTTTTATGAGTTTACCATTATTATTTAGTAAATATTTAATCAGATTTTATTCATAAATATGTTTTTCATAATACGAGGGTTGCCTGTTAAGTTTTTACAATCGAACAATAGGTGGCGTTAATGAGTTGTGGCACCACTGTATTTGTTGTTGATAGTGAACGTTTAAAAGATGAAAGTTTGTGCAAAAATGGAAATCACCCGTGAAGGCTTACGTTGGATGATTTTTTATGATTTTAAAAAGGCCTTACTCAACAACAATGCATAGAATCGCTTCGTGCAACTTTTGGAAATGAAGTACCATCAGAGAAGACTGTTTACAATTGGTTTGCAGAATTTCGTCATAGCCGTCAGTGATGAATGTCGAGAAGGTCGACCAAAATCGGTTGTCATTCTGAGAAACATCGATGCTGTGCGCAACATGATTAAAGAAGATCGGCAAGTGACCTACAGATAGATAGCGGCGTCTCTAGGATATCGCAGACTGCAATACAATCGCTTTTGCATGAACATTTAGATGTAAGAAAGATATATTCCAGACGAATTCCGCATAATTTGAACGAAGCGCAAAAAAAGAGTCGTGTTGATTGGTGTCTGGAAATGTTAAAAAAATTCGACCGAGGACGTTCAAAATCCGTATACATCGTTACAGGAGACGAAACTTGGATATATTCGTTTGAACCTGAAAGCAAATAAGTCTACTGTTTGGGTGTTTAACGATGAACCAAATCCCACTAAAGTTGTTCCTTCACGGAGCACTTCCAAGAAAATGATCGCTTGTTTCTTAGGATTGTACTGGATACGTCCTAACCATTCCATTAGAGGATCGAAGAACTGTAAATGCCGAATGGTATGCAACAATTTAATTGCTAACGGTCTTCGATGAAATAAGGAAAAAACAAAAACGTCGCATCATTCTTCATCACGATAATGCCAGCTCCCATAAAGCACGTCAAACAATTGAATATTTGAAGGAGGAAAACATCGAATTAATGTCTCATTGCCCGTATTCACCCGATTTATCGCCTAATTACTTTTTCGTGTTCCCCACTGTCAAACAAAAGATGCGCGGACAGCGATTTTCATCACCTGAAGAAGCTGTTGAAGACTTTCAAAACCATGTTTCAACGATATCAGTTTCAGAATGAAAAAAATGTTTCTAGAATTGGTATGAGCGTATACAAAAATGTATAGACCTTAAAGGCAAATATTTCGAAAAGCAATAAAACACTTTGTTTCGAACTTGTTCGTGTCTGTTTAACTTTTTGTAAAAACTTAAAAGGCAACCCTCGTAAGTATTAGATTAATGTTTAATTAAATAAGTTATTCTTAAGAGTAAACCGGACCTCTCGAAGCAAAAATATTTTAAGTATCTTCTAATATAAAATTATTCTATTTATATGCGTGCCACTGGGAATGCTTCGTGATATATGTGTCTTGACAATATTGAGAGATGTAAATTTGTGAAACGGTAAGGCAGCACTGTACAAAGACGTTTAAGAAAAAAAGGTGGGAAAGCATCCCATTTAAAAACTACTAGATATTTATTAAAACAAAAAGCAGCAAATTTTTATAGATTTAATACAGAATGGCGCGTAAATGTTTTTTTTTTATTTTTTTAAAATTTTTTTTTTAAAAATACTTTTCTAAGGTTTACAAAAAATTCAAGGTTTCTCCACCCTAAGTACTATTATTAATTATTATTGGTATTTCCTGAAAAAAAATCACAAAAATCGGTCTAAAATTAAAGGCTCAGAATGAATTATAAATTTTCGAGGTGCCCGGTTTGCTCTTAAATCCTAAGTTGATGGTATCTATTTCACACATTCGTAAAATGGGAGTCTATGAAAATGCAAGAACTATGTAAATTTTTCTTTATTGATAATAAGTGTAACAATTAAGTCTTTCATTTCTTTCATCTCTTTCCATTAGTTGATACTTTTATTATTCGTTGTTAGACATACGTCTAGTTTATGTTGATTATATTTTTTCATTAGTTATTATTGATTTTTCCTTTAGTTATTATTGCTTTTTATTATTTGATAGACTAAAACAGGGTTTTTAACTTTTTCGTGATGAAGAGCCATTTGACCTAATTTTTGTCTTGAATGGACCACCAACAGTTTGATGGTAAGAAACTGGCAGGTTGAATTAAAAAAAACGAGTCAATTAGAAATCAAAACGTATTTAATAAGTAAGAAAATCATATAGTAGGTAGTGTTAGTGCGATTTTTGTAACTGCATGCTTTTAATAAATGGTTGGATCCTTGGTTCAGTGTTGCACTGGCGTCCAAACGATTTCTGAATTTATTTTTAATTATTAAAAGTGCTCACATAAGTATGTCGAATTTTCGGAAAAGAAAATGTTTTTTGAATCCAGAAATCTTAAAATTTAATTCTTGCCTCGAATGTATCCTTGCAATTCAATAACTTCTTGTATGTCATTGAGTACCTTAATAACAGTGACAGAGAAAGGGTTGCGGAACAGTTTACGAATGCTTTTATCAAATGAATTCGTTATTCAAGTGTATCAAGTGGGGTGTAATCTGTTTTTTATTTCTACTCGAATATCATCACACTGGTTTTTTATAATAGGCTTTAACGTTTCAAAGGCAGATAAATTATTAGATTCAACTTTGCTAATCCAGAGGTTGATTTTAGAAATGAATGCACTGGGTTTATCTTCAAATATAAATATGTTACCTGCGCCTTCCAATTTCATATTTCCTGAACCTTAAAGCTAAAGATTTAGTTTATGTAGCTGTGTGTCCAGCCAATAATCTCACTGAGTTTAAGTAAACATGCTACAGTATTCCAGGCAGAAATAGCAGCAGTACATCACGGCGCCAAGAAGGTATTAAGACATAAGGTAAATGGAAAAATAATTTATCATATTATACTCACATAGTCGAGCGACGTTAAAAGCATTCCGTTTCATGCAGCTACACTCAAAGCTTGTGTGGGACTGTTTGGAAGCCCGAACAGCTAAGTAGTCAAAACAGACTAACCTTAGCCTCAGTACCAGGCCACAGAGAACATTAGGACATCGAAGAGACGATTTACTAGTCCGAGAATGAGCTTCTAAGGGTCTTATTGGCCCATAATTCTTCTGTGGTACCACAAAGCAGCGGTTATTAAATAATCTCAGGAATGGTGGATCAATTCACCAGGACAGAAACACGCCAAAAAGTTCTTAAAAGCCCACAGCCAAAACTCGCCGAGCATCTTCTAAGCAATAATAGACAAAATACTAGGTACAATTTTATTTGGCAATAATTGATTATAGGTTTACCTTACAAATGTATTGTAATTGTGTGGTTTCAACTTATTTTGAGGGTATTAACAGGGCATTGTAGTCTTAACAAGTATATGTATAACATCGGCTTGGCATAAGAGTCCTTGTGTCAGGCAGACGAGGAAACTGCAGTACCCGTTTTGTGTTACTTCGAAGGTCTATCAAGACTGAGATTTCTTACACTTTAAAGAAGAAAAATCAAGATCATCTTGTTTCGACGTAGAACTACTTCCTAGTCTATATGGAGTCTACTACAAAAGGCCAAAACTAGACAAGGTATTAGCCAACGATTAAAGGATATATCCACAATAGACCTTTTCATCATGTGATCAGCGCAAGCGCAGCCGCCATGTTGAAATAGCGCCAATTCAAAAGTTTCGTACTGTTTTGATCAACAATGGCTGGAAAAGCAATATTATCTCTACATCCAAATCAATCATTACAAAAAATCGTTGATGGTGATTTACATTTCTATAATTCTATGGAAGCACATAGTTGTGAGCAATTAAAAAGGTTCTTGAAGTGACGTGGACGTTCGGAACAAGGAAAAAAAGTTTGGTGATTGGGAGGTTAGGTTTCAATACATATAAGACACATATTACTTTACTTTTTTTATCTCATTTTTTAAACGAATACACTTAAAATTAATATTTATCGATTATAATTTTTTTCACGTTGACATTTTAACATACTTGTTTACAAAAAACAGTACGAAAAAGATGGCTGAAACTGACGCATGCGCACACAAAAAACTTGTGATGAAAAGGTCTATAGATCTGAAAAGGCCTCATCTATTCTAGTTGTGTAAAAAATCTACTAAATAAGCCAAATTTATTTAAAATTTGAGGTGACCAAACTGGTCCAACTAGTCTTTTTCTTTGTTCAAAGCAGTTTGATATCCTCTTTCAGTTCGAAAATCGAAAAACCTCGCCAACGATGTTTTCCTCAAAATCCAACGAACTTTAGCGTGAAAAAGCAGAGTTTCGTGTTCGGAGTACATATCAGAACACAATTTTTTGAAAAATCGCATGTTGAATAGGTGTACTACTTTTAACAAAGTTGACTAGTTTCAGCAGTCTTCATCGATTCAGGGAAGCATTCTGGGATCGATTTAGCAGCCAATTATTGAAGTTGAATGAAACAGAGTGCTGTTGTTATTACGGATGGACCATTTTGTTTTATTAAAGCTGCAAGCCCGGGACAGAAATGAAGCATAGAAGGAGCATCATTCGTACAAAATCCAGCAACATTATGCCATGTCTGTCAAAATATTTCGTCATTATATAAAGTCTCAACCTTGCCCCGTAGTTATAAATAGTAGATATGGATATATCAGTAAATACTGGTCTAAAATATGTATGGATTGGGTCTCTTGGGGATACCACAATAAAAAAGTAAAAATTTTAAATGATCATACAGGACGTTTGAAATGATTGTGATATTTGGTCCCAAATACGTACCTGTAATTACATTGTGTAGTGGTGTAAATGCGAACTAGAATATTGTTTTTCTGGTATAATATTTGACAACGTTGTAACAATGTGCAGTTAATCTAGAGAGTGCTTTTTCGCGGGAATATTCACCAATAATGGTTTTTTAATCACAGTTTTCTTCTAAATGTCTAATTAATGTTTTCTTGTAAAAATAAATACCATTATTTATTGTTTCAACGTAATTAGAATTAAAAATTCCGATGAGTTGTTATAGTCTATTATAAAAATTTGTATTGGATGATTACATATTTTTTGTTGTTATATTAAAAGACGGAATTATTTCTCTAAACAGATCACAAATCTTGTTGTAAGTGCCGCCCAGAGGTATTTGGACGTTTTTCAATTACTTGCCTTTGTTGCTTCAATAGTCACTTCCATTTTTGCGACACACGCCAGTTTCTCGAAATAAGGCGAATTAATTGACCAAAGGGTGGGCAAAATAATCGATTAACCAATTATTAATGGATTAGACGATTTTTTTTAAATCGATTAATCGATTATTTTATTTTTTTTCGATTAACCAATTATTTTCGATTTTTCAAAGATAATTATTATGTTCGATTTCGATTAATCGAGTAATTAAAATAATCGAATGAGCGTAATATCTAACTTCTAACTAAATTTTATTTCAATTTAATAAAAAAATGATGTAGAACATCTTTCTTTAAAAATTATCTTAAAATTTAAGTTTTTGTTTTTTTTGAAGAGCATTTTATAAACGAAACACACAATCACACTAGCTTGCTTTTAAAATAAATTAATTATAGTGTAAAATGTTAAAACATAATTTATTTTAATAACTTTTTTAAATGTTTTTTAATTTTGGTTTGTATTGTAACCGCCCAATCCCTGGTCGCTTCTTGAATTTATCAAAAGCATGTGTTTAATTACCTCCCTCCTCTTCGTAAAATTCAAAGTAATTTATACTTACTGCCTTTTTCCTCTAGTAAGGTTATTTTATTACCCACGTGTTTAATTAATTTGTAAACGATTCGATGTAAAGTTTAGTGCAAATTTGTGAATGGAATAATGTTCAAAATATATTTAACTTAATTTATTTTATCCTCAAATAAATAGAATCTCAAATGCTATTGAAAAAGCATTAGAAAACAAAGAAGTCTATTCAGCCATCTTCCTCGATGTTGCGCAGGCTTTTGATAAAGTATGGCATGATGGCTTAAAACATAAACTGAATGTGTTACTTCCATAGCCATACTCAGAGCTATTGGATTCATACATTTCAGATAGATTCTTTAGAGTAAAACAAGATGAAGTATACTCTGATTTGAAAGAAATTAAAGCAGGAGTACCACAGGGAAGCGTCCTGGGACCCACTTTGTATCTGTTATACACTTGTGACATACCCCAACTAGAACAAGACACAATAGCTACATTTGCAGATGATACTGCCATCCTAGCGATAGGCAAAGATCATGAAGAAGCTGCAAATAAACTACAAACATCAGTTAATCAAATAAATAAATGGACCAAAAGATGGCGTATTAAACTAAACGAAACCAAATCTGTTAATATTAATTTTACTAACAAAAATGGTCAAAGAATACCAATTAACATAAATAATGCTCAGGTCCCTTATGCTAACTCGGCAAAATATCTAGGTATTACATTAGATGCAAGACTTCGCTGGAAGGTCCATGTTAAAAAGAAAAGACAAGAGTTAGATATAAAATTCAAGAAAATGTATTGGTTACTTGGTAGTCATTCCAGCTTATCTACACATAACAAAATTCTATTATATAAACAAGTTCTCAAACCAATTTGGACCTATGGCATTCAGCTCTGGGGTTGTGCCAGCTACAGTAATATTCTAATAATCCAGAGATTCCAGAACAAAGTATTGAGGAACATTGTCGATGCTCCTTGGTACATTAGAAACAGCGACCTTCAGATGGACACTGTTGACCACACTATCACCAGATTCGCTAGGAGTCACGAACAACGGCTCCACCAACATGTGAACGTTGAGGCGATCCAGCTTCTGGACAACACGAACACAAGAGAGTGAAACCTTTTGAGTTAGCCAAATGATTGTGTTAATAACAAAGCAAAGCATTGTGCGGTTTAGTTTTACACGTTAGTTTAGTGTAATTAAGTTATCAGACCCTAAGGTATACTAGCGAGTAGAACTTTAGTTTTTAAGATTGCAACCCTAGTTAAGTTAGGTTATAACAAAATTACTCATTGATCAAGTCTTGATCAGATTGTAATATCAATAAACGCCCCTTTTGGAGCGTTTTTTCACAAAAAAAAAAATAGCGTATACAATTTTAAATTGGGAATGTTTACAAATACACAGGTCACAGACCACTTGCCGTCAAATATATACTGTTGAAGAATTCTTGAGGATTTACAGCAGATGTCCCCAGAATTACACTGTCTTAAATAATTGTTTCGTCGTTCCTTTTTTATATAGGTGAGCTTATTGAGATACAGACGTTGTAATAACAGACGAATATCCCTTATAGTCCTACTAGAATAGTGCCAGATCAGTACCAGCAAACTACATCTTGTGTTCAGATCTACGTAAGGTGCGAAGATTGAGAGATAATTAAGACAGTCCAACCCTGCAGTAATATCAAACATATTTGTGTAAAATGTGAGTCTAGCCAAGTGTCATTTACCCTAGTCAACTGAGCAGTTAATTTATTAGCTAGAAGTAGGGTGTATTGACATTTCGGTAACTCACTAAGTCTTTATGTTGGTATGATTTAAAGGCAATGTGGCCCGTAGCACGTTCACTCGGATGGCCCAAATGCGGCACCAGTGAATAATAAATTCCATAATAATACAATAACTGACTATTATTGAATAATAATGAGTAACACAATAATACGCATTATTATTGTACAATAAATTCCCATATTACAATAATACGTTTTAATTTAAGTCATTAAGTCACTATCGGATATGCCTACCGTTAGATGTATATCGTCTGTTTCTATTTCCGACATTTATATTGTTGTTTGATATGGAAGCGTTGTTTCTGTGGAAATATTTAGCCGGGACGTCGGAGAAGCATCAAGACGTAGAAGCGTTGGGACGTAGAAGCATCGGAACGTAGAGCGACGGGACATAGAAACGTCGGATAGAGAAGGGTGTCGGGATGTAGAAGCATTGGGTAGGGAACAAGGGCGACTCCAAGAAGAATTTTCGGGGGGGGGGGGGGGGGGGATTGCCTTTAGATATTCCCTTTTTAGTAAAGTTTTTGGAATAAAAAGCCCATAAATCGTAAGAATTTTCACCTGGGGGAGTAGGAGGAGTTGGGTTCCCAGACGCGTACAAGAAAATTAGTTCTTCTGCGGACAGGGCTATTGAGATTATTTATTAGGTATCATAAATAAGAATGCAACTTTTCTTTAATACATTGGAATTAATAAATGATGACGGTACCTGGGTGAGGTAGGTTACAGTTTTAAGTGTTCACGATAACAATCCTGAATTGATTCAGAACTACTGATTCATACTTGTAGCGCATGTCCAATTCATTATCAATTCTGAATTGTTACCACGAACGCAACCAAAAATCGATTAGTCGAATATTTTCGATTGATCGATTATTTTAGATTAATCGATTATTCGATTATTTTCGATTGATTATTTTCTATTAATCGATTATTTTTTATTAATCGATTTTAGTAATTAAATATTATTAAGAGAAAATAATTGCTAGATATTTGTCAATATAATAAATTTGACAATAATCTCAAATACCATTTCTTCTTTTTCTTAAATTTGATTTAAGCGCGTGTCGTTCATGGCTTACTTTAGAAACATTTTTGTGGATCACTTCAGTACATTCAGCAATAATCAAGAGTGTAATTAAATCTAACGAGTGCAAGAAATTCGCTTTCCAACGGAGTCGTGGACACTATTTTTCCTACGACCCTAAACCACCAAAATTTTAATAAATTTTTAATTTTATTTATAAGATTTTTCTAAACGTGTCGGTACGGTTACGGTTGGGACACGGTCAGGTCTAGTGAGTAGAAACCTTAAAGCCATGACTCTCCTGCATTACAATATAGTATCTATGCAATAGATAAAAAAGAAGCACGGTTAACGGGAAATGGTGAGGAAATCAAAGATTCGCCCACCCGGAGAGAGATAATAATTAAAGTTTGAACTGTTGAAAACCATGAGGGCACTTATGAAACGCTATCAAGATCGTACTGTTCCGAATACCATTGTAGTTAGCGTGCAAAAGGTGTTATTTATTCAGTATTTCTATTTCGTCAACGGATCTACGCGATACAGAGTGATTCGGGATACGTTGCGGTTAAGTTGGCGCGAGTTTATTGATTACAAATAATTCCTACATCGTTATGTTTTTTAAAAATGTCGGGATATGTGAAAACGAGTTGTTTGAAACGAAGAACTAGTGTAAAAAACAGGGTTAGGTTGTAATATTAAAAAAAAAAAAACTAAGTTAAGGGAAGTTTTATATAAATCAGCTAGGTAAATGTGTCCACGGCCACTTAAGCGAAAATATTATTTTCATTTAATTTAAAAATAGATCTTCCAGAAACTTAAATCTCTCGATTATATTTTTTATAACAATATTTTTTTTTGTTTTTTATGGAAAAAATAAGACAAGTAATATTTAATTACTTTATAATAAATCTTTGTTGATGGGAAACGTCCACTTTGTAGCGCACAACATAATATCATACCACAATTAGCACAATAAGTTTTATCGTCCACACATACATACAATTTTCAATTTGTAGTTTTAACTCACATCCCTGTGTAGCATATAAATCGTTCAAAATACTATAGTAAACTCAAAGCAATTTTGAA
Organism: Psylliodes chrysocephalus; assembly: GCA_927349885.1. Classification (NCBI taxonomy): domain Eukaryota; kingdom Metazoa; phylum Arthropoda; class Insecta; order Coleoptera; family Chrysomelidae; genus Psylliodes; species Psylliodes chrysocephalus. Next base: position 67,217,053 of record OV651818.1, read on the forward strand.
TAATCAAACCTAAGATATTATTTTTCATGACTTTATTGATATGCGATTTATGTCCAGGATGCTAAGGTAGAATGTCAAACGTAATTCAAAAAGAACTAATACAGTACTAGAACGTAACCAGTATTATGCTGCAGTGATTTTGAAAAAATAATAAAAAACATTCTAAAAACCATTTATCTTATTCCTTTTCCATTTTTAAGGCTTGGCTAGCGCTCTCAGTTTTAAAAAGAATACTAAGGGTGAGATTACAGAACGTCTGCAACTTTGCAGATCTGCAAATATGGCGGCAACTTTGCAGATCTGCAAATATGGCGGACTTACAAATGTAAGTATCAAATTTTCGTATTCCAAAAAACATCTGCAAATTCGGAATATTTATTGTGGTTTATTACCCCAACAACACTGAACCCAAATCCATTACTATGTTTAAAAACTCGATAATCTGACACCACGAACTGTATTCAATCAAAAGAAACAAAAGACTTCATGGTTGAAGGAACTTCTAACCTTCTTAAGGGTGGATTTGGATTTAGTGTTATTGAGGGTAATAAACCACAATAAATATTGCGAATTTGAAATTTGAAATACGAAAACTTAATACTTGCATCTGTAAGTACGCCAAATTTGCAGATCTGCAAAGTTGCAGACGTTCTGTAATCTCACCCTAAAAGTTTAATAATATTATTACGCTAGTTTTCGGTCAACTCAATTTATTTCAAACCCAACTTTTGCAATATACAACTTAACATTAACGTAAAACGTCTATCATAAAACTGAAACTGTGAGAAACTATGTAGAATTTTGTTAATTTAATTCACTCTTTATGGCCAAGTTTAATAATTTGTTTATAGATTTCGCTATATTGAGAACGAAGTACTTATGTCTAATCATAGTCCAACCGCTCATGGAGATAAGATATTTCTGTTTAAAATAGAAGTAGTTGATATCCAGCTACGCGTGGAGAGAGGTTAATTCTGTTTAGCATAGGTTAAAAAGAGTGTTGTTATGCTTTTATATAATGGTAGTAAGATCATTTACCTACGTTTTTGAGTCGTTATTCATTTATTGTCCATTTTTTATTTTATTTTATTTAAAAAACAAAAAAAAATAAACGTTTAGAACTATCCTATGTACCTTATCGTTTATCCCTCTATATTATATCTGATTCCAGAACTATCCTAAGTCACACGTCACAGGTAATACAAACTATGCTATATCCAGATTTTTCCGATGTATCCAAAATATATTATTATTGACTAAACTATATTAAAAACGTTACCCTTAATGTCAATAATATAGGGGTTATGATTGACAACCTGTGTTATTTTTAACAGGTCTGTTATTTTATAAACACACAGAAATAACAAGCTGCTCACAAATAACGTGTCTGTTAAAAATAACATTACTTGTCCATCATAACCCCGATAATTTGTTATATTGTCTTATTTATTTAAGACCTTTCAGACTACATATCTTACATGTTACATATCTGGCAACATTGCAAATATCAAATCTGGAATCTCCGTATCCCAAAATAGGTGTACCCAAATTTTGTACAATAAGGACTAGCAATTTACGAGATAATTGGCCGTTTCCAGACTTTTGGGCCACTCTGTATATTGGTATAATGTAGGTACATAATAATATATGTGCTCCTAATGTGAACATATTTGAAAATATATTCATAAAAAAATATTCAGTAGCCACAAAAGAAAAGTTGTAGTATTTTATGCTCTAAGGACAATATCAATAAACACAATAAACAGTACTGTATTCTTGTAAATATGCGATTTATTGCAATCTTTCCTTTATCTCCCACATTCTCATTTGCTTACAAATTTCAGATAGCGTGTATTAACGCATATTATTATCATCATCGAAACCATTATTGTGACTAACTCTGGTGCAAATTTAAGATAAATAATAAATATAATTTTTTTTTTCCTGAAATTACAGGGATAAAAATTAATTATGAATTTCTACTAAAAAACGTGGTTAGTAGAATTTTTCTTAGAACTTTTTATGATATTGAATTTGATACAACTATACTCTGTATAATTTTTTTATATAGGGTAGCGAAAACTTCTGGCGATAAGGTATTTTCTTTGAAACGAATGAATGTATTCTGTCTTTTTTAGAGGACATGTCAAATTTATGTGTCGTCAGCGTTTAGCGTAGGTACCGCTTTTTCTACTGATTTTTTTAAATGGCAACGTAGGTCGAGTCTTTTCAATAATAGTATCTAATATAATACAGTCCCATTCATCACCCTAAATTACTTTGTTGCCATACTTTTTTGCTACCCTGTATGTGTAGGATAAAAAAACAATATTAATTTGATACAGTCTGATTTATCACCCTACAATTTCATAATTATATATTCATTCGTATATATGTTATGTATATTGTACTTTTAATCCTTAGGGAGTAAAAGGACCTTTTTAGTCCCTATTAGTTCAGTTGAAGGCAATAGCATATTTTTTGTTTTGTAATCTGTGCGTAGATAAGGTAATATCCATGTGGGTGTTGAAAAAATATTTTCCTACGACCACTTAGGAAAGTGACAATGAATAAGAATTTACTTTTCACCCGTGTGCGAATATGCTACTTTTCGCATCAGCTGTCATACTAAAATCGATATGATTGTTAAATTATTGAAATTGTTGTAAATTAGATCCTAGATATTTATCTTTAACAATTATTATTCAAATAATTTTAAAATACTAAGTTATTTTTGCTTTTTATTCTGGTTAAACACATAACCGATTAGATTATTCAATTGACGCAAGGCCTATAAGCTCAGGTGGTAGATTATCAAACTTTATCAATTTTGCCATTTGAGACCTGGCGAGCGACCTCGTTCAAATCCTTGCGGAGGCAGAATTTTTTTTTTTAGTTTTTTTTTTTTTTTTTTTTGTTTAGAAAATACGAAAATTTAATAAATACTATTATTGTTGATAATTTTTTTAAAATACATGTGAATTATTATAATAATACATCACTTGTGTGAAAAGTGATTTTCCACACTCGGCTTGTGCCTCATGCGACAATATTTCCCACTCGTGTGAAAAATGTCACTTTCCACACTCGTAATGTAATGTACTATTTTTCTACACCCACATAGATATCAGCTATTCTACACACAGTCTACAAAACGTAAAAGTATGCCATTGAGTATAACTGAACGAATACATTTCATATCCATTCTACCTACTAAGAACACTGCACAAATATGAGATTCACCAATTACAGTTTATATTTTGTTCACCCGGCTACTATTATTTATTTAAATTTTAAATAAGTGACAATTCTGTCAAACTAATTGTCAGTATATTTTTTAGTTATTGAGATTAAATATAAATTAAAATATCGTCTATATTTACAAATAAATCATAAATTTTAAAAAACGTTATAAAATCAATTTAATTAGGTACTAGTATGAAAATTAAAATATAGTGTGTGGCGATGGAGCAGATACTAGGGTATTTGGGTGTCCTGCAGACGTCCCGGGTTCAATTCTAGGACTGGAGACTAATTAAATAAAATCTTTTTTTTTCAAGTTTATTTTATTATATAAATTAGTAAGTCATTAATTATTTAAAATTAGTTATTTTATCTTAATATTCTCAGACGATTGTCTTCGTGCGTTATGGCATTATGGGCCATCATATCCACTCTTGTTGCAAAATAGTATATTATGCAACGATCATGTAATAACCATTAAATGAGAGTTGCATACGCTATTTTTTCTACACCCGATAAATAATCAAGAACTATAAATATATGTATATTTGTATTGAACACAATAACAGTAGTTACTCGTATTTCTATAAAAAATTATACAAAATTGTAATTGATGGTTTTACCTCGGGTATTGATATTCCCATAGATTTTTGGGGCAAAATATTTTGTACTGCATTTTCTGCTTTCTCCGATATGTGTAGAGAAGTCGATGTTAAGTCTTCTATATCGCTGATATGACATTTTGATAATATAATTATCGAAGTTTAGCTATCTACGAAATTTAATACGTAGTGATTTTGACAACTAAAACAATTACATATAGAACAAACGTCAAATGCACAGCATGCTTGATTGAAAAATTATGGGTTTCTATTGATTAAAAATCTGTATCGTTATGAAAAATCTATATCATAATGGGTATCATTATGAACCGGATTATGGGCATATGAGTATATTATTATAATACGGGTGTAGAAAAACTACTATTAATAATTTGTTAAAAATAAATATCTAGAATGTAGGTACAAATATCAATATTCACGATTTAATCATAAAATCTATTTTACTATTAATAGTGACATCCATTGCGTTCGGTCTGCCAAGTTCCTTTAACTCCTTTAACACTTTTTACTCCAAACGACCCTTTTAGTGTTCGGTTTAGACCGATTAGTGACAGTTTAACACGCTTAAATGTCATTTAAAAGCACCTTAAAAAACTCCGCTTTTGTCCCGCTCCAACCCCTGACTATCCGAACTCGCCTATTACATGGATCAAAATAGAAATTACGCGTTTGACATATTTGACAGCTGATGCGGAAAGTAGATATTCACACACGGGTGGAAAGTAGATTCTATCCACACGCGTGTGATATAGGGCACTTCCAGCAAGACTTAATAGTGCGATATATGTCATTTTCCTAAGTGGTCGCAGGAAAATATATAATTATTATTTTTTATTAATTAGTTTTTTAGCTTTTTGAGCCTCTGACGATACTCATTTGTTTCACTTTTACAGTCATTTAGTCTGATAGCTTTATCATTTTAAAAATTAATTATAAATTTAAAAGAGAAGCAAGAGAAACAACAATCAAAATGTACCTATGTGAAGATTTTTCATCAGATTCATGTACGCCACCAGAAATTGCTACAATAATTGCCGAAAATATTACTAATAAATCGGTGCACATAATTTCACACATTTATTGTACTCGCATCATAAATAACTATTTTAATAACAAACGTTATCTAGATTCTACTTTAATCTCTTTATTAGCCAGGTATTTATACCTAACTACTAGATAATATCTAATAATAGCTATTATTTGTAAATTGCACGTATTTCGTAATGGCTATTTTTAAAAAAGAGATAGATAACTAACATCCCAATACCCAATTTCAATTTGAAGTGGTTGAACGAGAGTGCTCGGAGTGCCGACTAACGTCAGACCGACGTGGGTGCGGTGACAGGCATCCTCTGTAATTCAAAATACGTTTTAAAAGATTTTTTCTGTTAAAAACTCGCAAGGTCAATTTTTTTTACCGACATGACTAACGCGGCAGACGTTTTTATTGTTGCCGCTGAACTATTTTATATAAAATGCAAGCATGCAGAAGGTGTGCAAAATATTCCAATAAGCGAATTTTAACAATACTGTTTTGTAATTTGAGCATTGGAATACCTACCTAATAAGCGTTTTAAAGAATGTAATAGATTCAATAACTGTGTAAAAAACTGGTTTTTATTTTAATATGTATAACATTGAACACAATATCGGTTTTCAAATAAGAATGATAAATTTGATATCACTGAATAAAGTTACTTAGTTTTTTTTTAGATCCAAGTATGCACAAAAATCGAAGACAAATTACCTATACAATATTCTTAAAATACAGTTTTTAACAGTACCCGTATCCCACATGACTAAATTAATGTCACCAGCTTAATTTCAAATGAAATAGATTTCAAGTAAAATCAAGTATAATTCCGAAACTATATATGTGAAAATAAATAAAACTAGCAGAATTATAAAATCACAGCTCAAGAAGAATTTTGCAAATTATGCAAATTTAGATACATAATTTCCAAAGAAACAACAAAATGTTCTCAAAAAATTCTCACCTCCTGTGGTATTACCCTTGAAAATTTCACAACTCTACATACTATTAGTGTGATATAATTTGTGTTCAACTGACAGTTAGCTTTTAACAAAAATAAACTATATGTCATTGAATTTGATACAGATGTTTTTAGTTTGTATTAAATATTGTTTTCAGGTCGTAAAAAAGTAGTTTAAAGGTGTGTATGTTTAAATGAATACAATCTTGAAAATAATAGAAATAAAATGTTAATGAATACTTATAACCTCTATTTTTATAAGTCTACTGTCATTGTCATTGGATACAAATTACGTCAACACTAATATAGCGTGTTCACATCAATCTTGTCTTATCTGTAGTGTCACTTTAAAATCCAGTTATCATGGCTCAACCTTTTTTTTTTCGATGCTCTTTACCTATCTATGGTTTTTGAGATCTCTGCGAGATGTTTCACATGCGATGTATAGTCAGCGCTGACGATCAGTTCGTCTTATTGTTTCAATCCCTTTCAGATGTGAAGTGGACCGTCAGCGTACCGTCATCATGGTGCTTCACAAAATTGCTTTTTTTTTTTCTTCCTTTTTATAATTTTTTCAGCGACAACACTGCGTTCTTTTCTATGCAAATACATTTTTGCAATTGATCGAACGCATGCATGTGAACACAAGACGGTTGACTGATTATCAGTGCATCCGTATCATCGGGTCTGACTATTAGTTTGTGAAATAGCTCTGATGCTTTTCTAAATACAAAATCCAAATCTAATTGCATTAGAGATTACTTTATTTATGTAAACATTGATGTAAATAAAATGTTTGTCTGATATGGTCTATAAACGTGTACCTCTCAAAATATAGCTATTAATAAACACAGATCCAAAAATATATAATTAATTTTTATTAATTAGACTTTCTGTTTTGTTCCAGTTGGAATCATGGTTCAAAACGAGCAGCACGAAAAAACCACCCGGCCAGAGACCCACGTCCGCTCTGGTAGCGCGGCCGAATTCGGAGACAGATATCGTAGACGTTGACGAAGAAGATCAGAGAATCGACGCGATGGTCGAAAAGGAAGTCAACTCTAAAATAGAGGAACTGCTGGTAAGCCAAACAATATATTTGCATTTGTTAAAATGTTTTCCACAAATTCCACTTTAAATTTATACCAGTCAAAAGAATTGTAAATCTTATGACTTTGACTTAATATTTTCAGAGCGATATGAATCTAACCGACGACAAGAAAAAACCGTTACGGATCATGGCCCTGGAACAAAAGAGAGAAATGCTCAAAATGCATTGCAAGAAGAAGGGCCAACAGGAAACCGGAAGCCGTTTCAACGATCCAGAAGACTACTACAAATATCTCGATCAACATATCAATTCCGAATACCCGCAACTGAACAAATGCATGAATTGCATCGAAAGCCTAAGAGTGGCGCTAGCGAACAATCCCATTAGTTGGGTGGTGAAGTATAGCACCATTGGCGGCTTGCAGAAGCTCATACAGGTGTTGGATATTGGTGTTAAAAAGTAAGTTATTTCGTTAAATGTATCGTCACCAGATTCAATTGCCATACAATCCTCTAGCAAAGTCGCAATTTTCTCTAACTTCCTCTGTCATATTCAGTTCTGTTCTCAAATTAAATCATCCAGTTTGATGCGTGGACTTTTCTTAAACCGTCTGTTACATCGTGTTTCTAACTCAGTTTGGACCTTTCCTGTCGGTCGTGCTATAAATATGTTCTCGACTGGATTGCTCCAGAAAACTTTATGATCGCTATGGGTATTAACTCAAAAAAGAAGTAACATCATCCAGATGTTGTTGCCTTAATAAAATCAAACATTATGATAAAATGGAGGCATGATTGGTCACAATATTGTATTACTGATTCCAATTAGTACATTAAAAGACATATTTTAAAATCACTCTGGTTTAAAAATCATGTAATTCCAAGACACTACATTATATCTTTAATTAGAACCAGATTTAGTCATGCTAGTTATCCCAAACACTTGTTTAAAATTAATACAGAAGCAAATTGATATTGTGACTTTTGTATAAAATAGACAGTACATTCAAATATTCTTTATATGAATCTTACAAAAATATCATTTCATCCCTCTTAAATATTGAAACAACGAACTATTTTGTTCTGATAATTTTATCAATTGAATCTTAAAATTTTTTGAGACACACCAATATTCGTTTATAATTAGAATTGTTCCTCTTTCCTTTTCTCTATATTATACCTATTTGTTTACCATCTTTTTTTTGTGTCTTCGGCATCAACTACTAAGGTTATCAGCCTCGTGTTCTGTGTAGGCTTTGTTACTGTTTCCCAGCGCCACTTTAGGAACATCACTGTTAATTAGAACCCAACAGTGAATGGTTGAGTGGGGAATCCTACCAAGGCATCAGAATTAATTTTAAATAATTAAATTAAATAAAAAAATTCCGACCAACCGTGGGATTCGAACCTGGGACCCTTGGATCCACAGGCAGAGACTCTACCACTGAGCCACCCACCCCCTGTTTACCCTCTTATCAAGGCCTATTTTTGTTTGTCTATTTGTTAAAAAAAAAAACATGATGATGGGTCCCTGTAGGAGAAACGAGTGTCTGCCATGTATTGTTTTTCTTCTCACACCTTCTTGTTATGAAATATTCTGGGGTAGTTCTGTAGTCTGAATAAAAGAGTATTGCAGTAAAAGTGGGGATATAACGTCACATTCCATAGGCGCACTTTGCACAAATCATCTTGTAGAAAATTTTATTAGCTCTTATTTGTGAAAGAGATATAAAGGAGTAATAAAAAAAAAAAAAAAAAACGGTAATTTAAATATTTACCACCGATTTACACTAAACAAAAACATTCTCTATGTCCTCTACAACCCCTTATCGGCCGTTTATTGACTGAATTAAACAGTAAACTTGAATCTCAATTTCCCGATTTCTTTTCTCTTTCAGCAAAGACAATCGACTTCAAAACGAGTGCTTAAAGTGTTTAGAAAAATTCATGAATAATACTACGGGTTTGAAAGCGTTCTTCAAACATACTAAAGGCCACGTGAGCGTCGCGAGGTGTCTCGACCATGAAAAACCACATGTGATGATACAAGCTTTAAAAGTAAGTTATTCCGCTTATTCGATAACTATATTTTTTATTTCTTCGAAACCGTTCTGGTATCTATCGGTTCTGTTTTTTTCGATAGATTTTGGCACCCATTTGCTTCTTGGACGAGAGCGATGACGAGGTCGGTGTGAAGAAGGTGTTGAAAGCCATAACGGAGGTGGGTGAAGAGAAACGTCGAGAAAGGTTCTTGCCGATGGTGAATGGTATTACCAAGACCGATAATGCTGAGTTACAGGTAAGATATTCAATATCATCAATATCTATTGCAATTTTAATAGTCTTACTGATATCTATTTCTCAATTTTGGTCCCTATAAATACTGGTACCAAAGGACGTGTTTATTGAAAATCAGAAATATATATATATATATTTTTTTAATAGATACAGATTAAAATTTTGTACACCGAATAATTCTCTTTTACTGCCTAATCGCCGCAATTAATTCCTTTAAAATTGTCTCTCAATTTCTTTGCAGTTCCTCAGCAATTCGCGCGTTTCTCGGAAATTCCAGTAATTATCCTACAGTTCCAATAATTTCGCGACAATTTCACAACATATCCATGCCACTTCCAACAATTTTCCTTAATTTCTAAGATTTCTTTAAATTTGAAAATTTTTACTCACAATTTATCTATACGTGTACATCTAATTTCCTTTTACTGTCATTTTCCCACAATTCCTTTAAAATTGTCTGTCAATTCGTCAGCTATTTTCGAAATTCCCTGGCATTGCTTTGACAATTTCCACAATTTCTCGACAATTCCCATAATACCCCGCGAATCACTCTATCCCACAATTTTTCTTAATTCTCTACACTTGTAAACTTAATTCCGCGCGACCGCCATCCGCCTCGGTTCGCGTCTCGTGCGTTATTCACCTAATATCTTATTGGCTAATTTATAATGTTCAAGAGAGTAGTTAAATGTGTTTTTACCCTGTTGCTGTTTTGGTAATGAAATACTGAAATCCCTGATAAACGACAGTAATTAAAAGGTTAACTAACATCTTGTGAAGAGAGAACACTATCTTATTTATTTGACAAACTTTGATAGTTTTAGAATACAGCCTTGGTTTTAAAAATAGTTTTCTTGGTAAAACATTAGATTGGGTCTCATAATTATTAGATATTCATAGTGTTGGGGATGGTCAATTGACCATTATCAAAATTGACCCATCAAATTCGGACAAAATATCTGAAATAATCAAAAATATTTTATTTAAAGTACATATCAATACTACAGGATTTTCAAATTGCAAACACTGACACGGAGTTATTGCACACTCTGTGCATATTTATTTTAGTCAACTGACATGAAAAATTACTGGTCAAATCTATATGCAATTCACTTCTTTTATTTATCTTTTTGAACTCACTGTAAAAATTCGTCTCTTTGTAGGCCTGATGATGGCCCACAGTGGCCGAAACTAGTCACCATAATTACTGAGACATTTTTATAAAATAAAGTCTGTGATAAATGAGTTTTCTTTCCTCATTGAGAAAATAAATGAAGTACTCGACATAAAAATATGTTTTTTTTTTTCAATTTCGTTTTATGAAGCAATTCGGTTATTACTATTTTAATGAGAAATTTAACTCCAAATGTTATTCATGTTTGCGAAATATTTTCTATGGTAATCATTGGTGTAGCTCTAGCAATATCCTATGGGCGAGGGACAGCTATTCAACATGACTGAAATCTCGACCAAACTAATAAAACAATAATTTAAATTTCACAATCAAATTTTTAGTTGACGTTTAATTTAACACAAACTAGTGTGCTTGAACAAAATTATCAGCAAAATAATAAAAGAACAATTAAAATTTAGTCATCCAGTCTATGGTACGCACACAAAGAAAGCAGGTTGCTGCTTGCTAGTAACAAGCATTTATAAGCATCAATAATTAAGTCCGCTTTTAAATGCACCCGCACACAGACAAAACCGGTTGGAACTTGTTTCAAGCGCCGATCGGCGCTGAGAATTTACCGGAATTAATTTTTAATTCTTGGTCGCTGGTTGTCAGTGTCGGACGTGCATTCCCATGCATCGATTACGGATGTTGAATCTTAATTTCAGCGATTTTCCAACGAAATCCATTGTGGGATAAACGACTGAAGTCCCACAGCAACAGGAATATAGTGCAATGTTTTTACTTATATTTAATAAAAATATTGTAAACAAAATTAATTTTACTCACCTAATCATATTCTTTCTTCTGGGAGTTTTGGCTGCTTGTGCCAATTACACCACGTTTTTTGTTGACCGCATTTAATTTTTTTCCAAGATGTAGGCGAAGTTCTTTCACATATACTGGAAAAAGCGTTGGTTGTGTTGTTTAAACGATTGGAACAAACTTTTTGTTCCCGATTCACTGAATATACACATTACTTTGTGCATTGCGTCCTTAGAAATTTATTTTCCTTTAATAAAAAGTCTTCATCCTGAAGACAAACCAGACAAATTTTTAGTGTTGAAGTTGATTTTAAACTGGCCGAAAAACGGCATTCAATGTGTACCACTGAGATGATTTGTAAGCTCAGGTTTTCGGCTCCGGAAATAGATGCTGATTAACCTGCTTTCTTTGTGTGTGTAACTTTATACAATAAGTAGCATAGTAAATATCTCCAATTAAATAAGCCTCGCCAATTGGCAGCATTCGTTGGAGTCCAAGAGTACCATAGGGTCCCCCGAATAAAAAAATGTACAAAAATTAAACTCCCTATCCTCTAAAATCATAATAAATATATATTTATTGGTTGTGATATTTGTGCTAAAATAACCTGTTTTTATTTTTACCTATTTACTAAACATAGAATAAATGATCATTTTATATTTTATAATATGCATTTTAGAGGCTAGGGAGTTTAAGTTTAAGACAGCATAATTTGAGTCTAAATAATTTTTGACTAGAAACTGAAACTTTCTGTACTCTCTTAAAATGAATCGGTCTATTCGCTGATAATGTGATTATCAGTGACAAGATCTATGACCATCTCAGCCTCTGTATAGCTACGCCAATTTTTGCAATGTCATCCTAAATCCTATTCTCGTTTGTGAATATTGTGTTCCGTATTTATAATATTACATATATTTTTATTATTTTCACATGGGCTTTTATAAAATTTTTGTCTATACACTTTTCACAGATAAACTTCGTGCTTTAAAATCATTATAGGTACAAAAATTAAAATTAATTCAGTCTAAGAGTCTTGAGATATGCATTTAAAAATAACTTTTATAAATCAATATACCTAAAATAAGATTAGACGAAAAAGTCGATTTGAAAAAAAATCGGTAAATAAATTACAAAAATCACAAAATTAATTTAAATTACCCGGAGGGGTATTAAGAAATATTTTTCTGATTGGTTGCCACTGTGTTTATATGGGAATACCAAACCTTCTTACTTACATCATGTGTGAAACGAGCAATAATCTATCAAATATTTAGAACTTTCGTTTAGATCACACCACTGGTGGAATTCGTAATTAAAGAACGTTTATGTGAAATTTGTGAGTTCATCGGTAAATTTTCTAACAAGCTCATTTTCTAAGTTGGCATGCAGATGTTTCCCGAAATTACTGAGAGTGTTCATGTTTCTAAGAGCTAAGGGTAATAAATTAAACAGTTTGATGCCCTTGTAAATTACTGATTCTTTGTCCAAGGTAGATTTAGGTATAATCAAAGCTAAATCTCCAGAAAATCTATTATTATTTGCTTAAGCATCTTCATTTTTATATATTATGCTGGCAGTTTCTAAAATAAAAAGTGAAGTTACTGTTAAAATTGATGAGTTTTAATGAGTGGCTTGCAAAAGGCAGAATATTTTGCTTGACATAGTAGACGAACAACCCGTTTTTAGAGAATACATGTACTATATAACATTTTTTTGCTGCATACTCCTCAAAATTGTATTCAATACTTTTTACCTGAGCTCCGACAACACTGAAGCCTAATGGCCTATTGTATTTGACCCATATTAATTCATATCACCTACTCACATCCCCTTGTGATATTTATGTGACGGATCTATTTCATAAAATTACTTTGCAACTTTTCACTTTACACATTGCAAATTTTAATAAATTTGTTTCATAAAAAAAAAAATTGACAAGTAAAAGTAAAATTTTAAAAACAAATTTACACAATGAATATAAAAAATTAATAATCTGCAAAATTAACGATATTAGTTTATGAAAAACAAATATTTTTCACTTATCAATGTAATAGATCATCCTGTATACGATGTCTTATAGCGGTATCCAGGGAAATAGATGAGATGGACGTGTGATGAGAATTGTCATTGTATTAAACTTGATCTAATAAAAATATTTATTCTGAGTATTATTTAGAAGATTTCTAAACTATTCCTTACAATATGGCGCAGTCAGAGCAAAACGAACCAATTATCCAGATCAACTATGAAAAAGGAGATGAAGGTACCCAAGACAACATTATTTTTGGAAAAAATGAGTTGCATCAGCTAATGACAAAATGGATGATGTTTGCCACTTCAACTAAAGCAGATCCCATAAAAATTTCTCAATACGACGGTCAAGGTGAGAATCCTTCTTCTTGGCTCAGTTCGTATGAATATATCTGTTCATATAATAAATGGATTACTGATAATGAGAAAATTTTTAATTTGAGAAATCAGTTAAAAGGCATTGCATTAAAATGGTACGAAGATAAAATCCAAGATAGTATACTAAATCAATATACATGGGAAAATTGGAAACTTAGTTTTATCAAGATATTTGATGAAAATGTTGTTTTAAAATGGGAGAAAGCTTTGAATTATAAATATTACAATAGTAATATCCTGGAATACTTTTACGAAAAACAGAAATTAATTAAATGGGCAGATAATAACATTTCTGAACTTTCATTAGTGGCAATGATAATTCTGGGTCTGCCAGTCAATGTTCAGAAACAGTTAAGAGGAAAAATCATCAACTCCAAAGAAGAACTTCTTCAGCTGCTAAAATCCTTAATGATTGGTGAATATCCTGATAAACAGTGGCCAAGAAGAGATTTTCAAATGCAAGGTCAGCCAATAAGTACCAATAAAAAAGACATTAAATGTGAAACTAAAAATGTGTTTAATTCTAGTACTGTTGAATTTGAAGATCAAATAAATAATATTGAGATGTATTCTAGTTATTCACTAACAAGTGGAGATAATTTTGAGTATTTATTTTTAAATGGCCAAAAAGTGAAAGTACTGTTTGATACTGGATCAGATATTAATCTGATAGATGAGGAATTAGTTAATAAAAACAAATTTCCTATTCATGAAGTAAATATTTGCATAAGGAGCTTAGCTGGAATAACCAAATGTTTTTTTAGTGCTGAAGTAACTATTGAAATCAATAAACTGCCCACAACTTTTATGGCCGCAGTAGTGAAAGATTTGAATTTTGACATACTTCTAGGACGCCATTTACTAAATAAATTGAAAATATATAAACTGAATTTGAACTTAGAAAAAGAAATTGAATTTACAGAAGATAATATATCCAAAAGATTCCCGAATTTGCTAAAATATAATGATGCGAAACCATCAATCTTTGAGATAGATTTTAATTTAAAAGAAAATGCAAAAATTATTAAGCTGAAACCTTATCGATATTCAGAAAACAAAAGAACATGGATAAAAAATAAGGTTAATGAGTTGCTTAAAAACAAAATAATTACAAAGTCAATATCTCCTTTTGCTTCTCCATGTGTTTTGAACACAAAATCTAATGGGGATTTTCGCCTGTGTATTGATTATAGGAAAATTAATGAGGAAACTGAATTAGATCCATTCCCATTTCCAATCGGTGATGAAATCATTCAAAAATTCGGTGGATGTAAATTTTTCTCAAAATTTGATCTGAAGGATGGTTTTTGGAATATAAGTATATCTAAATTAACGCAGAAGTATACGGCGTTTGTAACAGAAGATGGGCATTCCTTTTGGATGGAAAAACTCAAGTGCACATTTTCAATGATGGTGATATCAAGAAGATGAAAAATGAATCTATTGAAAAGGTAAAAAATATGAAAAAACCCTATGATTTAAAATCTTTGCAGTGTTTTATTGGATAAACAAACCATTTTAGGCATTTTATAAAAGACTATGCGAAAATTGTACGACCACTTGACAGATTAAAATGTAAAAATACGAAATTTATTTGGACTGATGAATGTGAAAAATCTTTTATAACATTGATAGAATTGATAACATCAGAACCAATTCTAAGAATACCAGATCCTAGGTTAAAATTTGAGCTTAGTACTGATAGTTCTTATTTTGGTTGTGGGGCTATTCTATACCAAAGAGATGAGGAACAGATAAAAAATAAACAACTTAGAGTAATTTCCTACTATTCCTACACCTTTAATAAACATGAACAAAATTATTCTGTTACAGAAAAAGAATGTCTTGCGGTTGTAAAAGCAGTAAAACATTTTAGAACTTTGTTGGAATCAAGAAAATTTGTAGTACATACTGATCATCGAGCATTAAAATATATTTTGTCAACAGGTGCTTTAAGAGATAGGTTAGCCCGATGGCAAATATTTTTAAGCAGTTTCGATATGATAGTGAACCACAAACCCTGCAAAGAACTAGAAGACAGTGATGCAATTTCCAGATTGTGCGTGGATTTTCCTGAAAAGGTGAAGGAAACATTTTGGTGTAATTTGAATATACACGATTTGGAAAAACAAGAGGATGGAAGGTTTTTTGTAAAGAATGCAGATATAAAGACAGACATTTTACAATCTTACCACGATGATCCTGATTCTGGAGGCCATGATGGATATTACAAAACATACTATAAGATAAGTAAGCGGTTTGTTTGGAAAGGATTAAGTAAGGATATTAAATACTACATAAAAACTTGTGAAATATGTCAAAAAGTAAAATTTAAATATTATCCCAAACCAAATTATACACATCTAACATCCTGTTCGCAGAATCCCTATGAAAAGGTTCATATTGACTTTGCGGAGATAGAAAAAAAATCAGATTTAAACAGAACTACAAAATCATTTATTATTCTGATAGATGAAGCCACTAGACATGTAAGTGCCAAGGCAATAAAAGAAAGTGGTGATGCTTTGAAAAGCTATTTTAGTAAACTTTCTTTCCTAAATGATATGAAAACAGTCGTCACAGACTGTGCACCTGCTCTAACATCTGGAACATTTAAAGAATGGGCTGTATTGAAGGGGATAGAACTAGTCCATACTTCTCCTTACCATCCGGCTGGAAACGGATTAGCGGAACGAACTGTTAGAGAAATAAAAACATACATGCATTGTTATAAGGATTTTAGGGGTGGTTGGAAAAAATGCCTTGAAGCCGCCGTGCGACACCACAATTATTCCCATAATGAATTCCTGGGATGTTCACCTAATTACAAATTGTTTGGAAAGAGTACAATCCTAAATGCTGATAAAAAATTTAATATAAATGGACCCCTAAAAGAATTTCCTAGATCTTTAGAAGAACAATTAAAATATAAAAAAACATTCAGAAACAAGCAAATAAAAATAAGAAAATCCTTCCCCCGAACGTGAAAGTGAATGATTTTATTTTAGTAAGAAGTCAAAAAATAGGGAAAAATTTTGTCGTAAAGGGACCCTTTAAAGTCATAGGTACAAAGTACATGGAAGGAGTTTTAACTTATGTCCACTACGTAAATGACCAAAAGGAAGAAGTTGCCCATGCATCAAACCTAAGAGTATATCATCACAGGAGTGATGAATTTTTGAAGGAGGGGGCGTGTTGTAATAGATCATCCTGTATACGATGTCTTATAGCGGTATCCAGGGAAATAGATGAGATGGACGTGTGATGAGAATTGTCATTGTATTAAACTTGATCTAATAAAAATATTTATTCTGAGTATTATTTAGAAGATTTCTAAACTATTCCTTACAATCAAACTCGTAAATTTGGAAAGTGCAAAGTGAAAAGTTGCAAAGTAGTTTTATGAAATAGGTCCCTCCGTTTAATGTTAAGATTTCCCAAGCTGTTCCCTAATCTGTAAGCACCTAATCTTGCTTCCCCTTCCCCTTCTCACAAAGTAAAGTGGTGGCAAGCCCATTAGTGCTTCCATTGCTGCTGTGAGAGTTGTTCTCATTGCCTCTGTTTTTCTAAGACAGGTGAGACTTTGTATTTTGCTTAGTCTCTGTATTGCCGCTCTTTGTTGTGTCTTTGGCCACTACATACCTTGGATTAGATTCAATCAACCCAAAGTAAACTAGACTAACTTTTTATTCAAGACTAACTTTTTATTTAAACCATCCAAGTGGTATTTAAACTTCAAATGAGAGTCTATTCTTAAACCTAAAAATGTTACGTTGTCATGACATTCTATTAAATCCAACTTTAAATTTGGTAATATATTTTTAAAAGTTAACAGTTTCGTTTTACTGCTCTTCAGTGTTAAAAAATTGGCCTCACACCACTCATTAACTTTTAAAAAGTCACGAAATACCATCTCGGAGAGTTTGCTTGAATCTTTATAATGCCACAAAAGTGTTGTATCGTCAGCAAATAATTTGAAGTCGGCTAAAATATCAAGACATGCTAGATGATTTACAAAAATTAAAAACAGTAACAGCCCAAGAAGTGTTCCCTTCCGGACAAGTAAGATCCCATACACTTCAGAGCAATATATTTAATACTGGGTGTCAAATAAGATAGCTTACGTAGCGACCTCCTTAATATACTCCAAAAATGATAGCTTAATATTCGACTCAACAAACCTAATTTTATCGACTTTTATGCCTACGTGTGAAAGTATAGCTGAAATATAACATTACTGAATTAATTTTATAACTTTCACACCATGTAATCATTTATTAAACAAAAATTAATATTTTCCGATATAAAACCTGGAGGTAAATTATTACCCATTCCTTATGAATCACCCTGTATGTATAATAATGATATAAATAGTTTCCTGCAACAATTATTTTATTTGTTATTTATTATTTCAAGTTTATAAAAATAATCCGTAATTGGTCCGGTATCAATGTTTTAATGTATTACAGGCATCAATAATTATTGTAGATTTTATTTTAAATAACTTTTTTTCTATTTTTCTAAGTGTCCACTTTTCGTTATACAAGGTGGTCGTTTTTTCGAATAAGTAAATATATACCATTAGATGAAGCCATTTCTCATAAAACGAATATCCACAGAACACCCATATATCACGTTTAAAATTAAAAATATAAAGAGTAGGTTAAACTAGGATTCTGAAGTCGGCTTAAAAAATATTCCTCTAGGTTGATGGTTATTTAGTCATTCTTTATAAACTCTTTGTACACGTTGAACACTTGGATAAATCTTCACGTAGTTTCCTTTCTATATTTATTTTTTTTAGTACAATCTCCAAATATTCATAATCCAGTTCCAGACTCACGTCAGGAAAGCCCGTGAAGAACTGTGAAAGCGAGTGTAGATGAGTTTTGTTCGTATTCACGTATTTCATACCTGTTCATGTCTTGTTCCCCGACTCGAGTCGGTTTTTTGTACCTGCTTCAAAGAGTTCGTGACAGAGAAGTGCGAACCCTATTCACATTGAACCATCTGTAGACATCATTGACCGAGGTTCATAGTAATAAATAATATGTGTTTTAAATATGAGTGCTTCCTAGACCAACTATTACTTCAATTTGTGGAAAATTACCAAGCATATTTATTTATCTTCTACAAGCGTGTCAAAACGACAATGAGTGTAGAGAGACATTCAAGGTCACTCACGGGGATAATTATTCTCACCGCGAATTCATAGCACGATTAAATCTTCCTGTGTATTTTTTATCCTGTCATCTATGTTCAGAGAACACTTTCTCTTCTATGTTAATGGTTATTTAGTCATTCTTTATACACCCTTTGTACACATGAACCCTTTTGGACAAATCTTCACGGTGCTTGTATCTTCCTTTCTATATTTTTAAATAGTATCTCAAAATGTTCTTAAATCTTCATCTGCATTCTCCAGTAGTTTAATGCCGTATTTACCATCATATTTTATTAAATTTTTAACTAACATAAAACAGCTTTCAACAATACCCGTATCCCACGTGTTCTGTAAAACAAGAAATTGAATAGAAATGTCACTTTTATGACAACTTAAATTGACCATTTTATCAAATACGCCAGTTGCATTGTTTTGGTGTTACTGACAAAAGTAACTTACTTCTTTATTATCTCATAATTTTTATATTTTCCTCATCAAATTAAATCTTCAGATTGGCTTCCCTGCAATTATTTTTTTATTTCTTTATAAATATTCTTATAACTTTGTACATCTCATTAAGACTACGTATTTAATAAACCAAATAAAACGATAGTAGTGCCACTCTGTATTTTACTCTGTTTTTGCAATTAGTTTTTTTCCAATACAACGATAAGAATATTTTGTGTCTCGCAAAATAATTGTAAAATGTTGGATTCAGTGTTTAAAGTGTGTGTATAAATTTTAGATAAAAATGCAGTATGAGGAAATATTTTAAAAATGTGTTTGATGCGTATAATTTTTGTACGAATGTGTTAGGAAAAACGTGTGATAGTAATGCAAATTTGATCGGGAATTGGAACAATCAAAAATTTGATTTTAAGAATAAACTTTCCAAGTGGAAGAAAGAGAAGTTATTAAAATGTGGGGTAAATAATCAGAAAAGTTTATTTATTAAGTACGTGTTGTGATTCATGATTGTGTTCGACTTCTCGGGGAAATTCACTGTTTTTTGAATAAAATAATATTATTTACAATTTTAACTCACCTTAGGTGAGGAAATATATATATAAAAAAACATGTAATACTTCTATTATATCTAACTTCAAACTTAATAACATTTTTATAATACTAAGCCGCGATACAAAAAATATATGACATAATGTGGACAATTTAAATAGTCCATTTAAACGTATAGAAATTAAGCATAACATAATTTGGTTTAAATCGAATTGAAATAACTATGAAATAAATATTTTATGATAATATGATATTTATAATCTAATTTAAATTAAGAAAAAAAGGCTTTTCTTTAATACTCATAGAATGCTTGCAGTACATGCTAGCAGATTCAAGTTAATTTCCCGCTATCAACTAATTTGGTTCTTTTAAGGTTGTACTGTGTCAAGTTCTTTACTAGTTTGTTTAATTTTGAGTTAATCCTATGTATTTTTCGCTATTTTAATTAATTTTTTTAGAAATATTTACCTAATATTCGTGAGGCTGAGTATTTGGTAGACAAGAAAATTTTATGCTGTTTATTCTCAGGTTCATCGTAGTTCTTAGAATCCAAAATAATTATGGCACTGTCTGCAGATGTTAAGTTCAATCCCTAGATAAAGTTTAATTTATTATCCCAAAATTTTATTTATTTTTATTAAGTAGTTATTGAGTTAACTCTGGTCAAAAACTACATAAAAAGGTCTGAAGCAGACAATAATTATTATTTTGTATCTAACCAACGTCTGAACGTTGTCTAATCAACAACAATAGGAGATTAGGGTTTAGTACCTACTGGTTGATATGTTTACAAACAATCCAAAATTTAATTTTGATTGTTATTTCATCTTTTATGATGGACTTTCTAACCTGTTTCTGGTGGTAGTGGTGTAATGAAATTTTTCAGATTTAAAATAGCGGTAAGGTTCCCATCATTTAATAAAAAATTAGTAATACTATTTAAAAAACAACAACAAATGTTATATTTTTATTGGTCAGAAACATGTAATCTTTATTACAATTTATCTAAATTGTTATTAGTGACATTTAGGTAGGCAGTTGATTATACAGTTGAAAGATAGAAATACAATTTTTATGGAGTTGATTAAATAAAAACATCCTCCTAAAAATGGCTTGAATTTTTGGGTTGTTCAATAATACTCGTAATTCTGCAATGTTTTGTAATATGCCACATTAATAGTGTTACATAATTTGTGTACCAAACAAAAACAAACCATTCTGTCATTGATTTTGACATATACGTATTGAATTATTTTAAATGTAAACATTCCAGAGTGGTATATACATTTAAATGAATAAAATTTTTGTAAATTGATCTAACCTCTAATTTTATTTTTATTCGATGTTTTGACTTCACTCATTTTTACTTATTTTAGATATTAATAAACTAGTAAATAAAAGGAAAGTATCCAACGAATTATTTTAATATTAGAAACACAAGAGTGACAAAATATTCTAAGTATACTAGAATGTTTTGTTTTAGAGCTAGTTATGTTATGTTATGTTTATTTTAACGATTATATAGGAAAACTTTATTTAGAAGTATACATAAAATAAAGGCGAATGTTGTCACATACAATCGATATAAAATTGTTAAAAATATGGATGGACTGAAAAAGGGGAGGAAGGACTTTTTTATTTTCAACTGTCAAATAATAGCTGGCGTGGGAAGGGTTCGTATATCTAACGGAGTTATCTTGGACGCAATTTTTATTCGAAAAAATAGTAAATGCCAAGCCTGTCAATTTATGAAAAATGCATAAGCAGTTTTTTCATTGTTGTGACATAAAATATTTAAATTTAATCCATTATTCATGATTTCACGTGTTGTAGGTAGAATAAATCGTATGTTTTAACCCCTTAGATATACCAACCCTTCCCACACAGTCATTTTGTTTGGAATCTCTAATTGAAAACATTAACTATTAACAATTTTGAATAGAAAAACGGTTGAAAAAACTTCGATGTTTCAGATTGGACACTGAATGCCTTATTAAGCTGTTCCTCTCATTTAATATTTGAAAGTTGATACCTCTGTCTGAAACTAGCGTTCCTAACTTCAATATATTGTTCGTGATTTTGTTAGTCTTCTCTTTGTCAAATCATATCAGTTTTAACTTGTTCCTGTCTTATTACATTCTTATTAACGTCTTCTTACCCTGTTATTACCCTTTTATTTCCTTCTTATTAACGTCTTCTTACCCTGTTATTACCCTTTTATTTCCTTCTTATTACCTTGTTACCTTCTTATTACCTCTTCGTTACATTATTTTTTATTATTACCTTAGTACCTTCTGATCAACTTTTACCGTTTCTAAAATATATGAAACTTTGTTGACCATCTTGTTTAAATCATGCCATGGCCCCTGCAGGAAACTACGGCCGACATAAGCACATCCTGTGTGTTATTTTATATTTACCATGTATATACATATTTAAAAAAAAAGCGAATAAATGTTATTAATTAAATTAAAAATTAATTGTATAAATCATATAAAACATATATCATTTACTAAGTTCTAATACAAACCTATTTAAAAAATAATTTCGTACTTATATCGTATATGTATTTTTAAACTGTTTGTTTCACTAGTTTTTCCTCTTATTTCTATTATATAGTAACTAATATTTGTTTGTAGAGTATGTGTTTCCAATTTATCAATGCGCTGCTCAGCGAGACAGAAGATTACGAATTTCGGATGCACCTAAGGAACGAAATCGTAAGGAATGGACTCTATGAAAAATTGCGTAAGTATTTTACATAGTATTTTACATAGTATTTTACAAAGTGTTTCTCTTACAAAGTATTTCTATTATATACTATTTCTATTACAAAGTATTTCCATTACAAATTATTTCCATTACAAAGTATTTCAATTACAAATAATTTCCATTACTAAGTATTTGTCTTACAAAATATTTCTATTACAAAATATTTCCATTACAAAGTATTTATATTACAAAGTATTTATATTACAAAGTATTTCTATTACAAAGTATTTCTATTAAAAAGTATTTATATTACAAAGTATTTATATTTATTTTACAAATAATTTATCATTTTACGTAATATTTTACCTATCTACAGAACAACTTAGGAACGAGACGAATCCAGAGCTCAAAACGCAATTTGAAATTTTCGAATCGCGACGGGAAGATGACGCTGACGAATTACACGAACGATTTGACAAAGTTCGTCTGGACATGGACGACATGCAGGACTGCTTCGAGGTCCTGAAAAACGTCACGCTGGATACGCCATCCGAGCCGTACTTCTTAAGTATTTTACAACACCTGTTATTCATCAAGGATGACATAAATTTAAGGTAAGCTCCTTTTAAAAGGTGAATACAATTGCCACATCCTCACAACTTATTTAACAGCTGTACGAGCATGTTGTTGCCTCATGATGTTTTAACAAGGACGAAACAGTCTAAATGTCAAAATTGTTCGCACGGATCTATTGTATTTTTTATATTTTTCAATGCCCATTATCAAAATTTCGGTTTCCATTTTTCTCTATTCGCTGACGATTGTTGGTAAATACCCGATATTTTTTGCAGGCCTGCATATTTTAAATTGATCGAAGAAGTAATCACGCAAATAGTACTTCACAAGTCCGGTTTGGATCCCGATTTCAAGAAAAATCATATAGACATTGATCTGCAGCCCCTGTTGGACGAACTCAAAGGTAATTTTTATCCATCTATATTTTTTTCTCACGTACACACACATACATTCGCAATACATATTATCTGCACTCGCAATACATATTATCCATTGTTTTGAGTTATTATTTGATCATTAATTTCGTATTATTAAAAAAAAGATATATAATATACTCCTATCTATTTCTGATCAAATTGTGATAGATAGGAATTTTTGTTTGTGCTCTAATATTACGATAACAAAATTAAATCGTTATCTTTTTTATGAATTAAAATTATAGGTACTTGAATAGTTTCCTAATAATTTTCACTTGAACATTAACAATAGTAAGTTCGGAGAAAAAAGTAGAAATGGTGTATTTTTCAAAAATTTTCGTTTTAACAAAAAAAAAGAGAAAGTTGTTAGTGTTAATGTGAAGATAACTTTGTATATTTGAAAAGTTATTTTAATTTTGGTTGTGTTAAAAAGTTAAAAATAATCATGACGGTTGTAGATCAAGAGGTCATAAATCAGAAAAATGAAAATTTAATTAAAAAAGAAGGTGAAGTAATTTGGTTAATTTAGCGCATTATTTTTTGTATCTTGCCTTTTTTTTAACTTCTAGATCAACGAAAATTTTCTTTGGCTTGCCACTTTTACTACTTTATAGTTGATATCTGAAGTTTTTCTTCGGAACTGGTAATATATCTAGTGATTTTTATTTGTTGGCTCTACTTTTAGATCTTAGATGACTAAGAACTATAGCTAAGTCCTGTAATGGTTTTTACAACTTTTGGACATATTATTGGATTCTACACAATTCTAAGACATATTCTTACTATATTAGTTCAACGACTACTATATCCCATAAATCACAATCACATTTTTTTAAATCTTCTTTTTTAACTAGGTTCACATTGCCTGAATGCCTTTCAAATAAATTAATATGTTAGTTTACAAAATTTCGTATGTTGCTATATACATAATATTTTAACATTAAAAAAATTAAATTATTGATTGCAACACCTTTATTTTTTTAAATACATACTTAAATAAGTTACAGGATCTTTTTGATTAAAACTTTATTTTCTATCTATTGACCTTTGACACTATAATCAAAATAATTTTATCTTTCCTCACGCACTACATTTTTGTATCTAATAAGATTGTCCTCAATGTGATGTGGTCCGGATAGCCTATATTAAGCTTGATTGTCCTACTTCTTAACAAAACATACAGCAACTAGCTTCCTTTTCTATTTTTTAACTGCCGATTCCGTGTCCTCTTCCATACATAAAATGTCAAATGTTGAAATTTTATGTTTGTAGGTTGAAATTTTGTGTTGCATATCAGACTAAATTTGATCATAACGCTTTTTGACAGCTTGTCAGACGTCTTAAAGCATCGTCATCTGGCGAACGCTGAAATACTCCCACTTATTATTTAAAAAACGTTAAATTTTAATCGATAATGTATATTTTGCAGATAAACCAATACAGATAGACAACGCCGAAAAGGAAAATTTAAAGAAACAACTTGAAGACGCGTTGGCGGCCAAATCCGAAGCCGAAGCCAAGCTGGAACTTGCCATGGGTCGCTCCGGATCTCTTGAATCATCCGGTAAACTAGACCCGGCGCTCGTTAATAAAATCAACGTTCCGCCGCAATCGGGTGCGCCGCCACCGCCTCCTATGCCCGGATTCGGCGCTCCACCACCACCCCCAATGCCCGGCGCTCCCCCACCTCCTCCGATGCCGGGCGGTTTCGGCCCACCGCCCCCTCCTCCGCCTCCCGGTATGGGCGGCGGTCCACCACCACCCCCGCCGCCGCCTGGTATGGGCGGCGGCCCGCCTCCTCCGCCCATGATGGGTATGGGACCCCCACCGCCGCCGGGGATGGTACCCCTGGTCGGATTGGCCAGGCCGGACCTGTTGCCGCATGGTTTGAAACCCAAGAAGAAATGGGAGGTGAAGGGGCCGTTGAAAAGGGCCAACTGGAAAATGGTGAGTCATTTATCTTCTTCTCGTTGTTTCTTATCCTGTAACAGTATTAATGATTACATTTTTGTCTACTACCGAACTTCCGAACTTTACAGGTTAACAAATGTCATTCCTTACTATTTCTTTAAGTTCACCATCCTTTATTTTCTGATGTAATATTAGTTATATAAGTTTTAAGTTTATATTTGATCCAATTCCGTTCAGTTCCTAAAATCGACCTATTTAATGTTTTTAGCAATGTTAATATCGTTTTCTTTCATTGTCAGGTTAACAGATTTTTTTTTGCATTACCTCAGGTGCTTGAGTCTTTATTTTTTCGCTGTAAGATTAATTTTAAAAGTTCTTAATTTTTTATTGTTAAAACTACATAATTGATTTAATTTTATTCATTTCTTGAAACAGACCTGTCCAATCTGTTTTTAGCCATGAAAATATTTCTCTCGGTATCTTATGTTTTCTTGCCTTCATACAAAATCAGCAAATATTGAAACACGCTGATTTAAAAACACATAACAAATTTTATTTGCTCTAAAATGGACAATGAAACGTTACAAATTAATTATTAGTGTTACAATATTTGAAATGTACAATTTGAATTTTATATATTTAATTTGAGATTTGTTTTATTACATGATACTTACGATGTGAAAAAAGAAATCCAGCTTCAAGTTCTAATGGAGTGTTGTATTACCTAATAACCAATAATCCTTCCGCTTCATATACTTCACGATGATAGCTATACCAACGCTTGAATTTCATATTTAATTTTCCAGACCTTGTTACCGTGTACATTACTTAGTTGCAACGCCTGAGGAGAGGCATTGTGTTAATAAAGAGATGATATGCATTTTTAAAAGATGGTCCTAATAGTAGTTAACAACGTTTTAAATTCTTGGTATGTAACAGGAATGGTTCGTGTGTATTTAAAATGTGGACAAATGTACATATTTAAACAGTTATATCCACATATATTTGATCCTGTTCCGTTTATAAAAAAACGTAATTATTTCAGATTATGCCACAAAAAATGTCAGAAAAGGCGTTCTGGTTGCAAGCAAAAGAAGAGGAAATGGCCGAACCTGACATCCTAGATGGTTTAGCTACAAAGTTCTCCTCGAAACCCGCTAAAAAGATGGAAGACGTTACTGATAAGTAAGTATTCAAATACTTGTCGATTCGTTTGAATTTTTTAATTTTGCGTTTTCTTTATATTAAAATATAATGTTTAGATGAAGGGAAATCGCAGACATAACAAGGCTTTACTGTCGCTATTCATCCTAAAACACTGTCAGCTGTCAGGTAATTCCATATATTTCGGTGTTGTACTTGCTATGTTGCCATGCTGGTATTTATTTATTTACGTATTTAACAGAGTTGTGCATTTTTTTTGTCCTGTTTTACAACATAATCAGTAACAGAAAAGTGATGTGTTTTTAGTTTTTAGATTTTGGTAATACATCAGGAATTATACACTGCGAGCCAAATTAAACTTATCACTTTTTAACAATTAATAACGTTTTACTTGTTGCTCCTATTTAATTATCCTATTTAATTTATTTGGAGGGTACGTGACGAAGTTTATTCTTTCTGGAATCTCCAATTTTGGTTGAACATCATTTTACAAAAATAATCATTATTCTTCAATGCCAAATTCGTTGGCAATTTCGTTTTTACTAAAGAATGTCCGATAGTTTATCTACTCAATTTTGGTAAATCTGATTTATTTATAACGAGGTTAAATGCAGCATTTTAGAAAAAGTGCTATATGTTGTCTTTCTAAAATGTTCAACCAAAATTGGACATCTTGGAAAGAATATACCAGTTCACCTGTCCTCCAAATACTAATTAAATAGATTTAACAGGTAAAAGTTATTAATAGTTAAAAAGTGTGTATGTTAATTTGGCCCACTGTATATCAGATTTGGACTCTAAAAAAAATTGTATTTTATAGATTTTGTTTTAATTAACCTATTACTAATCCATACACGAATACTAATAATAAAAACCATATTAAATAACGCTTCCTACATTTTTGTACGACTCTAATACATTTTTATAATAAACGGCGTTTCTGTTGAGAGCATATCAGGAATGCAGATCGTTTTATTTAAGACTGATTAGCGGCAGTCCCGCTAAATTTTGTTAGACTCGTAATTTGGAGCTAATCAGTGTATATTTCAACATCTCACAAAAATGAATCTGAAACATGGTGTTTTGAAATATATGTACATATTAAAACAGGTAGTAGTTGTATATGATGTACAAAAATTAATGTCACTATTTTTACCTTGAAATTCTCAAATTTAATTATAAAAATGTATTCCTTTTTCCCGACTATTATTCTTTGTTTCACTGTATTTAAAAACGAACAACAACAACATATGAATTTATCCGATAACATTTTACATTAACAGGGTAGCATCGATGGCGGATGTGATACATATAAAATTAAATTGTAACCAGATCCATACTCAACTGTTGGCATTGATCTAAACTATGGTCTATTTATATTAAACCTACCTCAACACGAAAGTGTCCATTATTAAGTTCCTTATCGGTCATATTGACCAGCCCTGCTTATTTATGCTAACTAGACTAAAAATATTTTCGGGTAGCCAAGCAGAAAGATGAATCCGCAGATCACATTCTTTGTCCTGCTCGGGAAAGAAATAATCAGATTTGGTCGACTAGATCCCGGTGTAGGAATTTGGGGTCCGAAGTCATAGATCAAATATGTAAATTTAAAGTCCTTTTATACATAGGTAAATTCGGTCCCAGCAGCTCTTTATTGGTTAAAATTTTCTATTTCGCATGAAAGTACCTAGTTCTTTACTAGCTGAACCTTTCTATTTCGCATGAAAATACCTGCTGTAGGAAATCATTAAGAATTCCACTTGTTACGCTGTTTGTCAAATTACGAATAAAATTTAAAAAAGTTGTACAGTTTTTCTTATGGTTCTAGGCTGCACAAGTTAGGTAAATTAGTTGTTTTTTTTACTTTTCCCTAAATAAATTCTAATTTATCACTGGAAGGTTTTTATTTAATACTTATCACCACAGATTAAGAAGTCCCGAATGTGTATCCTATCAATGTGTATTTAAAAATTAACAAAATCCATTTATATTTTTTGAACGGACATTTGCTCGAAACCCAATTTACAGGTATACTGGATCCTACCGATTTTAAACAAGTTTCAACCCAACTCAACAGTGGTCTTCATCAAAAGGAATGGCTATAAATTAGACCATGAGCCACAATCGATCTTCTCACGATGAGATCATCTCATTCGATTTCAATCTAACCATTTCGCACCGTGACGGTCATATAAGCCGGCCGTCCGGCATTGATTTTAAATTCACGAATTACGCCGACGGTCATGTAACGAGTGTTTTCTTATACAGTGTCGGCTATTCAATGCTTTGCTAATGTCAAAGTGAAAACTACAGAGAGTTAGCATTAGCCGACTAGGAAACGAATATTATTAAAGTTGTCAGTTTAAACGGCCTGGCCTACGTAGGGATGTTTCTCGCACATAGAAATTAAAAAAATATATATTTCTTTCTTTCGTACCCTAAAATATATTATTTATATATTTTATTATATCATTGCAAACGTTATTGGATGTATAAACTTTTTGGATTTATATTTGGTTTTACTTATTGTTTTGTAACAATTTATGCACATTTTCTAATTGTGTAGGAACAAGTTCATTCACTGGCGGCATATAATAGAAATTAGTATTATTGGACGTAGCGCCGGTTTGTATGACCGACGTCTAAATTTTTTTTGAACCCAGTTATAAAATCTAATTGGCCTGCAGGTCTGTTTGATTTTTTAGCTTTACAAACTTGCTTAAACTCGATTTTTAAAACTTAATAAAACCTTTATTAGCAAGTATCTTGAAAAAAATTATATTATTAGGGATTCCAGGAAAGTACAAATATTAACCAGTTTTAATAAGTACATGTATTTCAAATACACCCTATTTTTAATGAGGCACTCTGTATTTAACAACGTTTTTAGCAACCAAAAAACTTTATTTGCTTTCTTTACTTCTTGTTTCTTTATAGAAGTCACTCTACCGGTACA
Organism: Psylliodes chrysocephalus; assembly: GCA_927349885.1. Classification (NCBI taxonomy): domain Eukaryota; kingdom Metazoa; phylum Arthropoda; class Insecta; order Coleoptera; family Chrysomelidae; genus Psylliodes; species Psylliodes chrysocephalus. Next base: position 67,246,531 of record OV651818.1, read on the forward strand.
ATGAAGAAAGTCAAGGAATTGAAAGTTCTGGATGGCAAAACCGCCCAGAACATCAGTATATTATTGGGAGGCTCTTTGAAACATATGCCATACGATGACATAAGAAAAGCATTGCTGAGATGTGACGAAGCTATTTTAACAGAAAACATTACAGAACAACTTATTCAAGTAAGTTTTACATGTTTCGATTTATATTGGGCATGCTTAGCTTTAAGCGAAATAACTGATTAAAGAACATTAACTTTAACTTATCGATTTATCGTACCGTTTATACAGGGTGTTCGATAAGTACGGTACATAACTTCAGGAGCGTATTCTGAAGCTAAAATAAAGGTATTTTTGTCATATACACTATGTTTCAAAAATGCTTCGTTACGGAAATACAGGGTGTGAAAGTTTCATAAAAAAAAATATTTTTTAAATATTTCCAAAACCACTTGAGATATTTTAATTTAATTTTTGCAGCTTTTGAGAGTTAGCAACGTTGCGTATTTTACTGTAAACACAGTGGATTTCGTTTAACCAGTGGCATGCAGACAAGGTAACTTTCACACCCTATATTTCCGTAACGAAGCATTTTTGAAACATAGTGTATATGACAAAAATGCCTTTATTTTAGCTCCAGAATAAGCTTCTGAAGTACCGTACTTATCGAACACCCTGTATTAGATAAAGTTGATAGTACTTGACCATAAGGATTAAAGAACATTCATTTTTCTGGTGTTTAAATTATTTTCGATTAATCATATCATTTATACTGGACAAAGTTAAATAATGTTTAACTTTAGGGATTAAATAACATTTATTTTTGTCTTTTTTAGTATTTACCACCCGCCGATCAACTGAGTAAACTACAAAATTTCAAAGATTCATACAAAGATCTTACCGAGGCCGAACAATTTTGCGTTAAGATGTCCGAAGTTAAAAGGCTGATACCTAGATTAAAGTCGTTGAGTTTTAAGCATCATTACGTAGAAATGGTGCAAGATACGAAACCTGTAAGTTTTCGAAACAAAAAAATGGAATTCATGATATTAAGTTTTTTTTTGTAGGAAATCGTCGCGGCAACTGCCGCTTGCGAAGAGGTAAAGAAAAGTAAAAAATTCGCAAGGATTTTGGAACTTATATTACTCATGGGTAATTACATGAATACTGGTAGTAAAAACGCGCAATGCTTTGGATTTGAAATGTCTTTTCTCACAAAGGTTTGTATATATTTATGATTTCCAGTTAGTTTTTTTTATTATATATAAGCGTGTTAGGTCCTTTAATTAGTGATGGGCCATTTAATAAAAAGTAATTTTTGGGCATGTCCGAAAAAGTAGTAAAAAGTAGTCGACCTTGGGCATAGAAGACAAAATGTTAAATGTTGTGTCATTCATATCTATATTGGTGCGTCTATCATGTAACAATCTGTACATGATTGTATGGCATGGTAAATCTTCATTTTAATAATCATTCTATTCAGTTCTAATTCAATATTCATTTATTTTGCAACAATATTTTAATTTGTCTTATTGTTATTCCGTATTATTTGTACATAGGCACTTTAATAAACCATCTACTCAATATTTAAATCGTTTCAATTTTTCTATTATCTAAAACGCTTCTCGATAGGTATAGGTATACAGTAATTGAACATTATAAATGGTTTTAAACTGAACCAGGGACCCTGGTCGATGCATTAATTTTTAATTTACAGCTTCTCTAATTTTTCTTTGGTTTGTTTTCACTTTGGGGCGCATTGGGATTATTCATTTTCATATTTCTAAAAATGATATTTGGATTTATTAATAATTATTGTATAGAAAAATTAAACCATATATGATGGGATAAAAAATTTAAAAAATGCTTTCACATGGAAAATAATTAATCATCTTAAGACACAAAACCTAACAAAAGATTTAAACGGACATGTAAAAATTATTTTACGCTTATCTTTAATACACAAATTCGCAGCACAAACTTTTACTTTGCAGAGATAAGTGGCTTCATGAAATATGGTCTCGAAGGTACGTCACTACTAGAGCGGCTTTTCGGCCAGAGTTTCGGGCACAGCCTGTTTCCTCTTTCGACTAATAAATTTCTATTTAAATCAAAATCTACGTGACAGGTTAATTAATATTTTTAAGAATTATCACCTTGAATAATTTTTTGGTTCAGTAAAAGTCATTGACCTAGTTGATTGGTCTATTTCAGTGCATTGATTTTTGATTCAATATTTAGTTAAAATATTTATTATTTTTAGAATTTTCGTGTATTCTTTAGATTTTTACTTTATGCCAATTATGACAGTATTTTATCGATTAGTTTTTTTGACTAAATAAAGAGTTAATATATATGTGTAATTAATTATTTAATTTCGTTTCAGTTAACCGCGACTAAGGACATTTTGAACAAGCAAACCCTTCTTCATTATATCACAGAAACTATAGAAACCAAATGGCCGGAATTGCTTAATTTTTACGATGAAATACCTCACATAGACCAGTAAGTCATATTTTCTATTTTTTTTATTGTCCAGCATCTATAATAGTCCGTGAAAAGAGGTGAAATTTCTAGTTCCTGGTTCCTTATATTTACCTCTTTGCGTTTTTGTCGGCTGTCCTCTAGAAGTTATCGTTGTCTTGAAGAAGGTTTGAAATTCTGTGTTTGACACAAGAATTTTAAGTCTTACAAAATTCTTGTTTACAACATAATGGAAGTGTATTAAAAAACACCGAAATTATGTATGAACAAAATTTTTAAAATCAAAACATTGGTCAATATTAATAAAAAACCAAAACTGTACAAAAAATGTAACTTCATTCATACACTTAACACCTACAATTTATTGGAAACAGAAAAGACGAAACAGAAATTCTACTAGATAATGAACTATCCTGCCACAAAACATTGAAAAAAAGTAATCAATAAAAAATTATAATATCAAGGGTTTCCAGCAGAGAAGCGGAAAACTCACGGAGGAATTGTAATTTATGCGTCGGAAAGCTTCAGTGTAAAGAAAGAAGTAATATTAATGCATATGCAATAGAAAATATTATTGAGTGCTGTAGTTGTGAAACAAAAAATAACGGAAATAAAATAATAATTATTTGATTCTATAGATTGTCAAGGGGGCGATGTAACATTATTCCTAGAAAGGCTTGAAGATCTATTTTTTGTTGCAAATGATAATGCTTGGATTTTTCTGATTAACAAAAGCTGTTATATATTTTTTGATGTATTATGATCTGCACCAAACACCTACAAGAATAACATGTACCAGTAGTATCTGTATAGACAACATTGTTACTAATGTTGAAGGTGATTCTGAAGCAACTGTTTTACATTCCTTAATCTTCGCAGAATTTTGAAATTTTATTAGATAACCATATTGTTACAAAAAGTACTTTTAGAAACTTTAGTAAAAAAATATATTTAAAAATTCGTCAAATTTACCAAAAACTGGTGTTAATCATCAATAAGATTATTTCAAAATTATAATATTCGAAAAATTTAATCATTATTTCTCTATTAATAATAAAAAGAAATAAAGAAAACTAAAAACAAATGTGCTCAAATACAAATAATGATATTAAAAATGCAAAAGAGAACTAGTTTTATATACAGTACTTATTATTTTGTATTAGGCATAGCTGTGCTATCGCAGCGAATATGTGGCAACTACAATATCTTCGCTATCGCTATGCTTCCATAATGTAATTTTGAAAGACTTGTGCGTTTTAGAGCATTATGTTTCGTCATACCGAATGCGCTAGTTTAGTGTGATGTCATTTTGGTTCCACTGACATTTAATTCTAACCAAACTTTTAACAAAAACATCAATAAATTTGACATATACGTTTTTACTGTTTTTATTTTATTTCAAAATATTGTTTACAGGTCATAAAAAATAGTTTAAAGGTATGTAATTGGCAACTAAACGATTGTATATTTGATACATGCTATCTACTTACTTTAGGAATATATTTATAAAAGCGAAAAAAACGATATAATTTAGGTAAACAAAACGAACAAAACGCACTCAAAAAATCTACTGTCACTTTAATTGTCAGTGGAACCATAATTACATCATCACTGAACTAGCGTATTATAACCATAATCAATCATTATACCAAAACTCTCCCATATTCTCTCACAATAATTTGACAACTACATGGATGACAATTCGATTTTTGTAAACAAAATTAGTCCAGTAGTTTTTCGTCGTTTAGTACAATAGACTACTTCAAGATAATACAAAAACATGTTTACTTAGGCTTAAAAATTCTGACAATAAATCTAAAAGTGCGTGGGCAATCGTCAAAGAAATTAAAGAAACTAAAACAAAAAAGAAATTAATATAGGATATATCCTAACAAAATCAAAGGAATTTAATAGTTTTTTTTTGCAAACGCAGCTTTAGAGTTATTGCCAAAGCCTTATTCATTAAATATACCATATTCTGAAAAACAATTATTCAACACACATTAAAAGTAACTTTAACATGCGTAGACGAACTAAAATTTAAACATAGTTCAGGACACCATGAAGTATCAATGAGCCTCACAAAAATGTTTTGTCGATGTTATAATAGCTCCATTCGTTTACATTATAAGTCCGATGAGTCAAATATCGGGAATTACAGGCATATAACTATGTTCTCTTTTTCCAACATATTTGAAAAGATCATTGATTCATTCGCCATTGACTTTATGTATTCAACTAACCAATTTAATAATATTAACATCTTAAACATAAATCTACCTTAACGGCTGTTTTTCAATTTACAAGCGAAATATTGTTAACGTTTAAATAAGGACTTTCCTTTTGGTTTATTTTTGGACTTATCAATAAACTAAACTATGACATACTGTGGATTAAATTGGATTGTAATGGAATTAGAAGATCAATATTAAAGTGGATTGAATCTTACCTATCAAATAGACAACAAAAAATTAAGACTTGAATACCGTAACAATAAAGTCACTTCTGACAGCAATTCCTCAGGGGAGTGTGTTGGGACCAATATTGTTGATTCTATATGTTAATATTATGGAAATAATTTAAAATCCAAATTGGTGTTCGTTCAATAACAATTTTTGCTGGGAATGATGTTGGACAGCACCCTGTCATGGTGACAACATATTGAATATATGCATCAAAAAATGTCTATATCAACGTACTCATTAACTGTATTAAAACATGTGGAATTTTCAATTTTAAAAATGGTCTACTACTTTATCATATTAGATATGGAATAATTATATTATTTGGGAGCTGTACTGCGATCAGAAAACTATTTGTTTGTCAGAAAAGAGCATTTAGAATAATATTGGGAATGAAAGTAAGATATTCTCGTTGAAGAAAATTAAAGTAGCACAAAATATTACAGTACGACAAGATTGAGATGGCACGCAGAATTAGATGTGCACTTCCAAATCTAAAAGTGGGAGGAATTATCTCAGTTAATGGATGAAATTCGAAACTGTTGTTTCAGTAATCTATTTGTGTTTACTTGTGCAGTGTTGCCAAATTTATCTATTTTGAATTTTGGCCGTGCGCATCTAATTTCCCATCTAAATCTTGTCGTACTGTAACTATTAATGCAATTTTTATATAGGAATCAGTTTTGTTTTTCTTCAAAAATCGGATCACTTTTTGACCAATATCAAACTCGGAATAACTAGTACCTAACTCATGACAATAAAATATGCGTATCCACCCCATAGACTCTCAATGACAGAGCTTTGATGATATTGTGCATGTATCCGGAATTGTAATAGGGTTTCTTCACAATTAAAACAGATACACAATATCTCTGAATGAAAAAAGGAAGTGTTTGAGATTCTAGTTAAGTTATAACCCTATACATTAAGTGATTTCTTTAATGTCGATTTTTCTTTAGCTTTTATTATTGTTTCAGAGCTAGTCGAGTGTCGTTAGACACAATTCAAAAAACTTTAAAACAGATGGACAGCAATATACGAAATCTGAAAACGGATTTGACTAACAACAGGGTACCTCAAGGAGACGACGACAAATTCATAGAAGTGATGGAGGTAAATGAATTTTGAATTCTTGATTGTTTCGTCCTTTACTTGATGAAAATCCATATTATTAAAATGAGAAAAACCAAACATTTTCACACACAATTTTATTTAAATAAATAAAATTTAAAAATTACAGACAATTGTTTCGACCAAACTTCTTCACCTGAAGAAGTTTGGTTTTTCTCATTTTAAAAGGATTTTGGTCGATTCTAAAAACAACCACCTTCGTTTTACTATCTTGAGATAAATCCAGTTACATTTTATGGATAATTTATCAGGATTGTTTTATTTTATCTTAAAAATCGATAAATGGACCTTGCTTTTTCTATAACACTATCCACTTGGTATTTCATTTGTTAGTTTTCTTTAATTAAATGAAAATGTCAAACCTTAAAATAACATTTGACTTGTTTGTAGAAATTCGCGGATGAAGCCCGGGAACAGTGCGACATAATGGCGAATATGTTGAAGAAAGTCGAAAATCTTTACAACGATTTAGCCGAATACTACGCTTTCGATAAACAAAAGTACACCTTGGAAGAATTCTTCACCGATTTGAAGACGTTCAAAGACAGTTTTTGTGTAAGTAACGCTTTAACTTATCACCTGCCGAGAAGAAATTTGAGAAAAAAAACTTAATGTGAAATTTGATTCTAATCGCCTCATATTAATTACCAGATGTTGGATGCTGATGCTGAGCCCATTTTTTCTTTCGTTTTTAAATTTTCGCGTTTTCATTGCAGCAAGCCAGGGCGGACAATCAGAAAGAGAAGGAGGCCGAGGAGAAAAAGGAGAAAGCGAGGTTAGCGAAATTGAAACAGGAAAAAGAAAAGGAGGAGAGAAACAAACGAAGGCTGGTAGATATGAATCCAACTGAGACGCAAGAAGGTGTCATGGACAGGTTAGTTGTATTGTTTTATTGGAAATAATCATTATATTTTATGATTTTTTTTTAATATTTTTTATTTTTTGTTTCTGTTTTTATTTTATTTTTTCATGTTTTTTGTAATTCCGTGTTTATTAATGATATTCGTTTTCAGTTTATTAAAAGCACTTTTCACAGGTAGCTCGATCATAAATTTTTTGAAACATCTGAGAAAGTTGACAACAGATGAGAAATGTATTTAATATTAATATTACAAAAAAAAACGTTATTGTTTTGCCCTAAAATTGCATTTTGAAAAATAAACACGTTTTTCTGTAATATAAAGCAGAATGACGTATTTTGAATGTTATTGACCACATTTTGGTCATTACTACTTAATATTTTGGAATTTTGGATTTTTCGCTTCTAGTTGTGCTTTAGTTAGAAATTTTGACCATAATTTAATGAATTTAAATTATTTTGCATTTATTGAGCGTCTTAATACAGAAAACGACGAACTGAATTGTTTTATATATAAAAATAATCTTAAAACGTTCTGCATTACTAAGAAATCAATAATTAATAATGATCAAATTTGTAAAATATTTAGTAGTAATACAAGAAAAATAAAAAAAACATTGATTTATGCTGGAGAGCAAAGTGCTTTTAAATTTAATTACAGAACAAAATATCATCTGAAAATGTTGATAGGAATTAAAATGATGTCGGAAGTTTAGATTCATGACGCTCTAATAATTAATTTAAAGTAAAAAAATGTTTTTCTCTGTATACCACTAAATATTTTACAAATTTGATTCTTGATTATTCATTTCTACGTGATGAAGAACTTTTTATGAATAATATATTTTATTTTAAATACTGTAATATACTTCATATTTAGTTTTTATATTTTTCGTTATATTTTTTGTTTGTTAATACTTTTTTATGGACCTGTTGTTATACTTGGTCAATATTTTTTCTATTTTTAATTTAATTTCTTTGTGATTTGTGTTTATTAACGGTATTCGTTTTCAATTTGTTAAAATAGAAGCACTTTTCATGGGTAGCGCGTCCGTTATTTGTCATTTCTTTAATATATATGTTTTTGATGTTTTTAATTTTTTAATATATATTTTTGATGTTTTTTTTATATTTTTAAAGATTTTTGTTTATGATTTTTTGTATATTAATGATTTGTTTATTTTCAGTTTGTTAGAAGCACTTTCCACGGGTAGCGCGTTTGGACGAGAGCAGAAAAGACGAAGAGGCCATCGACCAGCAGGAGGTAAGATAGTTTTTTTTTATATGTACATTTCATTTTATTATTATAATTATGCGATTTAAATATTCATATGTCGGTTTTTAGAATGCACTGTGGAAGTACTAGGTACGTTTTTTACACTTCAATTTTGTGATGATTTCCGGCTGGAACAGCGTTTATGGACCTTACGTGCTAACAGCCCTCGCTTAGCGGCTCGGGCTCTTACTTACACGTTGCGGTCCATAAACGCCTGTTTTACGCCCTTGATACATACATAACTATTAACATGTTTTCTAAAATATTTGAATTTTTATTTACCATGGGGTTTAAATATTCTTGCGTTTTTCTTTAGAATGCAATGTGGAAGTACTAGGTAGGTTTTTATTACTTCTGTGTTTTTACTACGAAAATTACTAGGTATTAAATTAAATTATTAAATATCTTTAATTCCAATAATTTTATTTTTATAAAATTTATTTTTGCTTTTATGTTTTCAACTGGTCGGCTGCAAATAGTGCTAAACTGTCAATCAGTAATTGTACCTACTTTTATTGTCGGGTTCTATTTTTATTATATAATATTTTATTCAAATGTGACATTTTTTGAGTAAGGATTTTTATTGCAGCTGAAAGGAGGGCACAATTAGTTAGGTCGAGATCAAGGACAGCCTTGATAAGCGGAAGGGAATTAACGAGGTAAGACGTTTAATTATTTTCATTTTTTTTATATTTATATGTAAATATTATGTATTTGCTTGTCATCAAACTTTACACTCACAATATATTTCGTTGGCAGTATGCGTTCTTCAGGACCAGATTAAACTTACGAGTGCAGTGTTGTTTACGTCATTTAGTACTATTAAAAAATCGTATTAATAAGGAGAATGTAATAAAAAACGTAAAATGCCGGTAGATCGTTGAGACTTCACTCACTACTTAAAACAGAATTGATAGTAGAGAAAGGATACACGTGGTTCCACTTCAGAAACTCCCCTGCCATAGTTCTCTCTTTTTATCAATATTAATTGGGAAAACTGCAGAGGTAAATTTCAAGTTCTGAGCCAAATCTACAGTGCTTGCGTATCAATTCAAAGGTATAATATGAGGTTTACCCATAAAATAAGGTTTACAATTTTTGAATGAGTACTGTACAAGTGGGTCTTGATCATTGTGACAAATAGTCATACGGACTGAGATTAGACAAATAAAGGGTTAGGGAATCAAATTGGTTGACGGCTCTGTGAGAGTGTCATGGTGGAAGTATCCAAATGTATGCAATGTCCAGTCTGACGCAAATCACCCTTTTCCTTAACTTTTCAAGGACTTTTATCTATTTTTGACATTACTCTTTAAATATTTTGGATACTTGTTGACTTTAAGAATTCACCCCAGTTTAGTAACTAAAAGCTACTAAAAAGCAACTACGATCAACTACTAGATTAATTCTTTCATTCATAAGTAAGCACTTGTTTACTTGCAAGTATTCAGTTCATGTTTTATATTAGTTAGGTACAGCTGTCGCCTCATTGCCACATTAGAAAGAGCTAGATGCCCTACTAAATTGAGTGGGGATGGCGTTTGCGAGCACGTTTGTTATAAATGAACCAACACGTACGAGGCTGTATTTTAAACAATTTTAAAATCAATGTAATCCTACCTAAATTATGATAATTTATTTTTGGGTCTGCATCGATCTCTAATTTCATAAAAAAATTAATTGCCTGGAAATATTTTGAATATTTTGAAGAAAATTTCTAGGGTTGAATACCAAACCATTCTAAAACTGAAATAAAATTTAAAAAATATACATTTTTACTTGTCAAACAAAAACGCAACACCCTCTATATCCAAAAATATATTTAAAATACGTATTTTTTAAATTCGTATATTTTTTATTTTAAACTTGTTTGCGTGTCTATAACACAAATTGAAATATTGAACAATTACGCCCTAATGTAGTTGGACCTTGTATAAAAAGTTGCGATTTTAAAAATGCCTAATACTAGGTGTGGCTTGAAAAAACCGGACTGATCGCACTTCAGAGACAAACGGTGGAACACGTAAAAGTTACGTTCCATTTAATTGAGCATTGAACCATGATCGAAGTGGACTTTGCATCTATGCTCTGCCGGAAATATGTGCATGTGTTCAAGGAGAGCCACGCTTCAAAGTAAAATTCTTTGTGAAACTCCAAAAATCCGTTCACAGAAACGTATGCTTTATTAAAAGGATGTGGAGATGAGTGTTTCATATTTTTGAGTGATCAACGCGGGACAATAAGTGACTCTGACGAATTAGTTAGCTATTTGGGCTGTTGCTGAATCCATAGGAATCGAAAAAGAAAGTGTTAGGCAGATTTTAACAAAACAAAGTCATCGTTTATTCAGCAGGACAACACTACAGCTCACACTGTACTATCTATCAAGAGGTTTTTGGCCAAGTATTAAAACATACAACCTATTCACTGGACCTCACTCACCTCATGTGATTTTTAATTACTTCAGGTCAAATCAGCTCTAAAGGGAATCAGACATTCAAGGAAAAAGAGGGAAGAGACCATGAACATGCTTTTTAAAAATGATAACAGCGCTGCTATGACCAATGTATATTGAAGGTGATATTAATAAAATTGTGAAAGAAAATTCAATAATAGTATATTATACACCAAGAGACCAAAAAGCCACTTTTTGTCCCGAGGCGAAAAGTTTGTACTACAATTCGTCGAGAGATAGAAATACGCTATTTTATGCAGTTTAGGATAAGAAAAACAAAAAATTATGAAAAATTACCTAACAGTACTCTAATAACAAAGCAATGACGATGTATAAGTATATTGTACTTTTAATCCCTAGGGATAAAAAGTAATTTTTAATCCATAGGGAGTAAAAGTGCCAAGTATATTGTACTTTTAATCCCTATCGATTAAAAGTAACTTTTTGATTTCAAGAAGTAAAAGTGCCCTATTAGTCCCAAAAAATAGTGCATAAACGAATTTATAACACTAAAGCGGATTTTTATATCTATACCTCCTAACACGAAATTTTTTCTTTTACTCTATGACGTAAGAAATTCTGTAGTTATATCTTAATCGAAGAGCAAAATACACTCACACACTATAGGTACATACACCATTTATATACTTCTTTTATTATTCAAAAGTTGCATGCTTTTACTTTATTTCTGTTCAAAAACTGACAAAAAATAAATTAAAAATAACCTTTAAGAAGTTTAAAATAAAATTGTTTGAAATGCCTTTACAGGGCGATATCCTTGAAAAACGATGTCAATTCAATTGGGAATCGTCTGGATGAAAATGATTTAGGCTATTCCACAACGTCTGTGTTTTTCTAAAAATGTGTCTTGGTAGGCGCTGGTTGGTGCATCTCAGTATATTTTTTCGCTTGTGTACATTTTCAGCTTTCGCTTTGCTTCGAGCCATAATAACGACCGGTTTAATTTAAATATTACTAATAGTTTTATACGAGGTGTGACTAAAAAGTATTGAGACTGGACATGTCACGGCGAGTACTGGTAAATAATAATAATAATAATAATATTTATTCAGAAAGCAGAATCCATATACATAAAATAGTGAAACACAAGAAGTTTTAACAAAAATACAAGGATTATCTACTATACTGAAAAGGAATCGTATTCATCGTAGCCTATCAGAAGACAGACTAAAATGGTTTTCAATACGCCCGGTCAAAATTAATAGTTTAAATATAAACACCCCTTAAATGTAGTACATATATAAATACATAATGGATACACATAAAAAAAAATGAAAATTGTAATTAATAACAAACAAAGACATCATAAATACCTACCTAGTCTAGTAGACGAAGCTCAATGAAAATTAGTGAACGTTGCTTCAAGCAATAAATATAAAAATATACAAAGATCAATCAAATAATCACAATTTAATATTTATATTTTAAAATCGATCAAAAGCTGTCCCCGAAGTAACAAAAATTTCAACTTATTTTTAAAAGTTACATGACTTAATTTTTTAAACTCTATTGGTATAAGATTCAAGATACGGTAAGATAGTTTAGCAATTCTACCGAACCTATGGGATAAACATAAGGTGTTTCTACTGTAAAAAATGGCTAAAATTGATCGGGATACGAGTAAAAACCCGCTAGGTTGCTTAATTTAATGACTTCTATACACAATTAAAAAAGAAGTATCAACTTAGAAATCACCCTGTATATTAACCTTCGAGGTGCATACGTATCTTTCGGAACATACTCCACATTGAGGGGTCAGTCGACCCTCTAAAAAAATATATTATTAGAAGCGGCGGAAAAAATTTTTATTCAAAATTAAAATCGATTTAAACTGGTTAAAATAATTTATTTATCCTTTATATATTGTTGTCATTGCTGCTGACTTCAATTTTTGTTTTATCGCTAACATTACTTTGGATCTCGATCACTTTTACCTCAGATTCATCATTGATCGATAAAATATCTGTAGGTTCTAGAAGATCAAGCAATTAAGTTTCAGTAAGACCTTTTTTCGTCAAATCATGAACTATCAAAATAAGAAGTTACAAAATATAAACTCAAAAAGGTAAATCAAACGAGGGTGGTCCTTAGGATCTCTTGTGAGATCCTAAGGACCACCCTCGTTTGATTTACCTTTTTGAACTTATAACTCACACATGGCTACCACCTTCAACTTTAAATATAAACTAATTTAAATATGTGTACGTAAAAGTCAATTTAACATCTAAGTCGTCCTTATTTTATGCATATAAAAAGTTATCCACAAAAAAATGTTTCTAAAGTAGCCCATGACCGATAAAGACAGATACAAGTTAAATAGCTAAATACGGTAAATAGCTTGATTTCAGAGCGTCAATCTGGATTTCGTAAAGGATATAGCACCGTTACTGCCTTGACTAAAGTATTTAATGATATAGTTGTTGCTATGGATAAAGGAGATATGGCAACGTTGATATTGCTGAATTTCAGCTCTGGAAAGATAGCTATTGCTGTCGAAACTATACTACTACGGTTTTGCTGTTCATACTATTGGCATGATCAATTCATATCTTTCAAATCGGTGTTCTATATTATGTGTTTGTGGACTATAAAATGGGAAGTTCTCGACTGATCACAAAGGGAGTACCGCAGAGTTCAATTCTTGGACTATTACTGTTTGTATTGTATACAGCGAATATGGCCAAGCAAGTAAATAATTGCGAAATACATCAATTTGCTGCTGACGCACAAATATATAAAACCTTTAAAACATATGAAGTCGATCAGGCTTGTCTAAATATGAATACAACCTTAGCAATGTCTAAGACTTTTCATGTAAGCATGGATTAAAATTTAACTCTACAAAAACAAGCAATAGTCTTTGGGAATAATAGGGATACACTATCAACATTTTGAATACTGTCAAAAACTTAGGACTGGTGACTGATACTAAACTACACCTTAAAACCGTATTGCAGAAATGTTACATGTCTTTCAGAAACCTCTACTACAGTAAATCTTTTTGAATTCTCGTCTACCAAAACAACTGTGTAAATCTTTTGTCTTAAGTCATTTTAATTATGCTGATGTACTCTATGGACCATGTCTGGATGCTGATACGACAACACGAATTCAGCGTTTTGAGAATTCTTGTATAAGATTTATTTTCTCTCTTCAAAGATCAGATTATGTGTAAGAAAACTTATCAGTATTGGGATGGCTGAATATGTATTATCGAACAAAAGTGCATTTAGCTTGTGTGGTTTATAAAATGTTACAAAGTAATACCCCATTTTGTGTTTTTAAAAAGTTAACTATCAGATCTTTCATTCATTACCGAAATACGAGGTAAAGACATCTTTTTGTAGTCAATAAACATAAAACGTTTCTATCATTTTCTTAAAAATGCCAGCAAATTATTTAATGAAATGCCTAACAATATCAAAAGTAAATTGTCACTCAGCAGTTTTAAAAGAGCACTTAAAAATTATCTTTTGGGAACAAAAATGGGAACTAATAATAATAATACTATTTTATTTTATTACTTTCACTGTTTGCTTATATTTTTTGTATTAATTCTATTTTCGTATTACGTGTAATGTTCTATTTTTGTTATTTATTGTTTCGGCCTTTACTTGATGAAAATCCATATTATCTTAAATGAGTAAAACCAAATTTGGTAGATTTTCACAAAACTTTTATTTTAAAAAATAAAAATTAAAAAGTGTTTTTATTATATTAATTAATATTTATTAATATAACATTACTTTTTAGGCGCACCTTGTATATTTGGTTAAATATATTACATACATTAAATACCGCTTAAAAAATAATTGCCAAATGTTTTCAACAAAAATAACTTTTTATAAGGCAGGTTTTAATTGAATAGCCTAAAATATTTTTGCTTCTTGAAAGGTTTGATTCTCTGCTTACGGTTAGACTTTATTGTACGAAGATTGATACCCAATGCTCTGTTCCTGACATATTTACAATAAAAAAAAATTATGACAAATTTTTTGACATAATCTCCTTTAATCTTAATTTACTTGTCCCAGCGATGTTCCACCATTTTAAGAGCGTCACAGAATAAATATTGTTCTCCAACCCCATTAAAATATTTAATTTACAGCTGAACATTCTCTTATTTTCTTCCACGCGAATGCTCTTTCAGTTTCGGAACCAATTCTGGCGAATAAGGTGGACGTTCTGCCAAATAAAATCCCGTTTGATGAATAGTAGTCAAGAGGTATGACTGGGAGCATTGTCTTGATGGAACAACACACATCTATACGCATTTTAGACATTTTTCTTTTAAGGCATCGCTCAATTTAGAAATGAATTCTGAGTAATAATTGCACACTTGAATTCACGGCACTTGATTTACTTAATGTTGATATCAGATGAATTGCGGTAGGCATTTTTTCTGCAAATATTTTATTTCTGATCTTTGCTCATCTGATTCCATTTTTAGGAAAATAACACTACCACTAATTAACCAACAGAATGATATTTTGTCCACGTACAACAATAATATTCTAAAATACATAACCTATATTTAAAATCTCTACAATTCCTTGCCTGCCTCTATTAATTCATCTCAAGTCTCTTTTTTTGGGAAAAAACTAAAACTACATGTAAATTGAGTGACTCAGAACCAGATTGCTAACCAATAAAATATCAAAACAACCATTTTTCGTATATTATTATTTTAAAATAATTTCTCCGCATGCCAAAGTTGTCTATTCCTTTAAATTATTTTTTTGGTCCCACCATCAATACTTAAAGAATAGGCAGTTTCATCTAGTAGATTTAGGTAGAATGCTTTTTTACTGACTTGTAATAATTTCAAAACAACCAGTCTGCGTATATTATTATTTTAAAATTATTTCTGTACATGCCAAAGTTACCTATTAAAATTAATCGTTTTCGGTGCCAATACCTATTCCTAAAGATTAGGCAGTTATGTTTAGTAGACCCAGGTAAAGTGCTTTGATCCTCATTTTCTCATTTTTAAGAAATTGTTGGTTAGGCAATTCTGGCACAGAACCCCTCAATTTTGCTTGATCTGATTAAATTAAACTAAATAAGTAGATCCAACGAGGAAACACCAGTCTATTTCAGAATAACAATTATTTTTCTTTTTCTTATAAGTAGAAGACCAGGGGCCCAAGGCCTGACGGTCTCGCATGCGTTGACGTATGAGAGTAGAACAATGGAATTCTTGAAAGCCTTTGCTTAATGACTGTGATCCCAGCAATATGGCAAAAGGCGAAAGTAGTCTACCTTGCCAAAGTAGGTAGGGTCACAGACCAAACGCCAAAGTCATATCGCCCCATAAGCCTATCCTCTTTCCTACTTAAAACACTAGAAAGATTAATAGATAGGTATATCAGGGACGATATACTATAAATAAATCCGCTCCATCCCAACCAATATGCATACCAGCCAGGAAAGTCAACTGACCTAGCGTTGGACGATCTAAACAGGCTGCTTTCAAAGTCAATAGATGACAAAGAAATCGCAATCGCCACTTTCTTAGATATTGAAGGAGCTTTCAACAATGCCTTAACCAGGTCAATAACCAAGGCTCTAGAAGGGAGAAACGTCCCAGTAACAATATGCCAATGCATCACTACCTGTCTGGAGAACAAGATTATTTTATCCACTCTAGGAAAGGCAACCATACAGGCAAAAGTTACACGGGGCTGCCCACAAGGAGGAATACTATCTCCAATGCTGTGGTCAGTTCTTGTGGACGACTTACTCAAAATATTGTCCAAAGAAGGCTACCAGTGCCTAGGATACGCAGACGACCTAGCAATTATCGTCAGGGGGCGATTTGCAGGTACAGTTTCGGAGCGATCTCAAACAGCTCTAGACATAGTAAACAACTGGTGCAAAAAGGAACAATTGTCCATCAACGCAAAAAACAACAGTTGTACCATTCACAAAAAAACGGGTACTTACAGGTCTAAGACCACTAGTACTAAACAGCACAGTTATCCCATTCGTCACAGAAGCCAAATACCTCAGAGTCATATTTGACCAAAGGCTGACGTGGAATCAATATCTCAAAAAACTCACACATAAAGCTACAATAGCTCTCGTAAGCTGTAGACGTATATGTGGGAAAAACTGGGGTCTAAACCCCAAAATGACCATATGGTTATACACAAGGGTAATAAGACCCATGATAACCTATGGCGCAGTGCCGTGGGTAACCAAAACTGCGCAGGCAAGTGCAATAGGCCAACTCACTAGCATTCAGCGGCTTGCCTGTCTAAGTGCTACTGGGGCCATGCGCACTACGCAGACCGCAGCAATGGAGGTATTATTAAATCTCACGCCATTGCACATCTTCATACAAGGAGAAATCAGGTCAGCTATTCACAGGCTAACGCAGGGACAAAACCCAATAAGCCAACTACATAGCGCTGACCACACAAGGCTATATCAGCAAGTAAAAAGGGATAATATTCTAGCTATGCCTACTGATAGAGCCATAACCACATACAAATTTGAAATAAATTTTCAAATTCAAATACCAGCCCGAGAATCCTGGAAACAGGCTGAACTCGTCTGGTACACAGACGGTTCAAACACCAAGGAAGGAGCCGGGCTGGAATCTATGGACCTAAGTCGAAATCAACGATTTCACTGAGTTTAGGAAAATATGCAATAGTGTTCCAGGCTGAGCTAATAGCCATACAACACTGTGCAAGAGAAATATTAAATAAGCAAGTATCAGGCAAAACTATTGCTATATACTCTGATAGTCAAGCAGCTCTAAAGGCAATTCTCTCACCAGAAATCAAATCACGATTGGTGAAAGACTGTCTAGAAGACCTGACAGAGCTAAGTAGTCAAAATAAGGTGACCTTAGCCTGGGTTCTAGGCCATGAGGGATATCAGGGCAACGAAAAGGCCGACGAACTAGCCCGAGAAGGCTCAGATAAGGCCATGACAGGCCCCGAACCCTTCTGTGGAGTTGCTAAGGCATTGTGCAATGCATCCATTAAACAATGGATGCAAAAAGAGTATCAGGAATGGTGGAACAACTATCCAAGACTGAGACAGGCCAAACAGTTCATCAAGGAACCATCGGCCAAGTCTACGAAAGACCTACTGGATCAAAAGCGTCAAATCGTTAGGATAACAGTAGGCCTTCTACTGGACACTGTCGCCTAAAAAGGCACATGAGTGTCATAAATCCAGCAGAAGAAGCAACTTTGTGCAGGTTCTGTGAAGAAGAAGAGGAAACATCATTCCACGTCCTGTGCCAATGTGAAGGCCTGACTGGAATGAGGTTTCTAACATTGGGCGAAGAAAAGCCAATTGCATGCAACTACATGCGGGAGCCACTGTCAAAGCTACGAAGTCTAATAAAAAAGACCAGGCTAGACGACATACTCTAAAACAAACTGAGTCCCACAATAGATCTGAAAAGGTCGCGGTGGACAAGGACAAATAACGTCCAACTCTCAATCTAATCTAATCTAATGACCGTGATCCCTCATGCGTCGCTTGACGTATGATTTGCAACGAACTATCTTGACCATTCGACAACTGTATCTCGCATGCGATAATTATGGATTTCCAAGCATGTTACTTGTCACTGTCACATAGAATTAATAAAAAATATTATTTTTCCTAGTTTATATTTTTAAAGAATTTTTTTTAATTACCAGTTATTATTATTAATTATTATTATATAATTATTTCACGTTTTTGTTGTCCATAATTGTTAATTGGTCATTAACTTTACTTAGTTATTGTATTTACAAGTATACATTTTTTAAAATAGATGATATAGAGGAATTTGACCATATACAAAGAATACAATAAATTTAAGAGGCACAATTAGATGCAGAACTACCACCTCTCAATTACAACGGGCGGCAAGATCCAATTTTATTACTAGATCGACAGTTTATAAGAATATTTTGCTAATTTTAAAGTTTTTCCGTTCATTCTTAATCTCCATTTTTAAATATCTACTCAAATTTATTTTAGTAATGATAGAAACTACTAATTTGACACTCACACAGGTAAATTTTTATGTTGCCATTTTTGAGCCAATAATACAATTTTTGTTATGATGTTCTGAAATTTGATTGGTAGAGAATGATTGAACTGCTGCAATAATTAAAGACTCTTCATTACACCATGCAACACGAAACTATCCTAACGAAGGGTAGTCAAGAATACAAATTTTCCGTCGCATACGATGGCGACCATGGCGCACAGTTTCAGAAATTGGACTCCAGGACACATGTGCATTTAGCTGCATTGTGCATTTAGCTGCATGTGTGAACTGAACCTCGCTTTTTCCTGCATTGGAATAGGCCCGTTCACTTTCATTTTTAAACTTGTATTAATCATGTATTTATAAATATTTAACACTTGTAATTTTTTTCCGTTAAGTTAAGAAATTCCATCGCATCCTTTTAGTGTGTCGTTGTGTCGGAAAATCCCTAATTATCTTTATCCTATCGGTTAGTGGCTAAATAGCGCGGGTGTGTCGGATGTACTATAATATCATACTTTTTCTGCATTTAGATATGTAATTTACATGGTTAAATCGCCATTTGTGAAAAATTATAATAGTTATTTGTGTACCAAGTCCGTAAAGTGAATCTTTTTGGGCTGAATCAGAAATTTGCGGCCGAGATGTAGCCGAGGTCGAGCAACTTCTGGTCAAGCCAAAAAAGATCATACTGCCGAGGTGCACACAACATTGTTTAGGCGACTATATTGTCAAGTAGAGCCAATATTTTTTTACATTGTTATTTAAAAAAAAAAAGAGACTTAAATGCAAGAATTATCTGAAATTTTTATTGATCTAATCAAAATCCATCGATAACTAATAAAAATTGGTACAGAATTAATAACGATAAGTATGATAAACCTGTGTTTATAAAAAAGCGGCTGTAAAAGCGACACTTTAGGATTGTTAATTAATTAAATATGCAAAAAGTAGAGTATTGCCTTTTTTAAACATTAGTGAAGATATAATTATTAATACCAGACCATACATTTTTTCGCCAAATATATTCTTTCGCAAACGTGGCAACGTTGACATATATAAACACGATCAACTAGTCTACGAATTCAAACAGACAGACAACGTTGCCACGTTTGCCAGATAAATTATTTGGTAAAGAAAATTACGATCTGGTAATACTTAGTTTGAATATTAATAATTATTTTATTATTAAATTTAAAAAAAAATCAATGCGTTCAGCTTTGAATTTATGAATATTAGTATAGAAATTCAAAAACGAAGTTAATATGTACTTACCTAAGTTACATATCTAAACACAAAAAATAATTTAATAGGAATTCCCTTTCTTCTAGGAAAAGTATTTTAAATTTGACAGACTGTAAGTAGGTCAGGAGTAGAGCATTGAAATCAACCTTCGTAGTCTTAAACCTAAAATACGACACTAATAATATTCTTCTTTTTTTGTTGCAGTGAAATAATGACGTAAAAACTCGCCTACTACACAACGCACAACGAATTTGCTAGCTCAAAATAGATAGAAATAAAAAATTTTATACCATTCATAATTATTTATTAATTTTGTACATTGTTTTTCCATTGTAAATAATAGTCTATATTTGTGTACCTATATTTAGTTTTGAAATCGCGAATCTCTTAATTTTTATATTTTAACAGTGTCTGCTATTTCCAATGCGCTTTGATAAAGTCAAAGTAAAAACTACAGATAATTAGCATTAGTGTGAGCAGGAACCTAATAATATCAACGTAGCCAGCCGGCCGCGTGGGAATATCTCTCGATAGCGCACTTTGACATTAGAAAAGCGTATTGGAAGTGTTCAATAGCCGACATTGTATTTACACGGAAATCTGTAGAAATGTGATCTGACGTTGTTTTTATTGCTAGCGCATTTTCTATATTTGATTAGCTATTATGTCGGCACTTTCATAGGTATATCACAGGTTAGAGATGATGGTTTGTGCCAATAAGCTCTGTATATTTTACTGGTAATGAAACTATTTTAAAAGAAGACAAAACATCGTCTGCCTCATCTTCGCGTTTATTTTTAGTCTTCTTCTTTTCGTATCTCTTATCATATTTATATTCATATTATAAACCACACTTACAGTAGTGCTACCAAAATCAAACTTCCTAGCAGATTTTGAGAACTTGCTTCACCGATTATACCTCGTCAGCGTATCTCCCCCTACTTTGTTGTTGCCACACTTATGATTTTCCTTTGTGCATACTGGCTTCGAAAGCCACGAGATTCTGTCTGCTGTAGCTGAGGTGGCTTGGCTGAGTGCTTTCTTAAACGAAAATTGAAGTTCGGTTATATTATGGGTATATAGAGATAGATAGTAACAGATTTGTAAATGTTACTATACATTTGTTACTTTCTATCTCTAAATTACAGAACACCTCTGGACCCACTTGCAACTTTAGAGCAGTTCTACCCAGTGGCGAAGCTTTCACTGATGCGGGTGGTGCGTCGCATCTCTTCAAAATATTGTCAGCTAATATTTTTTTTATTTGAAATAAAATCAATAAGATCTCTTACGATAAATTGAAACTCTCAGTGAATTTATTCAAGTAATTACATTCAATTTCAATTATTTATATTTTTGTGTATTTGTCGAGCTTTATAGAATTCGCTTCTACGCTACAAATAGAAATACTTCGACAGCGCTATGATGCGCTGTTTCTCATTACATCTTGAGCGCCTGGTAGGGCGAACCGAGGTCAGCGATCTTTCCGGCCGTGATTCCGCTCCAGTCCGCTGTTTTCGCTGGTGAGTGATGCGGTATCTTAAACGCATCTCGTTCGTGTTATTAATACGCAATGGGAGTATCGTAATCGCGTTCTTCCCCTTATTTGAAGAAAATTCAATAAATGTTTTCGCAAATCTGCAAACTATAAGGATTGATCTTAATTTTAAAATTTAAAATATAACAGATACCTACGTTCACATTTTTGTTTTTTTTTTTGCGTAACTGTCTATCTTTAATTTACTTCACTCTTTTTTATTATTTTGATTATTTTTTTTAACCTTCCACATTTTTTTGTATACTTTATTTGTAAGTCCAAAATTAAAGAATTAAATAAAAAAAACTTTATTGTTTTTCATAAAATGTGAATCGCAGTTACTCATTACATCCCCTTGTATTAACGCCACGATACGCCTCTGGTTCTACTCAATCTTCAATTTTTGTGCAAGCTCAAATTTTTAGAAACTATAACCACAGTGTGCCTTAAAAAGTTTGCATTATAGGTATGGAAAACTTTTGTTATTGACTTTGAAAAAAAAAATGGTTCTTGATAAAAGTTTGTGCTTCACTTATAACATGATATGAATTTAAATAATTAAAAAAAACTATGTAGGAGGACGTCATAAAATACGAATTTGGTTCCCTTATTGTAGAAAATAAGAAAAAAAGTTTATTTGACAAACTTGTTTAAAAGCAATACGTCCAAATATATAACAGTTTTTATTTTTTTCCTTTATAACTAACTAACCTATTCATAAGTAAGAATACTAGCAATATTAACAATACTAACAATAAGTAACAAAAATATATATATTTATATAAAATTTGGAAAAAATATTTTTTTGGAGATAGGCTGTGAATTCATAATGTAGCATAAATATTGTTTTTAAACTTCTCTCGTACATGGTTAAGATATCTTATAGATGAAGCACAAATTTTTATCAAGAATAATTTTTTTTCAGTCAATAACAATAGTTCTTTTATGTTATAAGGACGAAAAGTTGAGTTTTTCGGGCGACTACGAGAAGTTGCCAGGGGAGACGTAGTCGAACCTACTCGAAAATACACTTTTCGTCCGTTTTTCATACATTATTTTTTATTCGAATAGTCAATATTTGGTATAGTGTGGTAGTCGTCCCAAATATAACATGACCTTGATTAATACTGTGCTATTTTTGTTGTTGCTAAATTTCTCGAACATTTTACAATTTGCTTTTACATAATTTTGGCATTAATAATCAATTGATTAAAGCTCTCGGGCTATAAGCAGATTATTAATGCCAAAATTATATCTCATCAAAATGATATTAAAACATTCTCGAGATTTAGATTCAACAAACATAGCCTACTATTATTGAGGTCTTGTATATTACCCTTGATTATTATTTTACAAAATAATAATAAAGGACAATATACAAGACCTTGTAGTTTTGTTGCTAAATTTCTAGAACATTTTACAATTTGATTCTATATAATTTTGGCATTAATAATCAATTGATTAATGCCAAAAATTATGTCTCATCAAAATGATATTAAAACATTCTCGAGATATAGATTTAACAAAAATAACTGACTATTATTTAGGTCTTGTATATTACCCTTGATTAATATTTGTCAAAAATTATGTCTCCTCAAATAAATATTACCACATTCTCTAGAATATTAGACTATTTAGACTATTATCAAGGTCTTGCATATTACCCTTGATTATTATTTTACAAAATTTCACAAAATATTAAGGGTAATATACAAGACCTTGATAATAGCTATTTTTGTTGAATCTATATCTCGATAATGTTTTAATATCAATTTGGTGAGACATCATTTTTGGCATTAATAATCTGATTAAGAGTCTGATAACCTTAGCTCAAGGAGTTTAATCAATTTATTATTAATGCCAAAATTATGTAGAAGCAAATTGTAAAATGTTCGAGAAATTTAGCAACAACCAAGTCATAGTAGTGTGCAGGTGTACCGAACCTTGTGGGACTCCCGCCATCGCTATAGTGGAGTTGATTTTAATAAAGAACTGTATCACTGGATTATTTTTACAATGTGCCCAGGAAAGTCATTCATAAGCATTTTGTAGATTCACCACGCGTCCAGATGGTATAAAATGCTTTTTCGCTGTCGAGCGTGAGCAGCATCGTTTGTAGGCTTCGATTAAACGCATTTTTCGCGTGATGCGCTATTCTCAGGACCTGGTCCAAGGTGCTGTCCTTCTCTAAAGCCATACTGTTCCCTAGGGACAATCTGCATACGTTGTTCGATATCTTTAAGTCTTTTTAATATCATTGTGTCTGTAATTTTCGAAATTGTGTTTTACAGAGATATGGAGCGATAAATATCGATTTATTGGCCGGTTTCCCCGCCTTTAATATTGTAATAGTACTGGAATAGTGTTGTAGTCTGAAAATGGCATTTATTATGTGATAAAGCTGTACGATAGATTTTCTACTAAGGTTTTTAAGCAGTATGTTGCTAATGTCATCCGGTCTTGGAGCTCTCCTATTTTTGAGATACTTAATAACCTCACCAATCTTTTTAGGAGAGGTTAAAAAATACTGGTACACTGGTAGTGGATCCAGCTGTTCAAATAAATCGACAAGATTTTCAATGTGTTGTTGCTGAGGGCTATTCTCTTGCGGATTGACGAATTTTATCTGAAAGTATTCAGTCCATGTTTCATTGTGGGAAGTAGCGAACTGGGTTTTATGAACCTTTTCACTTCCTTTCATAAAGAGTTGTCATTCAGTTTCAACTCCGATAGGGTGGTTTATAATTTTTTATTTCGATGGTCTCTCTAATTATTATTTTGTTGATGGTTTTCGCAATGTCATGCAACCTTACCCTTTCTTCGTATCTTCGATTTTGCTGCCTTGTTTTTTCTAATGCAGTTTTTGTTTTTTATAATATCTGTGACCTTGGGTGGCAGCTTGTCTTAATGTCGGCTCTTTGTCTTCGACGAAATCTCCCATAATACTCGTCCACTAGCGATAAAATACAATATAAGGGTCCCACTCTGGGTGCTTTGCACTAAATCCCCCTGCTAGGAGAACCCTGTTTCCTTTTGATATTAACGTGTGCAGATCTCTACCTGAAAGTGTTATATTGGGCGGACTGTATATACCTAGGAATGTTAAATTACTTATCTCTATGATTGAACGTTAATGAGTGCTCTTGGAAATTCTTTGAAGGTTATGTTTTTTTAAGTATGGTAGCTACTCCCCGATCCTGCTCTGTCCGTGGGTTTGTTTCTATCCTGTCTAATAATTAAATAGTCGTGAATTCTATTTTTGTCTGTTGGTTTGAGAAAGGTTTCTGTCAATATTATGATGTAAAATGTATGCTTATGAATAAAATTGCTAACACTGGTTCTAAGTAACAGTGCTGCTCCTAAAGTGGCGCTGGGAAACAGTAACAAAGCCTGCACAGAACATGAGGCTAATAACCTGAGTAGTTGATGCCGATGACACAAAAAAAAAAGACCGAACTTGTTTAGCAGCCCCGTGCACATTGTAAAAACCAAATTTTTTGAGAATATAAGATTTTAAGTACAAACTTTGAGAGTGAAAGAATAACCCAGCATTTTATTTTGTGATATTTTTGATTCATTAAAATAACGTAGATATCGTTTACAGTTAAACTGACATGTATCAATTTGATATTCACAAGTGATAAATGACGTTTACAGTTAAACTGACAAATTTTGATATTGACAAGTAAACAGGTAGATTCAAATTATTGGCAACATACTTGTAGTTGAAATAAGACTGCATAAAACTTTTCCAGATTGTACCAAATTTCAAAGAAATATTATTTTTATCGCTAAAAGAAAGTTAAAAATTGACTTTAAAATTGCCGATTCATAACTTACTATGATACTCGTCACGGGGAAGTTACATTGTTGCATCTTTAAGGTAAATGGTTTTTGACGAGTACCATATTTTTTAGTTTCTACAGATTTCTAGTGTAATGATTTTGATTGTCACAAACACTTCAGTCTTTTGTTAATTGCTTGTTTTTTAATCGCAATATATATATAATTTTTTTAAGCTCAAATATCTGTTCACATCTCAGAATATTTTTTAATGGCAATTTACCATTTAGAACCACCAATTTTACATTTTTTAGTAGTTAGGAAATTGTAGTGTATCACTAGCTAACCAATTGGATGCAGGTGTTTTCAATATGACGTTTGTGTGTCCTTATACATTAGTTGGTCAGTGACCTCTGCTCATTTTGATTCGTCATTCCCTAACTACTCTCTTTGTCATTTCAATAATTCTGTTGTAAATTTTGAAAAACCAATGGGACATATATCTGAGTTGTTTGCTGGTTGAGTCACGTCTTTTTAATAATTTTTTTAGAAATGTTTATTTGTAAGCTGCTTCAGTTAAAGTTTGGGTAATCAAATTTTAGAATGATATAAAATTTAAAAAAAATCAAATGTGAATTTAAATTTTACAAAAATAAAATCAAAAATACCATTAAAATTATATATCACGTAGGAAAAAATTTGGCTTTCCGTGTGTCACCCTGTATATAAAAATTTGTATAAATACAAAAAATTACTAGAGACCAAATCTGGACTGTCTGATGGACAATAATTACCTCTTAATATCATTTTTTTATGCTATTTTTTACCGTATTTTAGTAAAAACAATTTTTATCGGCCACTTACAATTTTTTTGTTTCCATAAATGTGTTTTATAAAATACTATGCAATCATTGGTGCTGAATTTAACAAAAGATTGAAAACAGTTTAAAACTCACGGCTCAATATTTGATACAGGTTGTCTCATTTTAATCGATCAGCAAGAATATACATTTGTTGCTGAATCAAATATTTTTGTTTTCAAGTAGATGGGACATTCTGTATTTACCGTTTTAAATTAAAAGTAACGTTTATTTCTTCGATTAAAAATTTATTTTCGAAAAGTTTAGGATTTATTTAAAAAAAGATTTGTTTTTAAGTTTGTTTCCTTTATTGAAAGCCCTTTAAAAGAAACTTACAAAAAATTGTACTTCAGAATGCTTATAGTGTTTATTTATAATTAATATTTTTTATATGAAAAAAAAAAAAACTTGTAAATATTATGATATACCATATTTTAATAAATTATTTTCCAATTGTTAATTTGTTGTTTTATTTCGTAGCAAAATATCTTTAAATGCATATTTTCTGAAAAAAATTACCCAGCTGGCAACACCTTCGAGTAGGTAAAGTATGAGCGTTGTTTATGTGGTAAATAAATAAATAAATAAGCAAAACGTAAACTTACATTAAGAAGGCATATCCTTCATTATATTACAAATTTCTCCGCTTTATTATGAAGTGTCGTTGTCGCTAGTATACAATAAAAATGTATTTTTAGCACCAAAAATTACCGATAATATATGTAACGCCTAAGTTTTTTTCTCCAAACAATACATCTAACTCGTGTTTACCTTGACCTTATCAAATCACTGTAGGGTCCGATTATAATTAGAACACCGCTACGTCATAACCATTACTTCGAATTTCTCAAGTCCTACAAATCACAAAATATCAAGTTCAAAAGTGACCATCCGACTTTAAAGAGTATATTAAACTAAAATATTCAGTGCCAAGAATTCTGAGGAATATTTAAAATAATTATCAAGTGTAGTGGAAGAGTGAGGACAGAAGTCCGACGCACGAGCTTTTCCTCTTGAACAAAATTTGAAAAAATAACTTTTCCTGGGTGAATAGTCCTCGGATTAAGCTCATAACCACACTAAAGAAGAAGAAGAAGAAGAAGACATCTCTAACTATCAATAAATAAAAATAAGTAGGTAGACTTCCGATTCGGACATCGTCGTGGCAACATTGAAATGGCGATCTCCGAATCGGGAGCCCAGAAGTCCAATAATAAACCACTAAATATCTAGTTTAAAACTGACCATCCGACTTTAATTATAATTCTAAATTCAACCAAATATTCTGTGCCAAGAATACAGAAGAATATTTAAACCAAATATCAAGTGCTGTGGAAGAGTGAGGACAGAAGTCCGACGCACGAGGGTGCAGCTTTTCCACATAACAAAATTTGAGATAAAAAATAGTGCTGGGTAAATAATTCGGAAGAGTTGAGCCCATATAAAGTTAAAGAAGAAGAAGATGAAGAAGAAGAAGAAAAATAAGTAGGTAAGTTGTTAGGTATAAAACAATATTTCCTATATCCCTATAATATTAACACTCCACTAAACCCCCAGTAGGCGGCGATAACCAATTAATTACTTTGCCAATTGATGACGTAGCTGTGTTCTTCTAATTGTAATCGGACCCTTCCTTGAACCGTTGTATGAAGACATTTTTCGACACCTTTAAACTGTCATGCAGACGTTACCCTTCGCGAAAAGTTTCGTGCAATTGTTGATTGTATATTATAATGTTATACAGTTGAACATATTAAAAAACCATACTATAACGTTTTTGCCCGACATTTTTAGATACCTTGAGGACCTGTTATCTACCGAACCTTCTACTAGCGGTTGATCGATTTGTTACATGTTTCCATTTGTCTGGAAATTTGTTTACTCTAGCATTTTTGCCATGCAATAAAACGGACACGTTTGGGTCACACTCGATTTAGAAAATGCAACGTCGCATCACATGTGAGCATGCCGATTCGCCTCCTTATCTCTAGTCTTCATACATGTTCAGTTAGTTAATTTTTTGGTTTGTGATCAGTAGCGTCGACGAAAAATTGATTCCGGAAGCGGAATTTATTAAAAAAAAAACGCCTACGATGTTATTTGCGAACATTTTTCAGATTATGCAGTATACATGAAGCAGTAAAATTTTGCGGGACATTAACGAAAGTTTCAGACTGAGCAATAATAAAAACCAGTGTACAAAAAGAAAAAGCAGTATCGAATATGAACAAAGACAAATATGAACGTAAACAAATGCGCGAATGTTATACGGCCAGAATCAGGGTAGGTACTTAAACAGGGCATGTAAATTCGGCCGGAGTTTTAAGGATTAGTTCTTATCATATAAGTATTTTCGGCCGAAAAGATAGGTTAAAATAAAATATAATGTTCTATAAGTGCTACAAGTTTCTTTATTAAACCGAAAGAAATAAAAATTTATTCATCTATAGAGAATTTACATATCCATGAAACATGACATACATAAAACTTGTCAGACTTATCAACAAACAAATAGTATACAATATTTTACAAATAGTAAAAATATAAAACTTATTTTAAAAGAAGCTAAGGTAAAAAAGCTACAATTCCAAGTATTCTTCCACAGAGTAGAAAACATTTTCCATGAGAAACTTGTATAGGATATTTTTAAAACTGTTAATGTAGCATACGATTCCCTGATAACTTAAAGAAACCCGTCCCACAGATAACCGTGAGAGTGGCAATCGCAACTCATTTTGGCCCGTCGGGTGTTATGATTATATATAGTTTTTAACCCACATTTCTTCATGTTTTAAAATGTTAATTAATATGGTGTATATGTATAGACAATGTAAAGTTGAGAAATCAAAGACAAAAAAGAATAATATATGTACAACTTAAATTTAGGTAATTACATACCGTCACTTAAAAATTATAGTTAAATACATACATACCTGCCATGGTGGATTGCTTCGCATAAATTTTACATAAAATGGGAAAAACTTTAAAAACTTTTCCCAATTTACCTAATCTGTATGGCCTGGAATCAGCTCACAAAGTGACGTTGTAATATTAATCTCAATTTTGTTTGATTTTCAGGTACATTACAAAACCCTTACGAGTGAATTTTAACCCCAAAAGCTGAGTTTGTGCGGGGAAAGGGACGGCTATTATTATTATTATTATTTGCCGTGGCGCTCCGGGGCGACTTAAAGGTGATTGATGGTGCCATTTGACTTACAGGTGAGGAAAACCTCACGCACTATCATCGAGACGGTAATGCATGGCGATTTTATAATCTGCATGTCATATCAACAGAAATTGAATTTCTATTAATACGGCACACATCAAATCCTATACCGAACCATGCAATTTAATTAAAAATCTATATGGTCTGGTCTAGAATTCGAAGCCCGACAGTCTCTGACCATAAACTTGCCTATACATGAATATAAGCGCGTTAGATTGCTACACCACCGACCCGATAAATCATTGCCAAGTTGCAGACGGATACGAATTTTCCAAAAATATTACGTCGAGTCTTAAGACGTACACTACGTCAAATGAGTTTTCGTTATTTTAAGAGAATACGTGATAATGCACTATCGGAAAAAGAGGAAATCGTTGTTTGGCGTAAAAAATATTTAAAGAAAATTCGTAAATATCGCAATGAATGTAAATTATTATGTGGCCAAAAACCTGGGTTAATCAAGGGTACATAGTTACAAAGGTTTAGCAATATTTATAAATAAAAAAATCAGAGAATTGCTTTATGGTATACATAATTTATTTATGATAATACCTTAGATGTGGTGTGAAAACGTACCATGAATTACTGACCTCACTTCAATTGAAAAATTTGAAAATAATTTTTGTATTAAATTATAATGCATATTTTGTCTTAAATCTGTAAAATATTAAAATTACCCGGCCTCTATAGGAACCTGTCCTGTTACCCAGTAGGTTTGAGCCCCGAAAATCTTTACAAATTTTGGAGCGATGAAAGATGTCAGCATTCCATTACACATGGCTGAAATTTTCCCATTATTTTGAAATCATAGTATAGGATTAAATTAAACAATGCGGATTAAAAACAATGAATTAGACTTTATTTAAATAATAAAAATGTCATATATTTTTTTTTATTTACAATAAATATACTTTGATAAATTTTCAGTTGATTGTTCGTAAATTGAGTTATTTAAATCATTTCTATCTAAGTATATTAATCACATTATTCTTGAATATATACATAGAAATATATACAGTGTGTCTACTTAAGTTGGAACCATATGAAAAACTTTTTTATTATTGGTTTTGTGAAAAAATTTATTCTTGATAAAAAGTTCTGCATGGTCCAAAACTTAAAATACAACCATCAGGTATCTTTTTTTAAAGCCTTATACGAGATTTGTCAAAAATTATGAATTTTGCTAAAGATTAATGTACCTTTATTTTTGACAAACCTCGTATACGACTAATAAAATTTATTATCTGATGGTTGTATTTTAGGTTTTAGATCATGCTTGACTTTTTATAAAGAATTACTTTTTTCCTAATATTAATAATAAAAAGTTTTTCATATGCCGCCAACTTATATACGTAGACAGTTGGTGGCATACTTAAGTAGACACACTGTATATTATACAAGGTGAGTCAGAAACATATATACAAATAAATTCCGTTAGATTTATGGATGATGATTCCCGAAATAAATAAACTAAATTTCTTTTGATAATCATCATCCGATAAATTCAAAAACAAACAATTTCGTCTTATACTAATTTACGTTTCACTCTATTTTTAACAAAAAAAGTTTTATTTTGTTGTTTCTTGGTCGAATTCCTTAAGTTATACATTATAACTGTCATTAATCGAAGTTGGATTTTTGTCTCACCCTGTATAACATTTTCGCAAATTGAACCCGTGTGCTTTTCTTACCAGTGCGACTTTATTTAACGATGACATCTAGTAATATGGAATCTAATCAGCTAGTAAGTAGTTTAAAAGAAAAGTGTGGTTGAAAATCTACCTATTGAGTAAAATAATATATAGGGTGAGTCTTTTATTTGGCACTGTAGCTATATTTTTTATTTTGCATAATATATGCTGGAACTATAGCCAATTTCAATGAATGTGTTGTCGATTTTACTGCAATTTGAAATAGACTCAATCTATATACGTTTAATAGAGATATGCGCAACTAAATCTGGCAAAATTTATAGCAACCCAAATTTTTGATTATTCACCTATTCATAGCAAATCAGATCTTTCACAATGAAGTGTTTGACTATGATGCCAACTTTAAATCCAATCAACATATTAGGCAGATTCTTATTCTTAACCTCATAATTATGTTTGAAGTACCTACTCACTCAACGTTTGTAGATCTTAACATGCAATGTTTATAGAAAGTAGATCTTTTTTTGACCGTAGTATAATTTTTAAAAACAAAGATTCGATATTTTTATTTAGAGAGACCAAACATTTTTTTAAATTATGTTCCTCAATGTTTTTAAATTTTTACTGTGACTGCACTAGAAGATGAAAGGTTTTTACGAAACATATATTTAGCGCTATCCAAATCAAAATATAATTTGATCGATTAA
Source organism: Psylliodes chrysocephalus (assembly GCA_927349885.1). Classification (NCBI taxonomy): domain Eukaryota; kingdom Metazoa; phylum Arthropoda; class Insecta; order Coleoptera; family Chrysomelidae; genus Psylliodes; species Psylliodes chrysocephalus. Next base: position 67,278,222 of record OV651818.1, read on the forward strand.
ACCAAAAAGTTTTGTTAAAAAAAAAAACAATTAACAATGTTGGTGAAACTTGCATAAGCATATAGCATCATAGTAAGACACTGGCCACTTTTACCTGTCGTACAGAAATATATTAAAAAATTGGGATTTTTGCACAAAAACGAGCGTTTCGTTAAATTTTTAAACTATTTTTGTAATTTTTTCAAATTTCTATAAAGTTTCATCGATCATATAAGAAGGAAACACTTGGTGTTAATAGTTTTCAGGTGAGTATTTAGTATGATCGTATGTGACGATTACTGCTGTGAAAATTACAGGTAGTGAAACGTTAAAGCTAAAGACCCTTTAATGACATGTCTGCTGGCAAAGAGTCCTGAATCACGGTTCGTAGACAATATGGTGGTCTCGTCAGGTTGATATGGACAGGGTTGTGACGTCACATAATGAAAAATCGAGATAACAGAAATTATTCAGCTGTGTTCCGTACATTAGTTTTTTAAAAAATCTAATATTTTATCGTTTTATTTTTATTTATAAACTATGTTCTAGTTTAGAGTTTTTATAATATCGGCCTCCGAGCTGAACTTGGACCACATTTTGTTTATACCCTGAAATAATTTGAAATTTTAGCATCCCTGGAGCAAGCTGTAGGATATCTTTTTTCCCTTTCCCAAAAAGCGACCATTTACAAAAAATATGGATGCAATGTTTTTTAAATACATTATATTGTTCATACATAAAATACCCTAGGAACTGACAAAATATAATTTTTATTTCCGATATAAATATACATTGTATGTTACATGGTTTTTTATTGTTGTTTTGTAGCTCGTCTTTCAAAAAATCAAACTACCGATATTATAAAAACCCAAACACTAGAACAAAGTTCGTAAATAAAAATATAAACACCACTAAATAACAATAAATAATTAGATTTTTTTTTTAAACCAATGTTCGAACCCAAGTAGAATATTTTCTGATAACTTACTTTTCATTCCGTGACGTCACTTCGTCCTTAGCAACCGGGATGAGGCTACCATTTCAGTCTTCGAACCGTGATACTGCATTGGGATTCTCATCTTTCAATACAACACGTGTTGAGACGACTATCTTCGTTCCACAGAATGCGATTCTTATGCAATGTCTCTCTCTATTTAGTTACTTGTTGAGTTCGCACATAACAAGCCCTCTCCTTTGAATGATGTTAAATGTCAAGACCACATACTTTGATTTTCTTTTACTATACGGAGAATGGTCGCACTGCGCAGCTTTCTGAGTGCCTTTTAAGAGGAGATAGAAAACTCCGTCATTTTGAACCCTTACTACGTGTTGCCTACATCTTGGCGCAATATTTTTAATAGGTGCGTTTTAATCATCCGCTTCTGCTTCGGAATTGTCGGTTTTCTGTTTTAATCTGACAGGTTAAAACGACTAAACCGACAATTCCGGAAGCAGAAGCGGATGATTAAAACGTACCTGATATTTTGCTTGCTGCTGTCAGTAGCAGTGAATATTATTTTTGAAGTCACAGTTTATTGCTAAAGAATCAGTTAGCTCACTCGGACCAGTTGAAAGTTCCAAAATAACATCCACTCCAGGGATACAAATTCAGGATACGCAGAAGACTGCTGTTTTATTATAGGCGGTTGTCATATATTGTATTATTCGAGTTGCACAGTGTATAAACTGAAACATTGAGATCAAAAGTGCCGACGCAGAGTGAGCGATCTGATTCTTTAGCTGTAAACTGTGTCACAGGGTTCAAAATGGCCGCGCCCTATGTTGGGCGTGTCGGACCTCTCTCTTGCCTCGTATAGTAATCAAAGTATGTGGACAAGACGTACAGTTGACAGATGAAGAAAGTACTCTAGAATGACACATATATCGTTTAATGTCTCTTTAATAATCCAGGGTGACTGTGAAAGTCAAATATCGCCCACTCTGTATAGAAATACTAACATTATCAAAGTTCTTGTTAGCAAACAGCTCACAACAAAATGTTTCGTTACTTTTCGTTTTTTCTTAGATAATTTAAACCTTTTCCTGGGTATATATTTGGTTCTTTTAGAAAGTATCTTGCAAAACGATGTAGTTCTAGCAGAGGTCCGACTTTATCTTATCTTTATTTGATATTCTTCGAGTTGTGTCCCTAGGATCCTTGTTCATTTATAATTTTGTCAACTAAATTTCGATTGCATCCCTTCAGACTTAGGCTTTTTTGGATTGTGGTGAAATGATTTTCCTTTTTATTGGGTATTGAAGATGGCTTTAGCGTTGGCCCTGTCAGCTGCTAAATATACACAGCCTAGTGCTGTGGGGCAACCCATCCCATCCTCCCAACATTAGAGATACATTCCTGGCAGCTGTTTTGATTATGTAGTTTTGTGAAGATGTGAATGTTAGACTGGAAATAAAAAATCTCGGATGACGGAACTATCTAATCTACTGTCGGTTGATATATGATAGTATTACAACAGTACTCTCAGGTGATTTAGGCAAGATCATAGGAGTGTCAGAGATAAATTTCCAGCTTGCTTCCTTTTTCCTAAAATTCTTACTTTATCTACATTTTAGTGGGATGATGTTTTCTAGAGTAATTCAGGTACTCTAAGAAAGAACCTTCCGTTATTTAAAGCTATGAAACCCTCTTAGTTAAAGACTATACCCTGACGGCAGTTATCTTACATTAGTTCCCAACTATTGAAAATTTATAGAAATTTGATTTTGAAAAGGAAAACTAAAAAAAATATATCTATTACCTACTTAAAAATTAAAAAAAATTAAGTAAAGACGGTTTTTTTACATTATTTGGAAATGCGATTTCTAAATCTAGCTAACTTTTTTTCCTAGAATTATTATTATAACTAAACAATAATGGTCGATTATAAATTATAATTCATTTAATTTGTACAAACTTATAAGTAGTAGTAGTAGTTTTCTAAATATCTATTTCTTAAATAAGAAAATGGAAGTACTTTATTTGGAAGTGAGCAAAAAATCACAAAAATGGTGTATAAAGTATATTTTTATTCATTATTCATTTTAACCATCTTTAGTTTATAGAATTTTTTATTTATAATTTTCGCAAAAATACATCCATAGAAAATAGTTGCCTTTTTCATGAATATACTTTAATTTTTAGATGCTCAGTTGTTATTATCAATTGATTAATCTTGGCCAGGATTAAGAAACATCTTACCCATTGAAAATATATTTTCAAAATTTAATTTAAATTAGTAGGTATATTGTTTAACGAGAAATTAATTGTACTCATTTGAGCATTCCTTGCGGGTTGAACACAATACTTTTCTACGCCTCTAATGCTATCTTCTAACTTAAAAGTTTTTGACTCACTTTGTTTTTATTTCAATATCTATTGACAAGTAAAACAAAGTGTACTGTATTGATGAATTGGTAATTAAAATATCTTTCAAATTAGGTATCATAAGCTACTACTCTTTTTTTCAAATATTGGTAGCTAAAGGGTAAAATTGTTACGTCGGACAGTTTTGTTTTATAACAAAAATTAAAGTTGTTTACGTTTTTTTAAATTATAAAAAATAATAACATCAAAAATGAATTTATTCATTACTTATATTCTTAACCTTTTTCAAGCTTTTTCATCCACCGATTATTATTATTATTATTAGTTTTATTTATTTTTTTAATTATTTACCTAAGCACTGTGCGACTGTTTATCGCCGACCTTATGTCTGAATCTGATAGCGACATGCTACAAAGTACATATACGGGAGTTGTTTAAAAAGTAAAAAAAATCATCTGAATACCTATAATATAGAATCTAAATGTGTTAGAATTCATAAATGTTCAATTTTTTTAAGAACTTGTTATATGACTCGATATGGAAATATTTTCGTATCGAACAACCCCCGTATATTTGAAAGTATATGTTATACAATCAAACAACTTCTACCGTAAACAATATAAAATCTAACTCTCCTTTTACACAAAACGATTTTTTTAGGGTTTTTTGACCACATTATATAAATCTTGACACTCATTATCATCCTGTTTGAAAAGTATCTTGTACCTCTGCTACCTATTCCCCACATCTCGAAAGTTTGCAAACTGACGTCCTTCAGTTCATGTTGCTATATGTAATTTGTTAATATTGGTGTGTTTAACGCGATGTCAATTAAAATATAGAAAATAAGTTTTGTATAAAACAAAAATGTTTAGACTATTTTTACCTTTCAATTAAATTATGTTGTGCCATTGATTTTATTTTTTATAAATTTCTCATTTTGTGATAAATTATGAGGTAAAAGTCGGTGCATTTACCGAAAATGTTTGGCAATTATAAGAAAATGTGAGTTTTAAAAAGTTTTAAAACTCATTTAAAATAGCTAGAAGTAGATAAGTCCAAAAAATATTCTTCAAAACATGAATGAACAAGAATATAATGAATCCCGCTATAGAATGAACCCACTGATCTGTATTATTTTACTGGATAGGATATAGGCTATATTTAACATACTAAAAATCCGTTCCACCAAGGAGACCGGAAGTGCAACACTGCTGGCCGATTTGGGCAAATTATGGTGGGATTACAGAACTGAATTTTGGGATAATTTGACATACCTAACCTATAATTTGATTAGTTTTTCTTCTTATTCTTCTTCTTATTCCTTCTGCGGGCAATGTCCTTCGGGACAATTCACCTATAATTTGATTTTTTTATGAAAGAAAATATAAAAATGGAAACGTGAAGCATATTGTGTCTTCACGGATGATCGTTTATTGTTTATATCATAATAATGCTATCCGATACTACCTAAATAAATAAAAAAAACGTGTCATCGTAATTTGTTGACACAATTAAATGACAAATGTGATGACAAATGGAAATAGAGGTTATGTTAAATAACATCCGGTCCGCCATATTTTTTGCCCAAATCGGCCAATTTTTCGGAACGTTTTTTAGGGGGCTATATCCTATCCAGTAAAATAATACAGATCAGTGAATGAAACCCACAAGAGTTAGTCCAATACGTTTGACATTCACCAACTTTATGTCTTCAAAATAAAACATTTGAGCAAGGGCTGTGCCCGAAAGTTTGGCCGTAAGGCCGTTCTAGCAGTGACCGTGCCTCAGGACCCTATGTTTCGAAACCAATTAATATTATTGCAAGTAAAAGTGTTGTTCATGGAATTGTGTATCAGAGATAAACGTAAATATCCTTAATTATTTTAAAACGTTCGTTTTAAATTTGTTGTTTGCTTTTGTTTTGAGACAAATAATTATTTTCCATATGAATGCCAATAATATTCATATTTTTATCCCATTTTTACTCACGATTCGTTTATCATAGTTTTCCAATGCTATAATCGTTAATAGATCCAAACTATATATTTCAATAGGAAGTTTCCTATCGCTTATGAGTTGGGTATTACGTGTAGTTATCATTTAAGTCTTATCGAAAAGTTGGGACATTATCAAATAAAGTAGTAGTAGTGGTACTAGTAGTATATTTGTTTATTCACTTATTATTATTCTCTCCTCCCTTTCCAAACCAGTTATGAAAATACTCCGGACCCCGGGCATTTGTGAAGTACCGGCGTTCTTACCCCTAAGGATTATCAGAGTCTTTGACTAGTTGCCAAAACCAGTCAACTATGCTATTAAGGGATTTTTCTCTTTTTTTTTCTTTCATTATTTTTTTAAATTTTTGCCTGGGATGAATGGAAGTTTCTTGAGGACTCCATGACCCTATGGCTGGTGACAGTGCTGCGTCTTGTGTAATCCCAAGGGCGGCCCCATCCAGAAATTTTGGAGGGGGCCATTTCCATTAGCCAATTCCTTTTTAGCATATTTTTTTAATGAAATGCTCATGGATTGCAATAATAATATGGGTGATAGAGGGAGAACAATTATTGTTCAGTAGCGTGTAATATATTTTTTATGATTTGATGAATTCATATTTTACTAAAAAAAATATTTAATTTTTTTTATGCCAGAACATAATTTCGTCTCCTCCGACAATTGCACTAGGCACTCTTACTTTTTCAACATGCTCTATACATTCATTGACATTGATAGATGACGTCAGTTGGCACACTTTCGGAACTGGTGTTAATTAAATGTGGTCGTACGATTAAAATTGTTGTGTGTAAAAGAAGATCAAACAAATCGAATTTCTGCTTTCAAAGTAGAAAAAGTCATCCGGCCTCATCGTGTAACCTTGCGTCGGTCGTCCGATAAACAGCGTCCGCCGAAACTTCAAGTTTCGATTGTTGTAATTTTTAATTTAGACCGAACTGATGGCTTGGTGCGAGGTGCAATGGCTGTCAGACGAACAAATCGAAAGCGGTATGGGACTGTACGTCATATTGTTGTAGTCGTTGCAGTTTAGATACAATCTGGAACTAGTTCGATCACATTCCGGACACGAACGTTTCTTTTTCTTATTCCGTTTGAATAATTCGTAGGCACATCTGGAACAGAAGCGGACCATCAAAAACCTGCGATGCCTGTCTTAGTACCGGCACAAGTAATATAGTTATGTGCCAGGTATGTACTGATATGGAGGCGGCTTTTGTGTACGCCCCTGATCATTGTCAACGTTGAAAATGTAGTGTGATTTGGGTCTTTACATTGATTTTGAAATTTATTTTATAAAATAGCATAGAAAGTGTTTATATGTTCATCAAAATTGATGGAAGAACCCCGACGGGCGAGTATTATTAATGATGCATCTATTAAAATAAAGAAATAGTGAAGAATTTTATTGTATCATTTTTCACCAAAGGGTTGGTAAAAGTATATTGGGGAGCAAATAACTAACAACGGTTGTGATTGAAGTTAAATATTGGCAGAATAAGGTCTGTTATATTCAAGTCATTGTATACAATTACCAACAATGTGTTTCACGAAAGGCGGAGATTTCCATAGAGTGTGGAAAAACGACATCTACGAAAACGGTTACAAGAATACATTTTAGTTTCATTGAATTTGAGCAGATGGGGCAGATTTCAATAAATAAAATGGACGATACAACTAAAATGTCATTCAGTTACTAATTTTCTTCTAAATTTCATTTTAAAGACTTCTTAGCAAATTTAACCCCTCCTAAGGAGATAATTTTGATTGAATTTGTCGCAAGACTCATTTCCATATCAGTACATACTTAAATATTATTCTTGACTTCTTGAGCAACTGGTATAATAGTGTGAAAGCCAGCGTATATTCAACTGGAAACTTGAGACCTAGCAAAAACTTCATAAATAATAAAAGGTTTGTACCATGTAAGTACGAAGGAGGTCGAAAAATATGATTTTTTCTGAAGGGCACACAAATCTATTATACACCTATTATACACCTATTTACAGTATTTATATATCTGACGGTCGCTGACCCTTATAGTCTATAAAAATGGAATCAGAAGATTGATTGTATGTACTCACCTTGCGTGAAGGATATGAGCACAAGGCAGAGCTTCGAGTGAGTCACTTTCGAGACCGTAAGGGGAACCACACCCACCGCACTGCAGATCCAGGTCCTCCTGGAGTCTAAGCGCTAGTCGCTCATGATGAAGTTTCTGGTCTTCGTCTCCTAGTGCATGGTATATTCGAGAAAGTCTGATTCGGACTTTCCTTACTAGAAGCTGAAAAAAAGACAGAAATATTATTTCGAACCACTTAAAAACCTAACTCTCTCGATTATGAAACGCACGATATTTATTTTTTATTTATTAAATTAAAAACCAATACTAGTAGGAACTATTCACTAATAGGGCAATTATTACCGTTACCGCATCTTGTGATAATTTTATATTACATTCTATTCTGACATTCTGCAAGCAAAGCAAATAGGTACCTATTTTATTTATGCTATGTTATGTACCACATAGTTAGGTTATTAGGAATGTTAGGTATTAATCTAGATCAGCGTTAGTCAAAGTGTGGTCCGCGGAGCCCTTGGGCTCCGCGAAGAAAATAAGCAGTACCTACCGCTACAACGCGACTTGGCTTGAGGACCTAATTTTTTTGTTTTTTTTTTAGAAGGAGTATATGAGTTTGGTATTTTGGGTTAGAGGACTGTTTTTTAGCAGCGAGGAAGAGGAAGGAGTATATGATTTTGGTATTTGCGATTGTTTTTTTAGAAGTCAAGAAGAGGATGGTCTATGAGAATTTTGTTGTAGGGGCTCCGCAAAAAAACGGGAGGGACCTGGCATGAGGCTAGAGTAAGGAGGACTTTTTTCCGAAATGTGTTTAGGGCTCCGTCAAATATTTCACTTTTCAAAAAGGTTGCGTCACCAAAAAAGTTTAAGAACCACTTATCTAGATAATACTAATACCTTTACGACTGGAGCGCTTTCAGGAAACACGCTCCGACCAAAAAGAGTGTGATCAATTTGGTCTTGATTTGTTCAAGAACAATCAAGTGTTCAATTTGGACATTTAGCTACTACTCTTGTTCATACAGTTGAGTCAAATTAGTCTAGAGTGCGTCCTTTTTTATCCAGTTTAGACTGGGTTAATTTGAGTAAATTTGACAGAACGTAGAGTTCTTTTGCAGAAGTCGTTGTTTCATATAATTTTTGTGTGCCATAAAGGTGTTTGTACATGGAATTCTATAAAGTTAAGTTTGTTTTAAAATAAATCTAAATTTTCTTGTCTTATTGACTTTATAGATCATTCATTATAAATAGGGCTGTGAATAGGTACATATTGAAATAACAAGAAAAGAAAACAGCTTAAAAAAACTAAATGAGTAAAAACTAAAACTACACGAGACACAAGTAACAACGGGAAGCGAAGAACATCGAATTAAAGATAACTGATTAACTATTATAATAGTTGCTGATTCAATAATTATCACGGTCAAAAACAACGGCCGTGTTGAGTGGTTCAGTTACCATTACGTCGCGCCGCTCTGATTCAGCTTTTCTTGATGTGTTACCAGATTGAAGCTCTGCTGGCCTAACTTAATATTTTTATATTTTGATATTTTGTGAGGCCCCCTAACTACGAGGTCCTAGGCTAGCGCCTAGTGGTAAAACTGGCCCTGAATCTACCTCACCATGATTTATTTCTACCCACGGTACCACTTCGTTTATCAGTGTCTTTATCCATTGAGCTGTCATGGTTTCCTGGATCCATTCTTCCTGCCACTTCTTCATTGTATTTTCTGTTGCTCTTCTTTTTGTTGTTCTATCGTTGGCTCCTCTGTCATAAGACCGTTCCTTTACTAATAAGTGTATGAGAATAGTACATGCTATTACTTGGATGGCCTTTGTCGATACTGTCCTGTATGCGCTCGCAATTCTCAGTGCCACTTTTCTTTGTGTACTCTCAATTATTCTCCTATGTCTACTGACAGGCTGGTACTCCATTCAGTACTATTGAGTTAATGACGTTACCAACAACTCTTTTTCTTCCTGCTTTAGTCCCTCCGATATTCGCCATTAACCGAGTCATAGCTGCTATTACTTTGTCTGCTAGCGTCTTGGCTGCCGCATTAGAAAGAGCGAGACACCAAATAAATTAAGTCGGGATGGAGTTTGCGAGCACGTGTTTTATGAAAAAACCCGCATTTGCGACTAAAACGCTTGCTATACATTGTTATAATGAAAAATAAATGCCGTATAATGCACATCTACGCTATGAACGTTAAACAATAACTAATGAACCTCCATTGAACCATTTTGATAGGATACTGGATATTAAACAGGTGAAGTGTCCCTTTCTGGATTATATTCGCGTAATACACGTTAAACGATGACCAATGACAATGATTATTTGAGAGGGGCCAAAAATGTTTGGTCTGTGCAGGTTTTGTTTCTTTTTCCCATTGAAATTTTAGAAATAGCACTGTTAATTATGTTATAATAGTGAATTAAAATAGATATCACCTAGACGAGTGATTCGTTACCTTACCTTAGCACCAACAGAACTGGCCACTTCCAGTAACCTAGTATTAAATTCTAAGGGTCTGCAGTTGCAGATTTTGTGCTGTAGTCTTAGAGCCTCTAAACACCTGGCGGCACCGTCCATGGACTCCATTTGGATGACCCTATCGCCCATGGCCGCCGCCGAACCCATGGCTGTTTCGTATTGGCGAAAGGCTTTCTGAAAATCAAAAATAGTGGGATTACTATAGGTCTATTCCAAAAACAATCAGAAATTAGTCACTGATATCAGGATTTTGCGCAGTAGATTATAGGGTACCGCTAAATTATATACTATAGCAGGGACAGAAGTGGAAAAGGCTTTTGGTAGGTAGTAGAGAGGTGGTAAACGTCAAACCCCGTCCGACGACTTGTAACGAGCATTTTATACTCGTTAGGATTTTATTTTTTGTATATATTTATTAGTAATGTTTGTTCACCATTTTCGTATCATAAAATAAAAATAAAAACTGGCAAAGTGAGAGTCGGACTCGCGCATGAACGGTTCCGTACCATCGTACAAGATTGTATACTATGTAGGTACTTTATAAATAATTTATTAAGATTGAGCAAGAAAACTAAAAAAAATACACGTTTCTGGTAGGGGAGCCCCATTTAATTTATTTTTATTATTTGTTGTTACAGCGAGAGATACAGCCCGTGAATAGACGGACGAACAGCCGAGGCTTAGTAATACACAGAGAGAAATTCATGCTCATTTTAAGCAAAAAATAAGCATTTTCGGGCTTGTTTGTGAGCCAAGCATGCCACAATCTTTATCTAAGTACGAATGCTAAAAAATCGTTGATTTGTTTTGAAATTAACAATGTTGGTGCTTATTTACAGCTATTGACTCAAACATTGAATACGGCGATGTTAATTTAAGAATGCCAAGATTCAAATAAAGAATATTTTACTTCAATTAAGAATTAAGAGTCATGCTGAATTTAAAATACGCATTATTGGTTACATACTTAGATACATTTCTCTCTGTGTAGGGTCACGTTGGTTACCGTTCGGATACGGAACTCTAATAATAGGGTCCCGTTGGTTACCTTTTAGGTACGGAACCCTAAACATACCAAACATTTTAAACTATTACCGGTGGAATCGGAAAACGTATCTATTTAGGGGCTACAAATAATTATTTAAACAAGTATAATAATATCCCAAATCATAATTCTACAAAATTTTAATAGTTACTCACGATTTATTGAACTATTTACGCGATATTGTTATTAGCATTTATGAAATAATTTTCTAAGCAATGTTTCGCGTTTAGTTCGGTTAGCTTCGCGGGAAAACTGTCAAATCCTGCATATGAAGTGGGAGAACTGAAAAGGGCCTTTTCAACTTCTGTCCCTGCTATAGGCAATGCGCAGTGATTGGTTTATGATCGTTCATTGGTGTATTATGAGATTCTATTGGCAATACCACCCTCTGTAGAACATAGAACATGTTTGTAGGTAAGACATGTTTCAGTTAGCTGATTCCAAAGTTGTCACATTTTTATAGGTTAAGTGTATTAAAGGACCCACTGCACATACTTTGAGATTTTCTTTTACTATACGGAGAATGGTCGCAATGCGCAGCTTTCTGAGTGCCTTTTAAAAGGAGATATAAAACTCCGCCATTTTGATCCCTTATTACGTGTTGCCTACATCTTGGCGCAATATTTTTAATAGGTGCGTTTTAATCATCCGCTTCTGCTTCGGAATTGTCGATTTTCTTGTTTTAATCTGACAGGTTAAAACGACTAAACCGACAATTCCGGAAGCAGAAGCGGATGATTAAAACGCACCTGATATTTTGCTTGCTGCTGTCAGTGTCAGTGAATATTATTTTTGGAGTCACAGTTTATTGCTAAAGAATCAGTTAGCTCACTCGGACCAGTTGAAAGTTCCAAAATAACATCCACTTCAGGGATACAAATTCAGGATACGCAGAAGAGTGCTGTTTTATTATAGGCGGTTGTCATATATTCTATTATCCGAGCAAGAGAGAGGTCCGACACGCCCAACATAGGGCGCGGCCATTTTGATTCCTATGCCACAGTTTATAGCTAAAGAATCAGAAAAACGAGTGTGTTTTATTTTGCAAATTGCCAGATTATGTATCGGTGCCCTGTAGGCGCATTTTAATTTTATAATTATTCTATTTTGTATAATATTAATAATTCTCGTTGATCAGTAGTTTAACAATAAACTTTATTGATTTCATCATCAGTGGCCTCGATAACCTATAAGTACGCATTTTCAGAAAAATGAAAGCATTTTAGAATATTTTGTCCGCCATATTATATCCGAAATTTTTAATCTTGAATTTATTTTCATTAATTTCACAAGTAATGACCTAAAAAACCTGTACATTCACATTTTTAAAACAATCTACGATTTTGGACATTTTTTTGTCCGCCATTTTGATTTTAAAAAGTTTGACATCAAATTCGTAATCAGCAACCCCCAAAACCTGTATATACAAGTTTGGAAGCAATTCTGCCCCGTCATTCCAGAGAGTTCGTAAAAACAAAAAAAAATAGTTTTTTCGGTATGGCACCCCTCTAGCGACACGCTATCGGTATGGCAGTGTAACCCCTGCTAAAGTGATACAACAGAGCGTCTTAAAACCAAAACGCCATACCGGTACCTATTATACATGTTCATTGCTAAAAATGACATGTTTGCCCCAATATGGCGGCCACTTGGCGACGCCCCAGAGGTATGGCGTTCTGAAACCTTTGTTCTACGGCTCATTGTTAACCAAGATCACGAAAAAACAGCGTGGGCCCATGATACATGTCCACAGTGAAAAAATTACGTGTTTCTGTAAGTATGGCGGACCTTAAGTGACACCATATTGGTATGGCATATTGAGTTCGCGGACTTTGGCAACCTCCTTGACGACATAAAACAAGAATTAAAGTGGCGCCTATGATCCAAGGTCATGGATATTAATTACACGTTTGAAAATTCACCCTCCCTAAAAGCTACACTTTAGGAGTGCCATACCGGGAATTCAAAGTGGGGAATAACGTTGTCTATCAGCCCCCAAAGTCTCGTTGTGGGGCCTATGATACATGCAAAAACCCTCTCGGCTCCCAGTCTATAAGTTTTTATCTTTATCCTTTTTTGTTAGGTTTTTATCACCAATGAACTATTGTGAATCACACGCTTACCTGTTAATGTAATGTACTCGACTGTTCATTGTTCAGTTGAATGTTTACATGAAAACAATGAACTTGAAAAAAATATGTTGCTTATTTATAGAGTGTCTTTCAAATGCAAAATAATGAATAGTGAACGGTTTCAACAGTTGAGTGAATGGTGAAAATTTTGATCACATTATTTACAGGACCGTATTAGATACATTTTAATGTAAGTTTTTTTGTTTTTTTTTTTTTTATATTTAGTCTGCATCATATGGGAGATTTGGTTATGTTGCAGTTGAAGGGTCTGGAAATGGGCCAGTGCGCACCATTCCTGTTCCGGCTAGTTCTGCCAATCGGAATCGTTACGGAGTTGCCAGGTTATATTTAATTATTTGGAACCAGGGAATAAGCAGATTGAAATAACTATTATACTTTTAATCATCTATTTACCAATTTTTACATCGATTAAAAAACCCATAAAAATAAAAAAATGTTCTGAAGATTTTCAAGTAATACGATCGTTTTTTAATGTGAATAATACCTTTCAATAGTGATAATTACAAAATTTAAATCTAAAATATATCAAAACTGTCTTATAAAACAAAACAGAATTGTTATTTCAAAATACATTATAAATCTTTATATTTATTTATCATACATTTTAATTTACAGAGGTTACAATTTGGTTGCAAAATAAACTATAAAATAAAACAAGCTGAAATGAAAGTGGCTTGTGCAAATTCAAATTCTAGACGTCAGTGCAGAGTGGTGTGAACGCGCGCATTTCTAGACCCGTCAACTACAACATAACCTGGGATTTTTATTAATATTTAGTTTAGAAAAATTTACAACTCAAACAGTTTTAGCTTTGAAAAATTGACAGATTGATTCAGATTTATTGAACCTCTTAACTGAAATGCTATTCTATACTTCGATAAAAATGAATAATAATAATAATATCCAATTAGAAACATTTTTATAAAAAACCACTTCAGTAAATGAGTGTATTACATAAATGGTCTTTTCGGATTTTAGAAATTCGAATGAACCAAAAAACGAGAGAAGAAATAAAGTTCGTTCAAATTTGGTAGTTGGGTGGAAAACCGAGAAATAAACAACTTTTTCATTCAACATTTTTCGAAATTTTGGGAAATGTTCACACTTGTATTTTTTGAAAACAAGTCAAACTTGGACCAGGAACCTTTCTTATGGAAAAATGGATTTCTGTCAAATTTTCTGAAATGTTAATATGTTGTAGAACTCGATGCTCTGACAAAAAGTGTCCATTGTCACAAACCGATTCTGACTTGTTTTCGAGGCATCGGAAATGCCTACTTTTTTGTAAGCATATTTCTCATAACACATCTGTTTTATTCACCTATGTTGTAGAAAACGTGAATTATAGAGTATTTGGCACTAATATTATATAAAAAGTTACTGTATAAATTGGTTAATTACAGGATGGTTCAAAAATGTGAAATATGTTTTTTGAAAAAATAATTTTTTTGACAGGAATAAAAATATGAACAATTATCATTGTACCATGAAAATATAGTTTAAGTAATTGCTTCTTGATAATGTATCATATTTTACACAGGGTGACTCATACGCAGAGGGCATATATTGTTTTTGAATTTTTAATATATTAAATAAATGTAACTCCTGTCACTCTATCATACATGGTGTTTTTTTTTTGTGTCACCGGCATCATCTTCTGCGGTTTTTAGCCTCGTATTCTGTGTAGGCTTTGTTACTGTTTCCCAGCGCCACTTTAGGAAAAGGACTGTTAATTAGTACACAACAGTGAATGGTCGAGTGGGGAATCCTACTACATGGTATTAAATCGATTTCAAAAGTTTTCATATTTCCGAACCACCCTGTAATCAAACAATTTCTACAGTAAATTTTTATAAAATATTATTGCCAATTAATCGATAATTCATGTTTTTTACAATAAATGCGAATAAAACAGATGTGTTATGAGAAATATGCTTACAAAAAAGTGGCATATCCGATGTACCTGGAAAACTACTCATAGAATCGGTTTGGGCCAATGGACTTTTTGTTAGAGCATATCCATATTAAGCTCCATGACTATTTTTAAAATTATCTTTTGCGTTTAACATGTTAAGAATATTATAAAAAACTACAATTACAGGAATTTTAAATGAACTAAATCGTGATTACATCTGGAACGAATAATTCACGCTTAGTTTCATTGTTCGAATTCCGTTTCTCGTCCGAACTCCGGCCCGTCAAAAACTGACGCAACGTTTGTAAAATGTTTTCGACAAACAAATGAAGCAGCAATTCTGGCGTACGCCGTTCGTTGCTGTTTTGATTTAAACGTTCAATATTCTGATGAATTATGCAATTCATCTGCATTGTGCGCTCGAACGCAATGATGTCAAATGAACGAAATGAATTCAATTAAAATTGCTTATTGTTTTTTTGTACTTTTGATGAAAATTTAGCACCACGGTTATCACTGTTAATTAAATTACTGTGTCCGTGTGTGTGCTATACTGAAATAATGGTAAATTAATTTCTAGAATCGGAATTGTATACAAGGTGACATTTGATTATGTTCATCACTCAATTCTTTCAGCTAAACTACATAGAGAGGAGATGCATTAAACTTTTTTATACATTCCTTGTAAAGTAGACATAAATTGATTAGTATACCAAATGGTGAAAACTATACAGTAAAACCTTTAGAGATATGAGTATACAAGGTTCAATCCTATATTCGTAATGTTTTATAATGTCTGTCTTTATGCGAATACTACATACCTACTACCCTAGTTAACTTCGCAAACTCAATTCAGAATACCCAATATCAAACTTATATTGCCTTGAATCAAGTAACTGACTGTTTAAACGCTAATAGACTGCAATTAAATCAAGATAAAACGCAGTTACTTTAATTTCACAACAGAATATACAATTGTTAGGTTCTTGGGAATATTTATTCTTCGTTAACAAAAACATAGAATATAGATTATTTAGCAAATAAATGAAATTAGATTGTTTTTCAAATAGGACACTTAATGGCAATTACAACAATTGCTACATCCCTAACCTTTTATTTTACAAATTTCTATAGGGAGCCTAATAAGCTACGGTATTTTAACGTAGGATAGTTCATCGCAGAGGCTGATCGCATTTTTAAGACTCAGAAAAAGGTTATTCGAGAGGCCCATCAAATTGAACAATGCAAACCATTATTTGAGACATTAACTATTCTTATCATTTATATTTATCTTAAATCTTAAACTTATTTATTCCTTTATTAAGGAAGATTTCTCGAGGGTAGAGTAAATAATTTTATTCGTCGTTGCCATCTTGTTTTTTTGCTTTCTCGTTACAATTTAATAAATTTCAGTATTTCTTCGAGCAGCTCTTCCCTTGTATCCGCGCCTGATGATGCCCATATCGCAAGAAGTTTGAACACGACGCCGTAGGCTTTTTCAGCTAGTTTTGGTGGATAATTTTTTTTAGGGCAAATTTTAGTAGATTGCTATAAATTAATTTAGAAGCCACAATATGTGTATTAACAGACTGTTTTGCCGTTGGAAGTACGTTTGGATATCGTTTCGTTCACATACATATTGTCAATATAAATATGTAAGTGTATAAGTAAATGAGGTATAAATTAGTGTTGTAATCAGAACAAGAAAATTAAGTTATAAAATAAATTATTGTCTTAGTGAATATAAATTAAATAACTGTTTATTTAAATAAACCTTAAAATACCTTCCCATGCAGGCATATCGGTAAATGAAAAAGCTGATCAACAAGCCTGTCTCGCAGTGTCAAGGGAATATTCTGAAAATGTGCGAAAATGTGTTTCTAGTGATTTAAAAGCCTTTTGTAAAGCTGAAATAGTGTACTCGTGGCAAACTTGTGGAATCTTTCGGGAATAAATTGAGCCAAATTAAAAACAATGGTCAACAATGGATTCCAACACACCTTAGTGTGGGAGGATCTGTGACATCGTGTACACTATTTCACTATTTTTAAAATTAATTCCCTCCCTCAAATTATTTTAGATAAACAAAAAAGTAAGTACCTTACTTACGTTTATGTCAGACTTTTTTCTATAGATGTCGCCCATAATTCGTATACTTCTGGCGTAGGTGGCTTGATCTCCAGAAACTAGTGCTAATCTCGTTGCTTCCTAAAAATATTAATAGTTATAAAAAATGTATTATTATTATTTATTTTTGCTTTATTCTTCAACATCATTACGTATTAATAAGTCTAGAATTCTTAAAATATACTCTTTAAAATAGTGGAAATTAAAAAAATAAATTATTTTTCGATTTACTTACAGAACAATAATCGTGAGCATCTCCCAATTCACCTTGTTTTCTAAGTGCAGAAGCCATTTGAAGAAGAGCGGCTCTAAAAAAAAAACAGTACAATATTAATAATACAAATCAAATGTATAAAACTTTCGTTCATGTTCTATTATCTAATCTTTGTCTCTTTTTATGTAATAATTTGTTCCGAATTTAAATTTTTACACGTAGGTAGATTTCACATCTGATAGCAGTTTTTCAAAATTTGCAATACAAATGTATCAGCCGACAAAGAAAAAAAGATTAACGTAGTAGCCATGTGTAAGTTAATTTTTGTAAGGACGAAGAAAAATATGTTTTACCAGTGTATGGCAACTTTTGAAAACTTTTTTCTAGTTAAGTAATGTGTTTTTTGTTCTTGTTTTTTTTTTCGTAGTTAGTTATGTATTTATTTTTTCTTTTGATGTTTTTTTTTTTTTTTCAGTGAGTGTTTAGGTCCAACTGATTTTTATTATCTATATCACTTTGGTATGTTTTTCTTATATTTTTGGTTTATCAACCTTATCCTGTTTTGTTTTTGGCCCATGGATATTGTACAATAAAATAAAAAAAATATATAAAAAAAGAAAGGAACAGGAAAGTCGTTTAAATCTCACATAGGAATGATTATAATATAATTATTACATTAAAAAGTGTTTTGGTTTAACTTATTCAAAATAGTAGTTGTCATTTGTCAATATTTTTAAAGTTATCGAAGGTTAAATTTTACATAAAATAAGGGTGAGTATAGTGCTGGTCTGCTATCTGTAAAGATGCGCAGTGATATTGTTTCTGTTAATTTCTTTTGATACTATGAGAATCCCCGTGAGCTCGTCTTGAACGACACCGGCACTATTGCTACTATGTTTAGGTTTAAGGAACTGGATTATATTCTACTCGAATATCCTAAACCTTGTTTTGTTTTAGAAGCGTATGAATCGTACCTGCCACTTTTGATACTTCTATTTGTTCCTGAATAATTTTATATGGCTTATGTAAGATATATCTCGGTGAGATGGAGTCCATGTTCGCTTAAAGCAGTGGAATCGTATCGAGCGCCTCCTGCCAAAAGCGACGTCTCGCCTTACCAGATCCTACATCAGGTTCCATTCCAACCGTGCGGGGCCGTGTCATTGTCATCAGAGCAACTTCATTGATCTAAATATCAAGGGGAGTGAGACTAAGAATACATCCATGGCTCTGGTTGGTTTGGTTTTCATGGCTCCTCATACGTCATTATTATCTCTTTCATACCAGTACTAGGTAAACTCCTTGAACTTCTACTTAAGGAAAGAATCTTGGACTTTTGTGAAGAGCGAAACATAATTCCTCAATCCAAACATAGTTTCAGGCCTCATCACTCCACTCAGGACGTAATCTTCACACTTCACACTACTGCGGTCACTGCCGTTCCACGCGATGTTCAAAAAGCCTGACTGACATAACTATTAGAGTCAAAGTAGGCAACGCCCTGTTAGACCCATTTACCCCACTTGCTGTGGCACCACAGGGCTCCGTCCTGGTCCCTCTTCTTTACCTCGCATACACTCACGACATTCCTCCTCCAAAGTACCCATCGTCGAAATGTCTTCTTTAAGCCGATGATACTCTCTGCTCTCTGTAGCCAAAATCTCTGATCAACTAAGCACTCCAAACCAAAATCTACAGGAATGTTCTGGACGTATCACTTCCTCACAACGGCTATTTGAATCTTGGACAAGCTGTATATAAAACACCTGTATCTGTAACTGTAACGTGTGGAGGGTGGGTTACCCCCACGGCACTTAGGCCTCATTATGCCCATTGTGCATCCTCCTAAGATGATAGGCACCTCCTAGCTCGTGAGCCAGCCTACAGATTTAATGTAGTTGACAACGTCGCCAAGAGGTGCTTCTTCTTATATCGGCCGGTGTTAGCCGATACTCGCCGAACACAAATCTTCTAATAAATGAGAGCGTTGAGCAATCGTAAAGGATATGCTCGATGGTCTCATCTTTTTGTTCGCACCCTCTGCAGAGTGCAGATTCTGACAGCCCCATGATATGGAGATGCTTCCGTACTTGTTAATGACCAGTCAGAATGCCTGTGACCAGACGCAGATTCTGTCTAGTCATAGTCAAGTATTTGTTTGCTGCAGTGTTGTCAGGATAACTTAAGAGCTCCCTGGCAACTCTGCAGTTTCTTGTTTCATCCCATCTTTCCTTGAATTTCACAAGGGAATGTTCTTTAATTAGGTCTGTCACTACCGATTTTGTCAGGGCAATAGAAGGGCCAGGTCCAAAAAGTATTTGGTTGGCTGCTTTCTTGGCTAGTGAATCGGCAAGACGGTTACCTTTCGATGTGGCGTGACCTCTGATCCATCTTAAAGTGACCACATTGTTGATGGATACTTCGGCCAAAGCTTCGTGACATTCTAGTACTAACCCTGAATAAATTCGTGGTCTGTTCAGGGCAAGGGTTTGCCAATCATAGACAGATGGATTGTATTCTTTCTCTGCCCAGTCCGCCACGTATGTGATGACCGAGTCAGGGAAGTGTGTTGACACCTTTGGGAAATTAAAATAATAATATGAATTCGAGTCATACAGTAATTTTCAAGGAAATCCAGATAATATTGTTTGTTTGGGGTTAGGTTGGCCTCGAACTAGTCTAATGACCACAGCTAATTTATATTTTGTATAGGTATGTTTATTTTGTTTTTTAATATAGCTATATTATTAATTTATTTTTAAATAGTGATTATTTCAGACCTAAGGTAATTAATTAAACAATCTTTTTGGTATCTGTACTAAGTAAGAAAACAAGATTGGTTGACAGACGAAACCTTAATTCCATTAGGTTTTTGATTAAAATTTATTACATGATTTTTATAACAAACACAAATGATTCAGATCACATAAAAAAAGGACCATAGGTGTGTTTAAAAGGAGCGTGATTGAGTTTTAATCTTATTCTTGTTATGCCTTAGATTCAACTGACGTGATACAGGTAAATGTGAGGAATTTTTGAACTTGTGGGTATGTCAAAATAGAGATTATTAGAAATTAAAGAATAGTTTTCCCATAGACGTTCTCATTCGGATCTTATTTGTCTTTTATGAAACTTAAAAATGTCTTGAAGAGCAATAGTCCTTTGCTGCTTTGTCAACCATTTCATTACCCGTTACTCCAGTATAACCTTTGGACCATATAAAATGAATTTAAATCAAACGTAAAGAAAACAAGAGGGACTTTAGTTCTATAAATATTGTGTTATTGTTCAATGTAAGGACTTTCAATACATTTCAAAACAGATTGTGAATCTAAAATTATAAATCAATTTTATTCCTTACAGTCTACAATCCATTTAAGTACTAATTCTATTGCAAATGGCTCTGCCGTGTATAATGAACAGTTATCCGGAAGTCGACTTTTTTTTGTTAATTTAAAATGTAAAAAGTACAGCCCGTTAAAAATGATATTACCGGCCTAATAATAATAAATAGTTTTTGACTAACGAACCAAATGAAAAAGCTACTATAAAGACTTACCTGTGATGTCTTGAATTTAAATCGCCTAATTGTAAGGACCTGGATAAATCGTATGCTTTGGAGGCGTATCTTGCACTTTTATCAGCGTCCTGGAGTCTGCTGAAAAGCTCAGATAGTCCTACGTAAACCTGCAAAAGAAATAGGAACGTTCTAAGTTCTTGGAATAGAGTGTGTTATTTATAGATCTGATTACAATCACATTGGTTTCCTGAATAGGCACGTACAGTGTTATATACCGTATTATATACAGGGTGGTGTATTGTAATTTTTTAATAGATTATAGAATTCCGCAAAACAAACAAATTTTTTCATGACCTCAAAAATATGACAATTTTAAATTTGATGTACGGATTGGAAATTAATATATTTCACGCCTTTTATTTTGCCAAAAAGTTGGGAACTCGCATTTTTATTTAATAATATTTCATTAGAAATAAATATTTGAATTTACATGTAACATATATTTTTGTTAAAGTTGTATATAAAATAAAAATTAAAAAAATATTATAGTTGAAGTATTAATATCAATAATGGGATCGTTGGCAACGAGGTCGTCAATGAGATGAGCTTAATCTTTTTTATTTTTCCACGTAATAGAAAGTTATCAAAGGGTGCTGTTCGACGCATGTGATGCAATAGGTGAGTTCGGGCTGCGCACTCCAGAGTGGAGTGGAGTAAGTAGGCGTAAACGGAGTGCGAATATGATTTTACTCCTTTAACTCTCGGAGTGCAATGTCAGTTGTCAATGTGACATACCAGTACTTAAAATTTAATCGTACTTATCAGTAACGACCGTATAAGTTTTTTCCATATTAATGATATTCACGGGAACCAAAAAAAAAATTTATTTACTAAAGAATCAGTCACAATTAACTTATTATCGATTTAAATCACCTTATGCGCATGCCCGATCCACACTCCACTCCACCATCACCGAACGGTCAAAGAGGAACTTTTATTTTAACTCCTTCCGTACCCGAACGCCTTAGGTACTTTAGGAGTGAATATAGTGAAAAGAGTGCGTAGACCGAACTCACCAAATGTAAAGGTAAATAAGTTATATAGTGCATGTAAATCACTACATTATATTAAAGCTTTTGTATTGTAACTGTAAATTAATGAATAATCATATTCTATTTATTCATAATAATATCAATCGATAATATTTTATTATTCATTAGAATACAATTTTTGATATGGGTTATATATAGTCTCTTAAATAAATTGTTTTCAAATTAATTTCACTCGTCCTTCGTTTCGTGCATTATACTAAAGATTCAAAATAATAGACAGTGGGAAACTTTCAGGAATATGTAGTGGAATGCTGACATCTCATCGCTCCAAAATTTGTAGAGATTTTTTGAGCCTAGAGGAAATGTTTCCAGTGGCGCGCAATTTTAATGTTTTACAGGTATACGACAAATATGCATTTTAATTTAATACAAAAATTATTTTCAAATTTCAGAGTTGGTTTTCCCGTAGCCATATACGATATGTCAATATCAAATAAACACCGAATAGTCCGTAAATAATGGCACATGTTAGTTTCGAAATAATAAAATCTGATTCAACTTTTTTTTAAAAAAATAGTGAAAATTAAAAAGTTCTAGATGTCAAATTTGAAATAATTATTTTGCTTGTTTGGGAATAAAATTTTCCACTGTCTATTATTTTGAAACCGTAGTATAGCCACTCATTCTATTATGTCGTCGGTGAAAAGTGTTAACCTTCTAACTCCAAATTTTATCGAAATAACGGTTTTGGCATCAACAGAAAGAGAAAGAAAACCTCTTGCTGTCAGAAAACCTTCTAAATATATCTAAATATACATTTCTGTTTAATATGATGTCAATAAATCGTTCTCCGCTTGGTTTTGAGTGTTGCGGAAAAACGACTAACTCCGTTAGTACATGTTGTGAATACTGTCGAAAGCGTAAGTCTACAAATAAATTGAAACAAGAAATGCTGTACTTTCAAATGTTCTTGTAAATTTGGATGTGATGAATAAGATTACAATAGAAGTTGGACATACTCAGATGGAGGCAGACAGTATGCATTTCACGATTGAGCGCTGTATGCGAAAGAAAATAGTACACGTTCCTGCCGAATACTACTGTAGATATTAATTTACCACATTTATAAATTTAGAATCTATTTAGTTTATTTTTTCTTTATTCAATTTTAATTTTCTGCAATTATAATATAAAACGTGGTTTTGTTTGTACCTTTCATCTAAATAAATATATCTTGTAACTCCTTAAACGTGTTTAATTATGGTTTATGCATCGTTGTGTAATACTTGTAACTCCATTTTCTGAATTTTTTTTATTATTGTGTTAAAATGATGAACACTCATTAACAAATGTTAATAAACATTGTCTCTGACATGCTATTTGTTAACGTATAGTCGATTTTGTACTGATTAAATCGCTGATATTTTTGTAAATAAGTTCATTTACCGTCCTGTAAAATGTTCTGAAATGGAGTTTGAAGGTTAATACTTTTCACCGACGACATATGATAAACATGCATTAAATTTAACCAATGAATGTTACAAAATAAGAAAATATAATAAAAGATGAAGTTCGACCAGCAATAATAAACGTAAATAAAGGAAGTGGCAAAGACATATCTGATGATGAACTGTCCGAAACACGGTAAACTGATTTGCGTTTGTCATTTGTTTTTAGTTTTTTTTTTATAATATAGATCAGTGGTCCGCAAACTCAGTCAACAGAGCCAAATAGCAACAGCAGAACTCCTGAAACTTCTTTTGAGAGCCAAACTATTTTAAACTTAAAGTATATAGGTCTACATTGTTGTTATTTTAATTAGAATACTGCTAAGCTGGCCTTTGCTCAATTTTATTGAAGTACGTTTGCTGAGCTCGACCCTTTCTTACTCTCTCATCCACACTGGTCTTGTAAACTTCTTTCGTCTATCTCTTATCGTTCATCCTCTTTATACATATTAGGAAAAATTATACGAGCCATAGGCTATATGCACTGTGAGTGAACATCCATCTCTATATTTGTGTACCACGACTATATACCACTTTTTCTGTGACCTGTAAGCGAGCGAGCTCATAGAAAGTTCCGATAGTAATGCATGAACTATTGTTTAAATGCAATATTTACGTAATTCTTCAATTCTAGAATTAGGAGATATATGCAAGTCAAAAATAATGACTTGATTTCAAATTAAATCTAAATAGTTTTGACCATTAAGTTTACCATCAATGAAAAAGGGTCCCTTAAAATGCCAGTGTCTCTGGATTGTTGATTGTGCAATGAAAAAGTTGACTTGTCGGTAAATAAAATATATTTTAAAATGCTTCTATTTTGACTCTGCCGAGGAGCCAACCACACCTGAAATACTGGTAGGTTTTCACTCGAAACCACTACAAATTTTCTCAAAATCATGGTCGAAATCATCACCAAAATCAATTCGTCGCTCAAAAATGTAAATGCAGCGGCTTTTGGATCAAAAGATAAGGTCATCTTATAAAATTAAGGGAGATTGCTCAGCGAAATCACCCAAATCACATAAACATTTTTTAGGTGATTTCCGAAAAACGGGTCCGTTTTGACCTTAGTTTCCCCGTCAAGCTTTCCGATTCGTCATAATTTTGCAAAACTCTTAAATAAAAAACAAAGTTACAAAATTATGCTATACTTATGTAACAAGTAACGATTATGTATGTTAATATCGATGTTTATTGTATATATTCTTCGACTTGATTACGATGCTCTCCGACATTTTACGAATAATTGCCTGCAATTAATAGACACCGTATGGCTCGTATAATTTTTTCCAAACTTATATATCCATATCCAAACCATCTAAATATACCTTTCTTAATATTTGAAACTACATCTTCTTTCACTCCACAACGCTTTCTTAAAATTAACTTAATAACCTTTAAACTTTTAAGTCTTGGTTAAATGGTGCGTTGAATAAAACTTTATATCATAGTTAATAAAGATATTTTTATTCATAAAAATAAATTGTATCATATTTAAAGGTGTTATTTTGAAATAGAAAATGTCAATATTACAATCTCAAGAGGCTGGGAAAGTAATTCAAAATGGAACCTGGGAGGGAAGGCAAAGCGTTTCGAACAAAAGCAGATGAAAGTGATAAATGCAGGGGTTCACATTTTTACTACAATTCTAGTCTTTCCTGCGGAGATACGCGCTCAGAAGTAATATATTGTATACACGTTGATATTTTATCTTTCTGGATATGTGTTTTTAATAAGTATAAAAAAATAGAAATAAGAAAAGCAGCCATCATGAAGTTTCAATCATACTGTATGTGCGAGCCGGTACGTAGTAAGTTTTTTTTGGGAAAGGACAAAAAATCAGAATACAGATAAATATAATACAATATTTGCCAAAAGGCAGAGTTAGGTCTAGTCCTTGCAAGCAAGGGTAAGTCCTCTCTTCTACTCAACCAATTTTCTGTGCTAACAAAATTTCAGCTTAATTATCTGAATCCAATATACCAAAAGCGACGGTTCCATGCTATGTTTCCCTCTATGAATGGATAGGTCGGATGTGGGTTCTGGAGATGGTGGTTCTGAGAATCTGCCTCCTCTGCATCTTCTTCCTTCCGATTTTTTTGACCTTCGACTCCATGTCGCACAATGTAGGTACCTCATTTGTTAATCAAAGAGAGGGGAAAAAGTGAAGTTTTGTATTAGAGCCGTATCAATTAGCAATCGAACTAAAAT
Organism: Psylliodes chrysocephalus; assembly: GCA_927349885.1. Lineage (NCBI taxonomy): Eukaryota > Metazoa > Arthropoda > Insecta > Coleoptera > Chrysomelidae > Psylliodes > Psylliodes chrysocephalus. The sequence goes on from OV651818.1 coordinate 67,303,867, forward strand.
GAATCCACTACCTATCAAAACTGGAAAATTTGGTTATTGCCTAAGCTCTGTAGCACATTAGCCATTCGTTTGAGCAAAAATATAGTAAATTGAATGTATTTTATTTTTGTGTCATAGACGTTGTTATAGAAAAAAAACTTGGGAGTTAAATTAAAAAAACCAAAAATAAATACTTTGATAACTGTTTTTTTTTATAACTTTATTCTCGATTAATTTAGTTGTGGCAAAGTTCAGATTCATGTGCAGCCCCCTCGACAACATCGTCAAGATTTCACCACAGCTGATAGTTTATCGAAAAATAAAGGTAGGTACGTTGTTCAATTTTGCTTTCTTTTTGATTTACAGGGTTCAGGTATTCAGAGACGTGCAAAATTAATAGTTTTAATTTAAAAAAAAAAAATATATATATGAGACAAATAATTTTTAATTTTAATTTTAATTATTTAAACAAAAATATGAAAAATTCAAAAATCTACTATTTTTTGTGCCGAAAGTTAATCAAAATGCCCTGTGAGCACGCTTCTAAAATTACTGAATCAATTGTAACATATCTCATAAAGTTGTCAACAAACTGTCAAAACAGTTTTTAGATATTAGTGAAGAAACTATTTAAAAAAAACTTTAATACCTTGTACATCAAAAAGAAAACAAAATTTGACCATCTTTTTTGGACAAACTACCTTTATTTTTCGATAAACTCTCAGATGGTAAAATACTGATGATATAAACTGGACCACCGTGTATTAACCATAAATGAATTCTTCCCCTTTTTTTTTGACTAATATACTGATATTAATTTTTGTGGGTGATATTTTTTGTATTATTTATTTTTAAACTAAACGCGCTTTTCTGTAATCAGTTTTACATCGAAACGTTTTTGATACACCTCTGCTCAAACCCCGACTTCAATTTTCAGTTCAACCGCAATGGCTGTAAAAGTGTTGGCGTGGCTTTTTTGTAGAGAGATTCGCCAATTTAAAATTTTCTAGTAAACATGGATTTAGTGGTACTCCATTTTGTAGTAAGTTCATGTCTGCGTGCATCTGAAGGCTTTCATTTAGATATTGAGTTATAAAAAAAAACCAAGCTCTTATATCGGGCTTATTTTTGCGCTAGGTGATAGAGAGACATATTTTCATTTCTAGAGAGCATTGGCGTGCAAAAAATAGAACACAAAAATTGAGATTTATTAATGCAGCAATTTTTTTTTCGAGGCTAATTTTAATTCAAATGAACTTAAATTTTAAAATGGATAAGAAGGGTATATATAGCCAAAAAAGAAAAAATTTAAAAGTTTTTGATGTCTTTTAGCCTAATTTAGTCTAATAATATTAAAGTAATTTTATGAAGTGAGTAGATTTACAATGCTAAGCGGATCCTCTGGTTATCATAATTAGGGGGAAGCAGATTAGATTAGATTATATTTGAAAGGAGTAGGTCTTTCGTGAACTTGGCCGACGATGGTTCCATGACACTGTTTGGCCTATCTCAATCTTATAAAGTTGTTCCACCATTCCTATGATTCTTTTGCATCCATTGTTTGACGGATGCCTTGCACAATGCTTTGACAACTCCACAGAAGGGTTCGGGGCCTGTCATGGTCTTCTCTGAGCCTTCTCAGGCTAATTAGTCGGTCTTTTCATTGCCATGATATCCCTCGTAGCCTGTCGCCCTGCTTACCTTATTTTCACTAGTTAGCTCTGCCAGGTCTTCTAGGCAGTGGCCAATAGTTTTGCCTGATGCTTACTGATTTATTTTCTCTCTCGCACAGTGTTGTATGGCTATTAGTTCAGCCTGTATGGGAGGTTCCTGTTTCCAGAATTCTCGGGCTGGTATTTGAATTTAAAAGTTTCTTTCAAATTTGTATATGTTAATGGCTATATCAGTAAGCATTTATAGAAGTTTATCCTATTTTACTTGCTGGTATAGTCTCGTATGGTCGGCGTTTCGGGCCTGCATTAGTATGTGAATAACGAACCTGGTTTCTCCTTGTATGAAGATGTGCAGTGGCGCGAGGGTTAATATGCATGGTCCCAGTGGCGAGCCGCTGAATGCCGATGAGTTGGTCTATTCTGCCATCCTATGAAAGACCTCCGTAACTCCAGAAAACATGATTTCGTGAAAAACGCGGTTTAACATAATTTTGTTTGGCCGCAAAGCTACATACGGGAAAATAATTTTCTATGATAAATTTAGGAAAAATAAGCAAATACGGTTTTTTTCTTAGTAAAATGGTAGTTTATACTACCAGAAACATATATACTATATACTGCCGTCCCAGCAAGAAAGGTCGTATCTGAACATTTGTTATTTGGAAATAATCGAGTTTTTAGATATTTTTCGCAGACATTTATTTGTTATCTTCCAAACCTCTTCTGTGAAACTCTTTAACGTTTTAGTACCTTTACGACTCAAATATTATATTCCGTTTTCGTATCAAGAAAGACAAAATGTAGACAAATGCAAAGAGATTGAAAAAACTGCTAATTTTGCAGATAGGACCTTTCTTGTTAGGACGGCAGTATATGGAAATACTTATTTTTCTTCAATTTTTGGAGATATGTGGGTTGACATAGAACTGCAATATTGTACTTGCCTGCGCAGTTTTTGGTTATTTACGCCACTGCGCCATAAGTTATCATGGGTTTTTTTGCTCTTGTGTAAACCTTATAGTCTATTAAGGGCTTAGCCCCCAGTTTTTCCTACATATTCTTCTACAGCTTACGAGAGCTATTGAAGCTTTGTATGCGACTTTTTTGAGATGTTGATTCCACGTCAACCTTTGGTCAAATATGATTCCGAGATATTTAGCTTCTGTGACAAATGAAATAATGATGTTATTTAGTACTAGTGGTCTTAGTCCTTTAAGTACCCGTTTTGTGAATGCTACTACTGTTGTTTTTTGTGCATTAGTGGACAATTGCTCCTTTTTGTACTAGTTTTTCACTATGTTTAGAGCTGTTTGAGATCACTCCGAGACTGGGCCTTCAAATCGCCCCTGATGATAATTGATATGTCGTATGCATATCCTAGGAACTGGTAGCCTTCTTTGAAAAATGTTTTAAGTAGGTTGTCCACTAGAACTGACCACATCATTGGATATATAATTTTTCCGTGTAGGAGCCTCGTGTAACTTTTCCTTGTATGGTTGCCTTTCCTAGAGTGGATAAAATGATCCTATTCTCTAGGCTGGCAGTGATCCATTGGCATATTGTGACTGGGAAGTATGAATTAGTGATCTCCAACATCCTTCAACAAGTTCTAAAGACGATTAAAAGATGGTGCGAGAGGAATTAAGATATCTGTTATATCCCCCGGAAAAGGGTTATTGTTCCATTCACCAAGAAAAAGAAGAAAACTCGACAAGTTCAGATAACCTATCTTGGTCCATAGAATCATTCCTCTTGCGGAGGAGGTGCCAGGATAGTCTCTTACAGACTTCTGATGTTATATTATGTAAATTAACTTATTGGAATATGAAAGAATTACAGAATTATCAACGATATACTTTTAATTTAATTATTAAATGGTATGTTTCCCCAATTCTCTTGCAATATTGACGAACCTGTTTCATTCATTAAGTTGGTATACCTGTTTTTTTTTTTAACTAAATTTGTATGCCAGTTTACTGACTTAAATTGCAAAGTGTAACACCCACAGATTGCAATTTATCTTGCGCTCAATAGGAATTTTCCCAATTTTACTTGCAGCATGTAAAATGTCGAATTGTAAAGGGGCTCTTGACAGTAAACAGTTTAATTATGTAAAGACTCTTCCCATAATGACCGTAAACATGTTTATGCGAGCAACTAATGCTTTTTAATTACGTAACAAGAAACTAGAAATTGACTTCCGAAAACCGAACTCATTCATCAATCATTTACGAACCCCTCTGATCACCCACTTATTCGATCAGCTAAAAGTGCAAGGAAAATTTATTTTTCTCCGCCTTTCCCAAGGCAATTTACCGCCCGGGAGATAATAATTTTCGCAAGAAAGATTTACTACCATGGTCTCTCGTGTCGACGTTCGTTGGAAAATTGAATTAGTTTTGTGGTGTGAAAGTTTCAATGAGACTCCTCTCCAGCCATCGCGGTGGAACTTTCTGAGCGCCATCGCCGTTGCCAATTAAATGTGCCGGACTTTATAGTTGTTGGAGAGAAAAGTAATTAGGCGAGAGACAGAAATTTTTTCGTAGCAAAGTAAAACAATTTAGTTCCGTTCCGCTATTATTGTCGTTAAATTTTCGTTTACTCTTCAGTGACATTTCAATTATATTTTTAATTGAAACTGCATTTGAGTTTAAAAGATTTTTCACTGAAATGAAAAATTATATTAAAAAGACGTGACTATTAATCCAGTCAAATTGTGTTTTTAATAGGAAATATAGTGAAACGGCGACATTAATCAAACAAATACACAAACCAGGCGTTAGCTTCACAAGGTACATAATTTTGGGTCTCCTGTAAAATGTTTCGGAGTTGGCTGTCTTGGAAATTACATTTTTTCAATGATCAAAAATCAAGCACACTGGTTTAAACTGCTTTCGCCGCTTCCGCGCCAAGGTCAAAGATATTATTAGGAGACAATTGGGGGTTATTTAATTTTATAAAATTTGTCTTTCGGTTATTTTTCTCTCTCTTAAATGTTCGCTGTCTACGTAAGGGTTTCTTCCTGTTTACAGGGTAGATCGTGGACTATATTTTTTGATGAAATCTTGTAGAATCTTGGTGATAAATTTTTGGACAAATTATCTTGGAAAATAGAAATTAATGTGGTTGCTTCTGTCAATTGGTTTATTTAACTTTATAAACTTTGAATTGTACCTATAACCACGTAACTTTTGAATAATACTTTTATATCTAATTCAGTTTTTAAAACATGTTAGTTTAAAACATTTTTTTTATAATGTTTTAATATTAAAAAATGCGATTTGTTCACGCGGAGATTAAATAAGTTGTTGCTTGTTTGAAGGCTCGAATAGTTCTCTGCGTGTGAAGAAGTGTATCGTCTCGTTATGTTAAAGTGTGAACGTGACAATGTTGTGATTGGTTTAGAGAAAAAATCTTATGATTGGTTTAGAAAAAGTGGCGATCACACGGTTGGCATATAGAGAGAAAGAGGTATGCCATATAACTATTAAATAAGTGTATATATTTATTTTAAGAATTTATTTTAAACGTGCCTATTCGCTCCGTGCGCGACAGCAGCGCCAATTCACTTTTGTACTAATGGACTATTTTTGCCTATACGAACAATACAATTTTTAATAGAATTCTTAATTAAAAAGTATATATGTTAGTTTTAATGAAAGTATATGGGTTTGTAAAACAAGTAAAACATTAATTTATTATTATTATATATGTTTGTCGCTTAAACTAAAAAAAAATAGGTATATTTAATAAAAATTAATAATAAAATAAAGGCAGGCAACAGTATTTACGGGAAAATGTATGAAAAGTTGCCTAAGTCTAATAAGTTGTCTTTGAAGTATTAATCTATTCTGTCAAAATAAAAAAATATCTTTAAATAATTAGCTTATATTTTCCACAAAGTGAGAAAGTTAAATTTCGCGCGGGTTGCTAACTGCCGGCAGGTGTTTGCTGCCAACGGAATCTTCTCGGAAATTTGAAATACTTTAAACTGCATTCCTGCATTTGCCAGGGTTGGATTTGATTTTAGTTTATTATTTATGTAATTGAAATATGATGTTTATTTTATGCGATATTTATAAATTATACAGTATTATGATACATTGTTTATATAGGGAGGACCATAAAGCGAGTAATTGAAGTATCTTCTCAAAAATGCTTGTCATTTTTGAAAAAAAATAATAATACCATTTAAAGAAGCCGAATATATTGATACTGACCTGTAACTCTAGAGCTGGATCGTGTACTGCTTGAGCTATTCTATGGGCGTGTTGAAAACTGTCTAGGGCTTTATTAAAACCTGCCAATTCTAGATAAACAGAACCGACGGTTAGATGAACGTGACCTGCAGTGGCGTGCTGTTCGCATTCATTGTACAGGGAATGTCTAGCGTACGCCAATGCTCTAAAACAAATATTAAGTTATGTACTACTATTTTATGTTCTTAATTAGATTTACATTTAAATTTCAAGTAGTGTTTGGTTTGTACTAAAAGTAATTTATATTAAATAAAAAAATTACCTTTCTAATCCCCCCAAACGTTGATGAGCTCTGGCTAAATTCAAATAAGATTCCGCTCTCATATTTGGACTATCTAACTCTTCGGATATGAACAGCTGTCTATGTGCATACTCTAAAGCATCCCTGGAAATAAAACCATAATTTTTATTGTTCAAGAACCGGTCATATAAAATCAAAGCGAGGATTATTATATGCCAAATTAAAAAAAAAATGTTCAGGTATTAGTTGTTCCAGCAGAATAAGATTGGTTTGCCTTGGTTTCACGCAGCCTTCAAAATAGTAGTTGAAAACATGCAGCTGAACAACACCTTGGCGATTATCTGTTGTTACCTCCTAACATTATAAGCTTTGGCTGAATTGTTTTTTTTTTGTATCGCGATTCCAGATTACTGATCCCATAAGATGAAATACCTTAAAAGTAGCTTTTTTAGTCTAACTCTAGGTTTGTTTGGGTTTCTTTAAAACTTGGTGCAAACCGTCCGAAAACCAGTAAAACAGTTTAAAATTTTTCGTCGCGTACAACTATTAAACTGTCCACTGATCAACTAGTCCTCTGACAGTTCTCAATGTATTTTTGAAGAACCCGAACAGACCTTCTATCAGTGAATTTGTCACTCGAGGGGGACATCAATTACAATACCATATTATTACATTATTACATTTACTATTGTAAAATCTACAGTCAGCTGAATCTAGGTGACTTTGTACCCTACACGTGACCTCGCTTGAAAGTCGTGAAGGCTATCTGCTTTGTCTACTTTATCATTTCCAAACTAGCAAATGTACACAAATCTTATTATGCAGGTTGAGAAATAACGGGCTAAGAGTTTATGTCGATCATGCATATTTCTTTAAGTACGGCACTGTGGCCTAAAACAAAATGGACTGTATCATATGTGATGAATTACCTGTGTACTCTGTAGGCTGATTTCGATTACTATTATTATCCCTATTGTATAAAATTGCTGGTTTGCACTTGAAGGGTTTGAGTAAAAATTCACTTATTATTTTTAACCGTATTTTAATTTTAAATATTTTAAGTTCAACAACTTAACATCACAAATAAGTATCTTAAATACTTGGAACAATTATTATAAACTGTGTGGCTTAATTTGCCCAGAAATTATTGTCTTCATTTTAATTTAAATTAAATCGGTGAGTGAAAGAACAGTAGAAGTGCCAAAAACGGTAATTTTAACTGAGATAGGCAAATTGTTTAAAATTCATAGGCCTATCACACAGCGAAAGAATAATACACAGACCAACATCATACGAGCGATGGGGACTTGTTCAATTATCGGTTGAGTGAAAGAACAGTACAAGTACAGCGCATGTACTGTTTTTTCACTCCGTAGCCATGTCGTTTCGTAGACAAATTTAACACAGATTTCAAAAACTGGTGGTCGCACTTTCATAAAAAACCTCTAAATCAGCTGATGAACAAAAAGCTAATTTTGTCATTCCACAGTACAGCCAGTTTACATACACTGGTAAAACTTCTGGATATATTACTACAAGTGCCTTCATAGGCGGTTTTCTCTCGCACACTTTTATGTGTGGGGCGCATTAGACTGATATCAAACCTAATGCCAATCTGCAGTTACCCTTATGGCAGGCATACACGCTACGGTCTGTCTGTGCAGGTGTGCCTGCACATGTAGACATGCACGCTACGACATAAAGCCGACCTGCGCAGGCATACCTGCACAGGTAGGCTTCTCCGGTAGACCGTTACGTGTATGCTCGCCATTAGAAAAGGCATACTCAGAAGTTGTCCCTATTAACGTAAAGAAGATAGCCAATATAACTTTTATTCTACTTTAGTGATGAAATCCTAGAGTTTTACTACCATATATTATTTCTTGGAAAGTCAAAAATGAAGATTCTGATTAAAAAATTACAAATAAGTTTGTTAAATAATAATAAATAAAGCTAAAAAAAAATTAAAGCATTTTTTTTTAAATTGAGTGAAAGAACAGTATAACTGCAAGTCATTTTTTTCAAATATCATATTTTGCATAATTTTATTTTTAAATTTATGTACATATTATTATCGGTTAACAAAAATTCTATAACTTCACAATACATAATTAGGCCGAATAACCGATAGTTCTCCTTTAAAATAGTGTTTTTTTTGTTTTTCTCAAAATGGTCATTTTGACTATGTATTGTTCTTTCACTCACCGATTCAATTAGAAAAAGCCTTATTAGTAGATCGTTGTCTGAGAAGAAAATTTCTATAAGCGGTTAGCGAACTGGCTTGGCTGCGAGGAATTTGGTTGGTATTCCGAGAAATATGAGAGCGTTCTATCAGTGGCAAACCGACTGAATTGATAGATGTGTTTGATGAGAAATGCAAGAGCACTTTGACGAGCTTCGCTTGGCTTTATTTTGCTTTTTTAAAACAGTAAGAATATACTCGAACGTTTGACCATGTGACCTTTAAAAGGTGGGACAATATTACGTCATAACTGTATAAACACAACCTGTTTGTAGCTTCTGCATGCGAGAGAGATTCATATATCGCGATCCTTTAAAGTTAGTTCAGATCAGGGTTGGCCTTAGATATTATCGAAATATGTTGGATGTATTTCCAACACAAGTGATAGTAGCATATGCGTTTGTCTCTGTTTACATTTTTAATTATTTAGTGTGTTTGAGTTTGGAATATTTCTTGTGTATTGCCATTTGTGGTATGTTCATAGGTTACTTTTTACCTGCTTTATTAATGCAAGCTTTTTTAAATATCCATAAAAAATTTTATTATAAATTTATGTCTCTATACCAAGACAAAATTACTTTAGTAGAAAATGATAACAATAGGCTCATTGACAGAAGAATTATTTTCATGATTATTTCTGGAATTTACGTTGCTAGTAAATACCATTTTATATAGAAAATGTCAGGAGATAGAAGAAAGGGTCTTACTGACAAAGAATTATTAAAGTTTTTGGAAAATTATGATTTGTGTCGGATATCGATATTTTGTCTGATGATAGAAAATTAGCAAATCTTGAAAGTGATGATTTTGTAAACTGTATGGATGTGGATAGAGAGTGATCGTAATGCTGACAGTGACAAAGAAAGTAACGAGAGACAAATTGAAACTGATAAAGATGTAGCAAAAGAATGGTGCTAAAACAGTGATAAAAGTCACATTGAAGCTTCCTAAAAGTTATAAACTTCTATTTTACTTGTAGTTTTTTACTACAACCAATAAATATATTTTATTGTCAACCGTACATAAAGCCATGCAATACCATAGAGATTTCCGGAGGCAAACAAACACTTTAGCTGAATGTAAAAATCAAATATTATATCTGCCGCTAATATTTATCAACATAGCCAAGACCGTCTGACAGAAATAGTCTGTAACTGATTTGTTTTGTATTCGCTGCTATTTACCTGTTTGTTTACTTTGTCATAATAAAATGTGATGTTATATCTCCTTTGTTATTAATTATAATTATTTACGGTTGGCGATAAAAGTTTGTATGAACCACGTCAGCAAAGTATCTTCATCTAACTCGCTTATTACTCGCCTTGCTCGCTCATCTTGCTCGGCTCAAAATCTCAGTCTAATTCGATAAAGAATCACTTTGCTGTCTTGGTACACAAATAACTATTTCCAACTAGCAAATAAAGGTCATAAAATGAAATGAATAAATTTTTTCTTTTGCCAAATTTTATTAATTTGATGCTTAGTATACACTTTCAAAATGGTATTTTGTTTTTTCTGTTTTACTTAAAGGGTTATAAGAAATAAAAATGGCTATATATAAATATAATTACCCATATTTTTTTTCAATTCCGCATTCCAATGTTGGTCTGGTATTTAAAATCCTTAATCAGGTATTGGGAACTATATTTCCGCTTAAAATACGAGACATATAATCCCCACATAAGATTATTAGTGTTAACGAATAACAACTTAGCTTTTTCTTTTTTAATTCAGCTTATAATAATCGCCCTTACATTTTATTTTCCAAATGCATAAAAAAACGTTTTTGCTATTAATTGTTTCTTTCAAGTGAAAGTAAAGCATGCCATAAACCTAATTAATGATCTGATAGTGGTCTAGAATGGTTATAACTAGTAATTTAGTAACCAGGAAACAGTCCTCAATACTCTCTCAGGAGTACAGAGGCTGGCATGCCTTTGTGTTACAGGAACCGATAGGGGAGGCCATAATAAGTGCAGACAGGCTGGACATCTTCAACAACTGGAACCCACTGGGAAATATAAAAAATACCAGAATAACACAGTAGGTAAATGATCATATATTAAACATGGGATCAGATCACATGACTCTTCCAGGTCAACTGCAACTGGAACAAGGTGAATAAAGAGGTAGAGATCTCGTATGGTATACGGATGGATCTAAAACTAACAAGGGAACAGGCTCTGGCGTACATAGAGTTAAACCCAAATGCGCCATCACCGTCTCACTGGGAAAACATACTACTGTATTTCAGGATTAAATACATGCAATCGAATTCTGTGTACGGGAGAATTTAGGAAGGAAGTACAAAAAACAAACCATTTTAATTCTCTGAGATAGCCAAACAGCCTTAAAGGTCCTGGTTCAAACAAAATCAAGTCAAAGCTGGTCTGGAACTGCTTTGGAATACTAAATGATCTGGCAAGCCACAATAAGTTAAAACTAGCGTGGATACCAGGAAATACAGTTATCCAAGAATATAAATAGACTGATGAACTAGCCAAAGAACTGTCAAAGAACTACCATTCACATGACCCAAACCTGTATATGGGTTAAGCAAAATATCTGCTCGACAGGAATTAAAGAGCTGGATAATCATAAAACACCAACACATTCTCTGGAAACAGATAAAACGACACAGAATCAGTAAGCTCATGCTAAGGGGACCAAACATACGCATGGCTGCTGAGCTACTATAGCTCGCAAGGTCTCAGATATTAATCTTTTTGGAATTACTAACGGCACACTACTTGCTGAAACATCTTCATGTGATTGGATTACACAATGATTCCATCACGTGTAGACTCTGCTCGGAAGAGGGAGAAACCACGCACCATGTTCTCTTCGAATGCAAAGTTCTTGCTAGTCGACGACTTAGCCTTTTCAGTCTGGAACCGGAAATAACGTCCCAGGAATACTTGGTAGGGAACTTGGTAAAACTAACCAAAGACACAGGACTATTTCAAAGAGAGTACCTGAATGCGGGGAAAGCAGGGGAATACAATAGTCCAGAATGACTATAATTAGTAATTTATGAAAACAAAACCTTTTGACCTAAGAGATCATGTGGTAAATGATATAGAATCTAGTTTTATTTCCATTATTATTTAATATATTTGTATATACCTGTATTTTCCCCAATCCATATAAGCCTGGTATAGGTAACCAAGCAGACTAAATTTATCCTCCCTTTTTTGTATGGCTTTAAGAGCCGATTTCCATTTTCTAACTGCCTGCTGCTGTTTATGTTGGTTGTACAATCGGAGTCCTTGGTCTACCTGAAAAAGGAGTATCTTTAAATAAATAATTTCTCGTAAAAACAGCAGTTTCAATTCACTAGTTATTGGTATTTTATACCTATAAACGGGTTGTTCAACATTTAATCTAAAAATAAATCACGACCTTCAATGTAAATTTTTATGCTGTCTGATTCTATTCCTCGCACAAAAAAGAGAAAAACTTTGAGGACTGTCAGTCGGCGTCTCGCAAAACAGGCAAATAAAGTTTTTTTTATGGGTTTACAAGAAGTTCGAACATCAAATTTTTATGAGTTTCTTTTATTTTCGAGATAAAGCTCACAATAAAAATCGGAAATACGACTATGGATATTGTCTTGGCTATAAACCATTGGAATATTGATAAAGAGTGGATTATTGTGGCTAAAGCTTTTTTTTTGTTCAGTGTTGAGAATTTGAGTAATAAATCAACATAAGGGAATCCCATATATTTTATTTTCAAATTGAAAATTTGTTGAAACCATAAATCAGGAATAAAATTCAACAACTAGGAGATTGGGAAAAATGAAAGGGCGCATACAGGGTGATACTGTATGATGTCTAATAATAAATGGCATGCAATTGATAGTATTAAATTATGAAATTTAAAAATAGGTCCATTATCCCTTCTTTCGATCATTACTTAGTGCCTTAATTAATGTGATTTGTTTTTATAAAGTTTTCATACAATTTATCTACGTAAGTTGGCTACATAACATGGATTATTAGTTTTATCAAAAAAATTTATTCTTTTATAAAAAGTTATGCATAATCTAAAAGCTAAAACTCAACCATCAGATATTACATACGAGATGCGTCAAAAATATAAATTTTGCTCAAGAGTAAAGTACCTTTATTTTTTGGACAATCCTCGTACACGACTGATAAAATTTGGTATCAGATGATTGAATTTTAGGTTTTAAGTAATGAAGACATTTTTATGAAGAATTACTTTTATTATTAATTTTAGGAAAAAAATGTATTCATAAAATATTGTGCATGGTCCAACTAAAACCTAAAATACAACTGTCAGATATCAAATTGTATGAATCGTATACGAGGTTTGTCAAAAATGAATGTCCTAAAGTTCTCTTAACCAACAATAAATTATTTGTCAAACCTCGTATACGACCCATACATTTTGATATCTGATGGTTGTATTTTAGGTTTTAGACCATGCACATTTTTTTATGAATAATAAATTTTTTAATAAAACTAATAATAAAAAGTGTTCCATATGTTGCCAACTTACATATATGTATATCAAAAAAGGTCATACTGAAATTACCCATAATTAACAGTTTTTATTATTTATTTTTCTCGTAAGGTCTGTCGGGGTTTCTGGACCCACGGGGTAACTGGGCCATGGAATATTTCCCGCCACATCGTTCAAATTCTTTTATTTTACACAGTCGGCTAGGGTTAAGTAGAGCACTACCAATATAGAACAACACTCATAACCTAAAAATCAGTTAAATTTGGAATTTCATGGTGGCAACAAATTTTGCTAATAAAAATCTAGTAACATCGTGCTGTAACTAGTGTTATTTTCAAGGATATCTACCTACAGGTAAGCAATGAAAGATATATATTATTTTTGGGGTAATATTTTCACTTTATTTCAAGAAATTACGTTCGTAAATAATTAATTACTTACAAGGATAAAAATGTGGAAGGGGTGGCCCAGTTACCCCATAAAAAGTTTGCAAACGGGGTATCTGGGTCATACGCTTGGGGTATTTGGGCCACTATGGTCCAGTCACCCCGCTTGCATGTTCTAAATTTAACATTAATATTTCGCAGACATGGTGCGGAAATATGTGAGAAAGACGCAGAAGGGTGCCGGTACTACATATAATAATAATAATAATAATAATAATAATAATAATAATAATAATAATAATAATAATAATAATAATAATAATAATAATAATAATAATAATAATAATAATAATAATAATAATAATAATAATAATAATAATAATAATAATAATAATAATAATAATAATAATAATAATAATAATAATAATACTCTCCCTAATTCACCCCCTTACGAGTGAATTTTAACCCCAAAAGCTGAGCTTGTCCGGGGAAAGGGACGGCTATTATTATTATTATTTGCCGTGGCGCTCCGGGGCGACTTAAAGATGATTGATGGTGCCATTTGACTTACAGGTGAGGAAAACCCGGAAAACCTCACCCACCATCATCGAGACGGTAATGTATGGCGAATTTTTTTAATCTGCATGTCATATCAACAGAAATTGAATTTCTATTAATACGCCACACATCAAATCCTAAACCGAACCATGCAATTTAATTAAAAATCCACATGGTCTGGTCTGGGATTCGAAACCCAGCGGTCTCAGACTCATAAACTTGCCTATAAATGAATATAAGCGCGATAGACCGCTACACCACCGTGCCCGATGAAGACTTAGAAAAAGCTTTATCTGATGTTCGGAATGGCAACAAAACGACTCGTGGAGCAGCTACTCTTTATAACATACCACGATCAATATTAAAACATTATGTATTAGGGACTCGGGGTAAAGGTAATACTTCTACGGGTGACAAAGAGGGAGGAGGAGTATCTTCATATCTTTCAAAAGACGAAGAAGAAGATATAGCAAATTGTTTGAAAGTATTAGAAAAAAAAGGGTTCGGGATCTGTCGCGAGGAAGTTATTGATATGGTTGAACTGTACATAAACAAAACAATATATCAACGATATTTAAGGACAGTCGTCCCGGTCCTGACTGGTTTACGTCTTTCCGACGTCGTCATGCACTTTCCATCAAGAAACCTCAAAGTATAGAGCACGTCAGATGTGATCAGGTTTGTTATGTATATTTAATACTGCCAAAAACTGATAAATCTATTTTAATTCTTGTTTTCAGGTTAATCCCTGGGTGATATATGATTATTTTAAGCAACTAACAGATCAAGTGAAGAAGCTTAAATTAAATGGAAAACCTTCACAAATATTTAATTGTGATGAAACATCGTTTTGCCACGATCCCTCTAAAACAAAGATCGTTGGGGCAATTGGGGTAAAGAGTCAACGAAAAACAAGTTCTTCAGGCAGATAAAATACCACAGCTTTACTGTGTTGTTCAGCCGATGGAAACAAATTACCTATCTTATGTGTATTTAAAGGTAAATATGTGATGGAGAATTGGTTTAAAAATGATGTGTCGCAAACGGCAATATCTGCTAGCGAACGGGGCTGGAAGGAAACCACTGTTTTTTATAATTGGTTTAAAAATGTTTTTTTAAAACATATTGGCCCTGAAAGACCGGTCCTTTTAATTTACGATGGTCATGTTACACACGTGTCCATAAAATTAATTAAACTAGCACAAGAAAATGAGGTAACCATTATGAAATTGCCTCCTCATACCACACATGTACTCCAACCGCTTGATGTCCCAGTATTCAAAAGCCTTAAATCTAGATGGGACAAGGAACTATGTAAGTGGCAACGCCAGAATCCTAGAAAAAAAAATCCCCAAAGCAGAATTTGTAGCAATACTTACTAAAGCTACACAAGAGATGCCGGCTCAAAACATTGTTAATGGCTTTGCCACCACCGGTATATATGACCCAAATCTTAAAGGACCGAACAAAAATGCAATTTCGCCGAGTGTTTTTAAACCAGAAGACCTAAGACGTTATAAAAATAATCTTCCTCATCCCAATGCTTCAATAGATGTTAATCACACTAGTGTAACAGATTCATTAAAAGAAATCGCCATATCCAAAAAACTGAAAAAATTAAGAAAGATTATCTCATCTTGTACATATTTTTTGAAAAAGAAACAATACGGAATTACTGAGCGGACGCGTTTCCTGTAATTTTTGATTTTAATCCACCGAAATCATGAGACATTGTAAAACCATGGCCCAGTAACCCCGACAGACCTTATCTTTTTTTTGTATTATTAATTTTTATATATTTTTAATTGTGTTTACCACTGTTATGTACTAACCTTTCTTTTGGCGAAACTATGATGTATCCTTGCCCGGCACGCCTGGAAGCAGCCCCATGTGAATCTGGGTGGACGCGGGGTTCGAACCTCAGTGTAGGTGTCTCGGTGAAGGCTGGAGTAAGAATTGGTCCAAGGCCAGACCTGTTCGAGGCCGTCGAGGGGGTGTCGTGAGCCATCGGGGGAGGACAGGAGGCGGGTGGCTGAAAGTTGGTGGCCTACGTTCAAGTTGCTGTAAAAAAAATCGATTGTGAACTATCCATTTTAAAAAATCGTCTGTAAAAAGAATAAATTGTAAATAGTAGTTTGTGCAACAAGAGTAGATATGACAGCCATATCGCACGATGACAAAGTTAGAGCACGACTCCATAGGGTTATTAAGATAAAATAACTAATGCAAATGCCGTGTGGTTTGTTCTGGAAATTATAATAATGTTACGCAGCACCCTGCAGCGTGCTGCGGTCGTCTTAAGTAAAGGTTCGAGTAAAAGAAGAAGGGGGAATATTCGAGAAATGTCATTCCACGTCAAGAAGAATCTGGACCTTAGAACAGACCTTAGACTAGGTTACTACCTAGTCTAAGGAACAGACTATATATATTCTAAGATCTGGACAGTTCGATAATGTTCGAGAATGTTAAATCAGACTATATAACTATATATGTATAGTGATTCTGACGTCAGTTTACAATTTTATGATAGACGTTATATGTTATTGTTCAAGTTGAGTTGAAATAAATTGAGATACCAAAAACCTGCGTAACAATATACAGACACGGAAAGTTAAACGCGAACCATCTGCTTTACAATGAATTAGACAAGGTATAATATGACCACGCGTGAATCGAACAAAGACAGCAGAGCAGCGCATTACCTATAATTTGTAACCTTACGACTTCTTATTCACTCCCACTGATTTGGGTTATATGGTCCGCGTTTCAGTTTTAGAATCTGTATAAAGTTAAACATTCCGGAACAAATAATAACTCGCACACCATCAACTTAAAAGTAATCAAATATTTAAAAAGAATTTATTTACTCTCGTTATCAAGCACCAAAACATTTATTTTCGATAAAAAGAAAAATCTGCTTTGGAAGTCTTAAGTTTCCCGAGAATAAAATTTTAATGTTCGGGGTAGAGTATAAGAAGCAGCGTTATGAAACTTTTGTGAAATTTCATTTTGATTAAGTTTGAAGATAAAAATTATTATCAAAGAGAAGTTTTAAATCTCTCCAGATGATGTTTCTGAGTTGAATTCTTCGCTTGTAATTTGATTTTTACACTCGAAGCAGCGGCGGCTCGTTGATTTTGGTTTTGGGTGGGCCGAAGTAGAAGAAAATGAATTCACTTCTTTTTTAGGGTACTAGTACCAGGGTATTTTATAAAGGTTGACCACAGGCTATATTTCGGAAACTACTGGGCATAGACATTTAGGAAAAACAATTTATGATTAAAGGGGCCATTACAAAATACTGAAAATTATTTGCGCAAAGTAGTAGTTTTCCTAATGCAAACTACTCAAAAATTTTAATAGTAGGGACAATTTATATTTATTTTAGTAGCTATAGACTATTTTATGCAAAGTGAAAAGACGTAGCAAAATAAATGTATTTTTTTTACCTTTTAATCGTTATTCCCGATATTTGTATTTCAGCTTATTTCAACAGTACAACATTTTGTTGATTAATAGAAAGTGCCTAATTTAATTTATAGAACTTTTTATTGATTGTCAGTTTTGTGAGGTAAGCTGTCATTTAATCAATTTAGATAACAAAGAATGTTATTTAGAAAAATGCGATAAAGGTCGATATCTAAATCCATAATTAATTAATATTATTATATATAGCATTATATTATAACACCTACTTTAAAATGTTGCTGGGTATTATAATGATTACCGATAGCTATGTTTTATAATAATGCAAAATCTAGTTTCTAAGATGACTCCCAATTTATTTATTTCGAGAACAATACATGAACCATTTGTTTAATATGAAACGCGAGTCTATTGTCTTTATAGGTGGAGCAAGCCCACTCAGTGAAGAGTATTTAGAGGTAAGCTCGGCAGTAAAGAATTGTATTGTACGTTTGGTAGTTAATATGGATCGATTATAAACCGTTAATCCGGACATCTTTAACAATAAATAAAAGTTTAAAACTAGGTAATATGTAGAGATGCTGAAAAGGAAAAAAATAAAGCAAACAAACAATCTTTGCTTGTGAAAATTATTAAATACACTACTCAAATACGACTAGAGACCTCAATTCCAGTCGGCCGGTGGACTGAACGAGTGGGCGGAGCATCATATCGATGAACTGCCGTTGGTAGATCCTTTATCGGATGGTTGGCCAATCAAATCAGTCTACGAGTAGTGTATACACTCTACCATAAAAAAATAAATAACGCATGTCTTAAAAAACCTGTTTTCTATTAGCTGTTTCAGGAAAAACCGACTTAATTAAATTCGGACACATTTACACTTGACACGTACCGCTTTTTGCATGAAATTCTAAATAATCAAATAATATCAATCTGGCAAGGAGTCGACTCTTACTCGCAGCTGCAACATACTGGTAGGACATTAACCCTTTTCCTCCTAGGAAGTTCAAGGAGGATAGTAAAGAAGACTACCAAAAATATGTTATTGTAAATGTACTAATTAAAAATAAAATATAACTATTTTAAAAGTAAGAAAGGGGTCGAGAGATGTATAAGGGTAGTGAATAGTTGTTTTTTTGGGGAAGAGGGGCTCGTCTACTCTTTTACCTCTGAGGAGCCAATAATAACTTAAAATTTACACAGCCAAATAGGAATATTAATGACTAATAACAGTAGATAAATTATTTTTGTATATCAAATTTTAATTTTATATTTTTTTTTATGCAAAACTATGACGGTAGTTTTATCTAGGAATAAATGATTTTAACGAAAGGTTTAAACAAAATTGGTATTGTTAACGAGCATTTATAAATAATAATCAGTAGGTATCAGTAAATGTTAAACGTCTTATATGATGGAACTGGCGTGTTTAATATTGGTTACTTGTGTTGCTTTCGTGCATCAAACAAAATGTAAGTTTAAAAGTAAAAAGACTTTTATATACTTCAACTGATCCTAGTAATTTTCTATAAATCTATTTTAATTTTCTTAAGTCAAAGTTTATTTATTCTATAAGAATCAGAAGTTAATTTTTTCGTCTATGTTTCATACCTTATTTTTTATTCGAATGTGCTTAAATATTAAAAAAAATATATATAAAATTAATCCTGAAATTTAAGAGTCCTAGGAACGATCTACGTATGTGTATGACGTTTTTTGTTAGCACGATATACAGCTCAAATAGTCCAGGGCATTTAGCACTAAATCACCCGAATAGCGGAAATTTTGACATACCACAGATATCGAGATGCGGTTTTCTGCATTGTGTTGGAGAAGGTCCCAGAAAAGACTGGTGAAAATGTGGGTATGCAGTTTTTTGAAAAACGCCTTCTGGGCCGGAAAATGCATTTTCCAATTGCATCATTATTTGTGCCGTTATGGGAGCGATTGTAAACGCGGAAAAATCGCTCGGAAATTGTTACTCGGGGGTTTTCGGGGCTGCCGAACTCGATTCTGGCATTAGAATTACCCGCGAATGCACGGGGGCGGATCTGTGGGGGTGCGCGGGGGGTGAATTGGGGGAGGAATGGCAGCGTGCATGAGAATCGCTCCAAATTCGGTACTTGGGGGTTTTTGGGGATGCTGAATTCAATTCTGGCATTGGAATTACCCGGGGCGCTCAGGAGCGCCTCTGCAGGGGTGTCCGGGGGTTCATTCCGGGGGGAAAATCGCATAGTCCATGTAAATGGCTCCAAAATCGTTACTCGGGGGTTTTCGGGGATGCTGAATTCAATTCTGGCATTGGAATTACCCGGGGGCGCTCAGGGGCACCTCTGCAGGGGTGTCCGGGGCTCTCTTGCATGCAAGCATTGCGATGGCAATTGCTCAAACCAAAAAGACGTTGCCAATGAGGCCGAGAGTAGTGACGAGGAAGAAGATGAAGGAGGGGAAGAAAATGACGAAGGGGAAGAAGGAGAAGAACGGGAAGAAGAAGAAGAGTTTGAACAAGATGTTTAGGTCTTAAGTTGAAAATTTGAGTTTATAATGAATAATTCAAGACTAATAAAAACTTCTATTTGTTATTTGAATAAAGAGTTACGTTGATAATTTGTAATTTTCCACTTGCTGCTTTACCATTTCCTAGCCACTCCTGAGCGCCCCGGATATTCCAATGCCAGAATTGAATTCAGCATCCCCGAAAACCCCCGAAAAACGATTTCGGAGCCATTTACATGGACTATGCAATCCCATCCCCCCAGAATGAACCCCCGGACCCCCTGCAGAGGCGCCCCTGAGCGCTCCCGAGTAATTCCAGTGCCAGAATTGAATTCAGAATCCCCGAAAACCCCCGAGTCACGAGTTTGGAGCGATTTTCATGCACGCTGCGATTCCTGTCCCAATTCATCCCCCGCGCACCCCCACAGAGCCACCCCTGAGCGCCCCGGATATTCCGATGCCAGAATTGAATTCAGCATCCCCGAAAACCCCCGAGTAACAATTTTGGACCCATTTACATGGACTATGCGATTTCCCCCCAGAATGAACACCCGGACACCCCTGCAGAGGCGCCCCTGAGCACCCCCGGGTAATTCCAATGCCAGAATTCAATTTAGCATCCCCGAAAACCCCCGAGTAACGATTTTGGACCCATTTTCATGGACTATGCGATTTCCCCCCAGAATGAACCCCCGGACACCCCTGCAGAGGCGCCCCTAAGCGCCCCCAGGTAATTCCAATGCCAGAATTGAATTCAGCATCCCCAAAAACCCCCGAGTAACGAGTTTGGAGCGATTCTCATGCACGCTGCCATTCCTCCCCCAATTCACCCCCCGCGCACGCCCACAGATTTGCCCCCGTGCATTCGCGGTTAATTCTAATGCCAGAATCGAGTTCGGCAGCCCCGAACACCCCCGAGTAACAATTTCCGAGCGATTTTTCCGCGTTTACAATCGCTCCCATAACGGCACAAATAATGATGCAATTGGAAAATGCATTTTCCGGTCCAGAAGGCGTTTTTCAAAAAACTGCATACCCACATTTTCACCAGTCTTTTCTGGGACCTTCCCCAACACAATGCAGAAAACCGCATCTCGATATCTGTGGTTTGTCAAAATTTCCGCTATTTTTGCTAAATGCCCTGGACTAAAAGTAGGGTTTCCAAAGCTATTAGAGTTGATTAGAATTTGGGCATAGTCGGACTAACGTGAAGTTCTTTATGGGGGTCGTTTTTGTATTTTGTATTTATGATTGGATAGAAGTGGTTGACATATTTAAAAATATGTTGACGTATCGTTTCGGGTTTCTGGAAAACAAGACTATTTTTATTATTATTCGCACTCTGATTTTCCGTTTCCTCTAGGATGCTGCGAGGAACGCGTTGTGGTACCGGTTTTCTAATTCGCTGACTCTAATAATATAATACTTTCTTCCGATCATTCTCATCTCTGCACATAGTGAAATTTTGTCTCTAGAAGTCAAAACCTTTATTGATATCTGTGTCTCATGTTTCAGGGTAATTTTTTGTCTAATTCCGGTGGACTAAAGAAAAATATTTTAATTTATAGCTATCATCAGCAGACAAACCTGGAATGCTTCTGAAGCATTAGAAAAGCTACCGTTACGCGAGAATCCTCCGCCATATTTAATGATACACCATTCTGCACTATATTATTGTTACACAGTCGAAGAATGTAAAAAATCTGTGAAGAAACTTCAAAATCTACATATGTTGGAGTATGAGTGGGAGGATATCGGCTATAATTTTTTGGTAAGCCACTTAAAAAAATTGAATTCGATATACGATATACAGTATGGAATAGTATATTACATTACGAGTGTAGAAAGTGACATTTTTCACACGAGTGGGAAATATTGTCGCATGAGGCACAAGCCGAGTGCGACTATCACACGAGTGTGGAAAATCACTTGCCGCTGCGCGGCTTCGTGCGTAAACTTTTTCACTTCGTGCGTAATGGGTTACTTACAACTCTTGTTACGTAATATACTATTAAAATTATTTTAATAATAATTGTTAAAGATAAATATCTAGGATCTAATTTATAACAATTTCAATAATTTAACAATCATATCGATTTCAGTATTAATATGTACATTACATAGATCAAAATAGAAATGATGTGTTTGACATTTTGTGACAGCTGGTGCGGAAAATAGCATATTCGTACACGAGTGGACTATAATAGTGTGATATGTGTCACTTTCCTAAGTGTTCGTAGGAAAACTTATTTTTGTCTATATTTTAGAAAATTATGAGAAATACTCGAACACAACAAATTTTATCTGCAATATTTATAGCATAAATAATAATGATAATTATATTATTACAAAAACTCTAAATCAAGATTTAGAGAAAGATTAGGCGATATTACTACAGACTATGTATTTGCAAATCAGTCAATGGATAACATTTTGAGCATTAAATACGCTAAAATAAACAATAAGATTTGTAGAAAATTATTTGTTTTAAAACTGTTTTGCGGTTCATTAAATCTTTTTAAAATCATTAACTTTAAAACATAAGTATTAGAGGTAGTTGAACTGAAATAATCAAATGGAATATAAATGATATTTAAAGGGTGGTCCATTTAACAAACTCACCTATCTGTTCTTTAAATATATTCCAATACGTTCATACGTTCCAATTTTACCTTAAAAGATATACCATTCAGATTAAAAATTGACATGTCCAAGCAATTTCCAGAATTATCAAAAATGCAGCTAAAAACAAGTATTAAAAGTAATTTTAAAAAACCTATTTCAAAATCGTGCAGATGCCATCACGACTTAACAAAATTTATATGGGACCACTCCTGAGGTACCCTCTTACTAAGAAAAAAAGAATCATAAAAATTGGACAAGGTGGTAAAGAATTATCCTTAAACATACATAAAATATGAAGAGTGAGGATTTTCTCATGGACCCAATTATTATATTTTGACCAAGTTTATATGGGACCACCCCTGAAGTACTCCTTTTCTAACAAAAAAAGAATCATTGAAATCGGACACCGTGTTAAATAATTATCATAAAAAAGAATACCGACGAATTGAGAACCTCCTCCTTTTTTGAAGTGGGTTAATAATTTTATTCCAAAAGTCTATGCTATATGTATACAATGCGTCCATAAATAACGCATAAATTCATTATTAGCTAAATAAACAATACTATTAAAAATTTCCGAAATAGTTCGATTTTTGTTTTTAATTTACTGTTTTTTAAAAATAATAATCTAATATACAGGGTGAACTACATTCGCGTGATGACATCATTGCCATTTTTAAATGAAACTCCTCATTTTTTTCAATTTCCGAATTTCCCTGATTCCAAAAATGTATTACGCTGATCCAAATTGGTACAGGGTGGGCAAAAATACAAAAATTACAAGTTACTTCCAAAAAAAGGAATAAACAGTTAACGTAATAAACAAATTAAATCAAATTACGTATTGTTATAGAACTACTTTGATTACCTGTTACAAAAACACCCAGTATATTTTTAAAATTTTATCTAACATCCTTTATTAGTGCTCCTAGCCCCTCGACTATACCGAATTATTTTAAAGTATGTTTTACTTTTTTTTTATTTAACGTTAAAAACTGTCATAAACATTAAAATACAGTTCTGTATAGGGGGACCGTGCGTGAAATATAAAGGCAGCACTACTGCCGAAATTAGCCCTGTCTAGAGTTTATTTTAGAATTACATGGGGTAAGCAGCTAAGCACAAGCATTGCAGTAGGGTAAAGGTGGGGAATCGCTGCCCTCTAAGTCATTTTTCAAATATTACCTTTATTTTTTCCTAAAAATATTGAAAATCCTGCAAATCAAAGCCTCTAGCATGCGGAACAAAACAAGTATTACAAAAATATAAAATATTTAAAAATATAATTATTTGTCCAGAAACTTATCAACTTACTATTAACAAGACTACATGAAAAAATTTAAAATTGTAGTCCAAATAAGTTTTAGATAGTGAATAGGATGAAGATATTACTTACCCATGCCGTATGCCACTGGCAAAGGTTAAAGGCATACTAGCAACTGGAACTTTAGTTTAAGATTATAATATTAATAAAAGCCCTTCATGTGTTTTAGTGTTTTAAAAAAATAAAAAGTATTTTTCAGATTGGGGGAGATGGAAGCATTTTTGAAGGAAAAGGTTGGGGTATATTTGGTTCTCATTGCGTAGGATATAATCAGAGAAGTATTGGGATATGTTTAATAGGAAATTACCAAGGTAAAATTGTGTATATTAAAAAATTAATCGACTCGTTTATATCAGTATGTAATTTCAGATGCTTGTCCTCCAGAAAAACAGCTGAAGGCTCTTAAAGATTTCATAAAATGTTGTGTGGAAAATAATAAGACTACCCAAGATTATCATTTAGTTTGCCATCGTCAAGGATTTAATACTTTGTGTCCTGGGGAGAAATTGTTTGAAATCATTGCAGATTGGCCTCATTTTGATACCAATCCCCAATAAGAAAACAGAAGGATATTTTGTTTAATACATTTATTTTTTCTTTTTTTCAAGATCTGTTTCAAAATTACGTTACAAAAGAACGTCTTCTAAATTTATTTTATATTTATATTGTTTTTTAAAGTCTAAAAAGCGTACATATAAACTTTATATTGTTCATTAGTAATTTTCTAAGAATCATTTGAGTCTTTCTATGTCCAATAATGGCAATCACACAAGATGATGGTGGTTCAAAAAATATGTAATAAATTGGTTCTATTATTTTTTTTGCACAAAAACGAAGCACGATACAAAAACAATTCAAGAGATAAAAATGTTGTATTTACTCCGAAAAAAAAATTTTTTTTTTAATTCAATGGCCTATATATTTTTTTGTCAATTATGTTCGGTAAGTTGTCCACTGGGACACCACTAGACTTAATATTATTCTAATAAAGGCTAATCTAATAAAGACTAAGCTAATAAAGGTAAATCTTATAATAATCTAATCTAATAAAGGCTAAACTAATAAAGGCTAAATTATCTCCTTATTACTACACTACTAAATTTATTATTTAAAATTTTTTTTTTTAAAACGTTTGACCGGTTTGTGAGTTTGTTAGTTTGTATTTGTCATTCAAATTAAAAGCTCCGATTCATATTAATAAAAAGTAGTTTAAATATAAATTTATTGAGTGGGTAAAATGGAGTTCTTATTTTTTTATGCATTTTCGGGCCCAGGTTCATATGAAATAGTATATTACATTACGAGTGTAGAAAGTGACATTTTTCACACGAGTGGGAAATATTGTCGCACGAGTGTGGAATATCACTTTTCACACAAGTGATGTACAATATTTTTCCTACGACCACAAAATAATTTGATCAAAAAATGTAAAACCAGGTTATTGTTATTATAATTAAAATGTATTTAAAAAAATAATCAACAATAATCGTATTTATTCAATTTTCATATTTTCTAAACAAAAAAAAAAACTAAAAAAAAATCTGACCCCGCAAGGATTTGAACGCGGTCGCTCGCCAGGTCTCAAATGGCAAAGTTGATAAAGTTTGATGCTCTAACCATCTGAGCTAATAGGCCTTGTGTCAATTGAATGATCTAATCGGTTATGTGTTTAACCAGAATAAAAAGCAAACATAACTTAGTTATTTTAAAATTATTTTAATAATAATTGTTAAAGATTTTGGATCTAATTTAAAACAATTTCAATAATTTAACAATCATATCGATTTTAGTATTAATATAATATAAATAGAAATGACGCGTTTGACATTTTGTGACAGCTGATGCGGAAAGTAGCATATTCGTACACGGGTAGAAAGTAGTTTCTTATTCATACGCGTGTGATATAGGGCACTTTCCATAGGACTATATAGTGTGATATGTGTCACTTTCCTAAGTGGTCGTAGGAAAAAATATTTTTGTTTTCTTATATAGATTCACCACCGAAATTATTCGAACGGTATAATAAATAATCAATTTTACCTCATTATGTAAACAGTTTGAAAATATGTTTCAGTTTTATGTGAAAATATTATCGGTCAAATTGTTTTCCTATGTTGGTACATCTGTTACAAACATCCATTTGAAAAATTACCACTCTATCAACTAGTTCCACAAGTGTCTGAAACAGTAATATTCTTCAAAACGTATAAGATATTAAAAATAAATTGTCCCACAAAATATTAACGTAAATGAAAGTAATTTACCATAATTAAAGTACCTACACATTTAAAATTAATGTGTACTCATTATACTATGACTAGTAAGTAAGCGGAGACATTCCACATAGCGCAATGATTTTTGAGAGAATGGAATCAATACGGGCGTATCCTAAGAAAGTAAATGGCGAGTAATATGTCGGATTTTTATCCATGTTCTTGGAATTGTTGTTAATCTCTAAATAATAACTTTCACAACTATTTTTTTCATTGCTCCTAGAAGAACAAATGTAGATAATACCAGCACATCTTGTATAACATTTAAAAAATCCTTTCCACTTCTCTTCTGGTCCTCATCTGGCCCTCATCATCTTCATCATTCAACTCGTTTTGAAGAATATAATCATCGGGACACCTGTGTTCCCCATTTAATTAAAATATTTTTTTAAAGTTATTAGTTGTATTCAATACCATTACATACTAGTTTTTATTTTGCAATGTACAAATTTTAGTTAAACTACTGTTATTAGACCAAAACATGCATTCACCCCAGGCAGATCTACTGATTCAGCCCTTCACCTAGTTGCTGGCCGAATAAATTTCCCTGGACAATAATAAATCCGACTTGGGTGTTTCCAATGACATATAAGGTGCTTTTGATAAAACCATCTTCCCCAAGATAATACACTTTACTAACCAACAGGAATGTTCTACAAATAGTTAGTAGGTGGATACTTCATTACGAGGGGATGTCCAAAGGGAGGGGTGTTATCACCGCTGCTGTGAAACAAGTTCCTCGACACACTCATCAGCCGCCTCAATAATGACAGTGTCTACACAATAGCGTATGCAGATGACCTGGTTATTCTGGATACGGAATTATCAAAACATACTATGGAAAAGAATGTAATTAGCTCTCAAAATTAAAGAACAGTGGGTTACTGTTTATCAATTTCAAGAAGACAGAAATGTTCCTCTTTACAAATAGACAGAAATGGTCCTTTTTACAAGAAAAAGAATAAAATGGAACTAAAACCTCCAGAGCTCCAAAACACAAAACAAAACTTTTCAACAGAGGTGAAGTACCTATACCTCACCTTTGACAACAAATTAACATTTTAACTTTTGGTAACTTTTGGTGGGAGGAGCCGAATACGCTTCCACTGTTTCAAGCGATCATGGACTCCATCTCACCGGGATATATCTCCTATAAGCTATATAAAGTTATAACTAAACAAATAGAAGAGCCAGAAGTGACGATTCTAAAACAAAACAAGGTTCAGGATGTGGAATATACTCTAGTTCCTTAAACCTAAACATAAAATAGGCTGGGAGCAATAGTGCTAGTGTAGTTTAAACCGAGCTCACGGGGATTCTCATAGCAGCAGAAGAAGTTACCAGAAACAATATCACTGGAGGAAGTGCCGTGGCTTAACCCACCCTCTTCACGTTACAGATACAGAGATATACCCGACTTTTAGTACGGCTGATGTTACATACCTGTATACCTACTGAGAGTAGATACAGAAGTTGGTTCTTATTTTAACAATTTTTGTATGTTCCTGGGTCTTAATCCTTTAATTACTATGATAAATTTTAGGTTATGTTACTAACTTTTTGCTATTAATAGATAAACCATATTTGGTATTATTACTTTTAGGCCCTTGGGCCGAAATCGCGAAAGTCTTCATTTTGTCTAGACTAATTTTGATTTTATTTTCGTTTATTGTAAAAGTACTTCAATGCTTAATCAAAATCGTCAATTTGATAAAGAAATGTCGAGTCAGTATCCGGTATTTGATCGAAAAATATGTAAAGGCCAGAGTTACAGGCCAGAAAGATCAATTTTTATGAACTATAAGGCTAAATATTTATTGAAAGATCTATTTTTCTACGCTTCCGTACATTTCCATTCCCAATCGGAAGAGCGAGAATACGCTAGCATCAATATGGAATAAAGTAAAACGTTAAAAACGGAAAACACACGAGCTTATTTCCCGCTTTTACGATCAGCCCTTCATCAATGTCGCTAAACCTAATGCTCGCCTTCGTCTTGTAAGCTTTTCGTTAGGTCAAAAACATCGTCCAAATTGCATTCGGAATCCATTTAAAAGCGTGGAATCGGGAATATCGCAGAGTTCGTCGCACACACAGCCAGAAATCAAATTTCTTTACTGCCTTTAGTAAACTTTTATTATCATTCAGGCAACGTGCAAAGTGGTTCGAAATTTACAGAATTGAATTTTCTCGTTCGCTTACAGAAAGTAACGGGAATGCGTTAGCGGAAATGCAACTGGAGATGTAATATATGTAATATGTTTTCTGTGAGTAACACAGTAATATATGAAATTTGTTACGTGAGATTTTTGGGTAATGGTTTCGTCTACTGGCTCATATATTTCTGTCTTATTTGTTGAAGTAACCTACTTCTGAACTGAAAATATTGTTCTTTTCTTTGGTAAAATCTATAGATAAAATAATAAAATAGATACATTTTTAAAATAAACGACATTGTCAACAAGCTATAGTTCTTAGCTTACTATTAGAGGATGCTACTATCGCAGTTGTATAAAAAAAACGATGTTGTATGAAAAAAGCGTTGTTGCCAGTTTCCATTAACTTTCATGAGACTTGATAACTATCTACATCTACAAATTAGGTTGACATTTATTTATTGTAAATAGCTATTCACTATTAATTCATCATTCACGCAATATTGTTTTTAAGAACTAAAACTAACAAATGACATTTAAAGTATTAGGTATAATACCTAGGTATGTTGCATCACAATCTTTTTAGTGAGTATTGTTTATATCTTAGATTTAATTTTACTTAAGATCTACGTATATTGTAAAAATATGGAAGACATTGAGTAGATAATGGGAAGCTTGGGTACACTTTTACAACTGCGCATGTGTGGCATATGTCACATGTCAGCTGTCATTTCATCTGGCAGCTGTCAATTGTCATGTCTGCCGTCATCTGTTAACAGTGTTGTCAGCTGTCATGCTATCTGTCAACTGTCATGTCATCTGTCAGCTGACATGGCTAACCTAGCATGTCAACAGCATTCTGCCGTGTTAATTCAAATGGCCGTATCTGTTTAATACATTAACGTGAGAAAAATCGATTTTTCAAGAAAAATCACTTACGCCCAAATTTCTAAGCGTTAAATTTCGGATTTTATAGAATATATATCCATGAAAATTATAGAGATGAACAAAAAATTTATTGTTGTTAGGCGTAGTGGCCATATCTTTATTTCAAGGAAAACTGCAGTTACGGCCATTTGAATTAACTCGGCAGCATTGCCATCCTTACCTAATAACCATTTGTAAAATACTTACCTCAGGATACCCAGGGGAGTGGAGACGTCATCTAACCTGTCAGTATGGTGACCTTGGTTTCGTATTGAGAATAAGCTAAGTGACAGGTAGAAATCTCATCAGCGTCAGCGGAAATATATGCTCGAAGGATCAGCGTCGTTCGTTCATTGGCGTATCGTCATTGCCTTTCGGTGGATATTAATAACAATACTCCTCGTTCATTATCGTACGTCTTCGTTAGTCATCGTCGTTGTCTGGAAAACTGGAGGATTTTCATATTTGTCGTTTCATTGTCGTACGTCCTAGTTAGTCACAGTCGTTGTATATTAACGAGAAGGTAACAAAAATACTCGTCTTTCATTATCGAACATCATCGTTAGTCATTGTCATAATCTTCGTTCATTGTCGTACGTGATCGTTAGTCATTCTCATACTCTTTGTTAATTGTCGTACATCATAGAGGGTTGTTTGCCCCACAGTATTTATTCCTCGATAGGCTAACTACCTGAAATAGTTATTCATGGTAAGTGTAATTACAGTTACAAGTGCACAGTTTGAAAGCTTAATAAACTTATTTATCGAATAGATACAATTGAAACGTTTACACTAGAAAATGCAAAGGAATTAAAAAAAGTTTTTGAGGTAATTAACCATATGCTATACAAACATTAGGAGTCTTAACAAAAATATAGGTGAATTTAAAACATTCCTAGAGGACTTAGATATGATTATAGATAGACTGTAATATAGTAATATAGACCTGGAATCTACCACTACCAAAATTCTATATAGCAGGCTATGTTTTTTTTATACAATTAAGGTAATTTCAACCAAATTGATGGGGTAGGTATTTACATAAAATCCAATCACAAATACAGCTACAAACTTTCAACTTTCTACAACGCAGATGCAATAGAACTTCTTTTAACATTAAATAATAGGGATAAAATTGTCATCACTGCTATATATCGTTCACCTTCAAATTGATCCGCATGAATTAATAGATCATTTACAAAATTATTTTCAAAACTACGGTTACTCGAATGCGACATATTCAATAATTATTGAAGGCTTGAATATCGACATTCTAAAACACGAAGAATATTCTAACGAATATATCAATGTTTTAAATGAATTTGGTTACCTATCTACTATCTAGTGGATGTTAATAACAAGGTAATAAAATACTCTTCGTCCATTGTCGTACGTGATCGTTAATCATTGTCATAATCTACGTTCATTATCTTTATTAAAAAAATTAATACAACAGTAATTAACTCAACAATTACAAGCAGGCATCATCGATTATACTCCAATTATCTTCACAAATTGAGTTTCTCATGTAATTATTTTAACATTTTAAACCTAAAAAATTACCTGTCATACATTTTTAACTCTTTTCTACTCACAGCAACAACATCAGTATGTGTTTCCTTATTTCTACAGATCCAATATTTATAGACATCTTCTGGCCTAAAAAAAAAATATGACAACTAGGTATCCAACCATTTATTATCATCATCCCTATCACTGCAAACTAAATCTTATTGAACTGATATGGGCACAAGTTAAAGGATAGGTCGACATAATACGACATTTAAGTTAATAGATGTAGAAGTATTGTTAGAAATTTCCATATGGGTGGTTCTCGTGTAACTTCGATTTTTACATCTTAATTTTTTCTAAAATTAAAAATGTTTTAAAACGTATGTTTTACGCGTTTTTGTATTCTACAGCTACAACACAACGAAAATTGTGACAAAATTTCAAAATTTTAATGCCACGGTACTGACATTATTTCCACGGTACTGACATATAAATGATTTTTTTTTACTAATCGAAAAATTGGTATAAAATTGGAATAAAATTAAATGCAGTATGCATTAGATTGTATTTATAAGAGGTACATTTTATATTAAAAAATGAATTTTGATAAAAATTTATATATTTAATTTCAAAAATGAGAATCGAACATGCCACGGTACTGATAGTTCGAGTATATTTATATGCAGCTTAAAAAAAATTTGCGAAGACTTATAATATTAATAACTTTTTGATGAGGAAAACTTATGCTAAACTTGTTATGAAGGAAAATTGGCAAAAGGCAATCGAGCATATCTGTTTAATATCTAAATGTTATAATAATAGCACCGCGGCGGTTAAATTACAATTATTTAAGTTTAAAATAGTAACAAAAAAAATAATACAAACAAATACTACACACTAATTTACCCAACTATGCGTAATAGGGATTAAAATAAGGGTAGCCCACAGAAAAACGGGGGAGGGGGGGGAAGGTAAAATTCTTAAAATCACTACACCTTATAACGGCTGGCTCTTTAAAATCGCAGATTTTGTTTGATCCACCTGTGCTGTAAAACTCCCATAACATTTTGATTTATTACTCCGTGTCGATTGCGATTCTACTATATAATGCAAGTTTTTTAATCACACCGTCGGCGTCACGTCGTGATATCACGTGCATGAAAAAGCAAGAGAAAAAATTCCGGAAATTTTTTCTAGTTGTTATGGAAACGTTTTAAAATAACAGTATTTGATCGGCTATAAAATAGAGGTGTAAAATTTTCTATAAAATTTTAAGTACTCATTGAACACTTTCTATTTTCCGAACAGACCCCGTATTAAAACTACTATCCTGTCAAATACCTCACTCAATTGGCATAGCCTTCAAATAAATGCATCCTCAATGTATTTCCAGCTTTTGTAGAATTTTCTGATTGTTAAATCCCTGGAATTACCTTTTTGCCCTTTCCTCTAAACGAATTCGAAGACCTTAGCCCGAATAGGATAATTTTTAATCCACGCGCACCCACACACAGTAGCGTGTTTGAAGGGCGTTACTTGTTGCTCTTTTATTTTATTTTCCCACATATTTTCTTCAATACGCTTCTATTTAATATTGGAGATTAGTTTATAATATGTATTTTTAAAAAGTTAATATGTGGAGGAGACTTGTATTATGTATCTAATAATAATAATAATAATAATGTGAAAAACAAATTCAGTCATGGATACACCAATATGATCCCGAGACCAAGGAGCAAAGTAAAGAATGGAAACATTGCGGTTCTCATCCTCCACGCAAATTCAAAATCGTGCCGTCTGTTGGAAAGGTTTTGCTGTGGGTGTCTGGGATGCTCAAGGTAAAATCCTAACTGACTATTTGCAAAAGGGACAGTGCATTACAGGAGCCTATTATAAAAAGACTCTTTTAGATATAACATCACTAATATGTGCAACATGCTAATCACTTACTAATCACTAGAGAAATATTTTAATATCTTGGAAGGAATAATAAGCAGGCACACTGAAATCCCATATTCAACTATATAGGTCTTGCGATTTAAACATATGCCATTTTTTCGTTTGCCATACATCAAAAAATTTGATTGTTTCAATGCTAATTCATAATCAGAAAGAACTGGGAAATCGCATAATAGAAAAGTATGAATAAATCTCCACCTACTTAAATTTATTTTTATAATTTTTAGCCTTTGCCTCTAAAGATTTTTACCCCTAATTAATGATTTTCTTGCCTTAACAACCTATATTACTATGAGAAAAGCAAACAATTTTCATCATTTCTGGTTAAACAAATATAATCCTATGATTATTACTATTACATTATTTCCAGCAATGAACTGTAAATTGGGGCTACTTTCACACTTTTTCATCACATTTTCCAATGTAAATTGTAAATTCGAGAGACGCTAAAATGGTGGTTCCCACCTTATCGAGACTGAGGCCCACAAGGGTAAACTCGTAGCTTAACAAAAACGAGAAATTATTTAACTTGGAACGAAATACCGAAACCCGATAGTAGTATTTTTTGGTTGAATTTTTTGGTTTGTGAAGCATTGGCATTAATTAGGTTAAACCATGTGATGATTTTCACAAGCCTTGATTTTTAAAACCGTTCTGTCGCCTTTTGATTAGGGTTTACAAACTTGTTTGAGCAATTTATCCAATAATAATTGGCCCCTTTGCCTCTTAAGCCTGCTCATGTAAAATATTTGGACTCCTTACTTTTTATATAATATTAATAAAGGACAGAAGGATGAGTATTGCAACTATGAATAAATGTATTCAAAAGTAACCTCAAACAATACTTGATAAATAAACAGAACGGATATAGTTTCTTGTGATACTACTCTTTAAACCTGCCCTTTTTAAGTATTTCCCTTAATTTATTGTTATTTTACCCCTCGTTTTACCCGCATTTATTTTAAATTATTTCTGTTTTGAGATCATGTACTTTATTTAAAAAAATTACTTGATGTTATATTAATACTACTTACTATGTTTAAATTATTAATAGTATTGCAACGATAAGGTATATCAACTTATAGCCACAAAACTATTTTTGTGTTAAAGTAGATCCATAGAGAGCAATGTAATTTACAAAGACCTTCTTTCAACATACAAATAAATGTCAACTTTATAATTAAAATAAAAAACACAACAAAATACCTCGGTACCAAGGTAAGAAGATTCATTTTTAAATTTTATTTATTGAGGAAATTTATGTCTAGGAGTTTACTAATTATTATTTACAATTCGCTGGTTGAATATGTAATCCAAAATCGTATAATAAAAATGTTCTACAAAAACCAGTATTATATCCTTCCTCTCTTTTATATAATAAAAAAGTGCATTGTATAAGAACATTATATTATCTGTCTTGTTGTACCTTTATTTATGGAAAGCCTAAATTGAGATACACTACAAATTATTTGGAATAAATATCAAAATATTTGACATTTAAGAGCCATTCACACATCACGGTTGTTATCTTGATACTTGACTGGCACAGCCAAGCATTATTCTGATTTTTGCCAAATAAAATGGCCGGTTAATTATTCTATGGGGTTCCGACAGAGAGCCAGTAAATTTGATGAATGTGTTTTTGTGGCTAGGGGCGAAATAGTAGTACGCTTAAGTTAGTACCACCAAAAAAAGAGTCATTTTTAAGAAACTGCTTATAAATTTTTCATAAATTAGCAGACTAATTTCGAATAAAAATAGCCTCCAAAATGGCTATGATTGCAAGTATAGAGGTCGCAACCCGCCTTAGAAATTTCACCTTTACTATCAACAGCTGTTGTTTGACAGGTATTTAGAGACTGTTTGCAATTTATGGAATGTTAAGAATGTCAGAAATGTTGACGTTAGAAATAATTGGAATTCCTAAAATTGTCACATAAAAAATGCATATGCGGATTTTAAGAAAATTAATATTTAAGTAGTTAGGATGAACCGAAAATTCTGAAAATCAATAGGGTTCTAAGTTAGAAGTAATTATTCAAGAAAATCAAAACCGCAAATCAATCAGAACTTTCGTTCTAGAGTTATCGTGTCGGAATACATATACACAGACGACCAGACGAAAATGTTTTTTGCATTTTCGGACTCAGAATGTTCGGAAACATGACAGAAAGTTTTAAAAAGAAGAGCTTCAGTAATTTAAAACTTCTAAAAAATACATTGTACCGAACTATTCAAGGGCCATTCATGGCTCTTGTTAAAATTAGAAAATTCCAGTCATGGAGTGTGCAAGTTACCCCTTATTCGGTGCTTCAATTTGGTGATTCAAAGCTTTGTATGCAACTATTAGTGGTAAAATATAAACTAATGGTAGCACGGAAATGCTCCTGCACTCTTTCCACTCTCTTCGTGTTCCTCGGCACCACCACCTTTCTAGAGCCAGGCTTATTAGTCACCTTTGTCTCGTCAAAGATATACAAATTTGCGCTTTTCACTTCTTTAATTTAATTTAATATTATTGAAGAAATTTAAAATAGCATCACGATCCACTGCTGCTCTGGATTTTTTGCTGATTGATGCCATTCTGCCGCTTAAACGCTCCCTTTTTATAAATGATTCTAGGAAATCAGATCCTGTGATGTTATTTTTGAATATTCGAACATTTTTTCCTTGTTAGCCCAATAAATTATTTATTACACCTTTGTGAGAGCCTCTTTTCGATCACCTAAAACATTTGGTTGACCAAATTGGTTTCGTGTGTGCACCGACAAGTCTTTGACCTAATGTAGCCCGTTCTACTTCGAAAGTTAAGCTGCTAGCTTTCTCTGAATAATTCCGGTTTTTGCTTAAGGGGTTTTTTCGGGATTTTTCGTTAAGAGCGAACCATTTTTAATCTCTATTTATCAGCGATAAAACACAAAAAATAAGGTAAAATTAAAAAAAAAATACACGTGGAGTGCAAGTTACCCCGTGATGTGCAAGTAGTCCCAAACTTACGGTATATATCTCTGATTTTATACTGATTTTATAAAATTCAAATTATTTAAAATATATATTTGACTTAAATATATTATCTCCCTTTCTCTAGCCCCAATTGAGCCTTGCATAATTCTGTAAACTTTTTACATATGAATATAAAAAAGTATACTTATACACTTAGATAAAATGCACGATACACAGACTAACGGTATGTTCCTGCGCATGCAGCTGACTGACGGTGACGTCACGTGGGACATAGAATTATAAGCATTAAATGGGAGATGTTTAAAATTCGATATTTTGCCAATTTTAGGTTACTTAAGCTTTATTGGTTATTTTGCATGTTACTTTGTAAAATATTCGTTTACAAATATGAAGGTTTAAGTTAAATAATACTAATAAAAATATTAATTTCTCTCATAAATTATAAGTATTTTGTGACAAAATTCATAACCTGGCCATAAGATAAGTTAAAGATATAGACTAAAAATACAAGTTTGACTCAAATTTGTATTTTCTGGGCGTAGTAGTTCTCTTGCAATCTCTTTTCTTATTATATGAAATAAAAATAAGTGTGCAGAAACAAATTATTTATTTAAAAAAAGTAAGTACACAAAAACATTACTTTTTATTTGGTAAATTTAAATATTTTTTGTCAAGTTTACTTTGAAAATACTCAAAACCAATTTTCCTGTTCATTTATCTTATTCTTATATATGTTCATGTCCTGCTCATGCATGGCATTACTTCAAAAGGACGGTTGTATTGTGTTTTATCTGCTAAATACCTATTTATTTTTTTTGCTTAATGAGGCCCATGCACCTGGTGAAATTCAGTTTCCTTTTCTTACGTCTATGTTTAAGAGGAATCTCACAACTACTTTCCTTAAAATGGATAGGGCAATTTCAATAAAGTTTGTCCTTTCTTCGATAAGAATTTACCCATATTTTGTGGCATTCGGAAATATCTCCACTGCGCAGCCTGCATTTTAAACATTAATTTAGTTCTTCTCTGTTATATATAGGAAAATATAGTCACAACTAACACAAAAACATATAAATTATTAAATTATTTTACACTACTCAATCGAAAAGTGTCAAAATAACTTGAAAGTTCGTCCCACATTACGCCATGCGCGGTTTGGACGAATTTTGAATCGAAAGTCAGCATACCTTTAGTATGTGTATCCTGTACTTATGTAGCTCGTATTATAAACATTCCAAACATTATTGAAGTTACTAGCAAAGTTGTATATTAAATTTGGAACGTTGTGACCTACGACAGAGAAAAACTTTACCGTTTTCATATCGACGCTCCTGCGCCCGAATAATAATACTTCTCTTTGAAATAGGGCGAAAAATAGAGAAACGCTAAAGGGAGAGTAGACGATCTCTTTGGGTTGTCTCCAAGCGGTCCGAAGAGCCATTCCAAAAAGGATATAGGGCTGCTTTGGCGTTACCGACTCTCATTTGTCACTTTGGAAGCCAATACTGCCAAGTTCGTTCGGCTTATTTTCTACTTTTTTTGGCTAGAATGCTCGTTCCGGTTTATCAGTTTGTCGGCTATCAGACGGATTTCGTCTCGTGTAGTGACGTGTTTCAGCCCTCTCCATTTTGGTAGGTTACGTTCGATATAAATTTGTTTTCAGATCGTGTCTGTTTTCTAATTGGACTAATTATGATGGCAGCCTTATTTACTTACTAACTTAATAAAATCGTGAATACTTTAAAGATTAACATTTTTTTTTTAGAGTATTGTTACTTGTCATTATTGAGCAACCTACAATTTTATTCTAAAAAACTTATAAACTAATTACTTATCTAAGCATCACAAGTTGGCATGACGATTTATTACTCTGTTTTACACTAGCACTAACATTAACGTTTACTGCACTAGCTCTGTTGAGTATAGAGTTGTCCAGTGATTGCAGCGCTTCTTTGTTGACGTGGGAGTGGAGTCGACCCTAATGTTTCGCAGCAAACCTCTTTCTTCTTCTTCGTTTGTTGGCATCTTCAGGTCTCTATGAAGATAATCGTTTCGATAGAGTACATCAACGATGCCTCTTAGGACTTATTTTGGAAAACTTGTATCATGTTGATATTACTCTTGCTGGCACATTCCCATAGCTGTATGCCATACAGTGGCGGCTTTTGCATAAGTGCAGTAGAGATGCAGAACTGCCAAAAAATTGCAAGTATCTCATCTACATTTCACAGAAAATATTTAAGACATTCTAAAATATACGTAAAATAGATTTTATGGATAATTTTAATTTAATTTTAATCTTGAAATAGTAAATAGTGTGGATGCACTGAACCGCTTGGGCCGCCCGCGCTCTTGGTCTCCCTTAGATGTTCTAGTAGTCTTGATAGGCATATGCTTGTTAAAAAAGATTAATTAACAAGTTTGCAAACTGCGAAACTTTCTTGGCAACAGTATTTTAATAAAAAAATAAAAAAGGTGTATTGAACAATTCTACTTTAAAATTTTTAACACAATTTTTATTTTTGATCAAAATACTGTTGACAAGAAAGTTTTGCTGTTCGCAAACTTGTTAATTAATCTTTTTTGACAGGCATATGCCTATCAAGACTAGCGGTGCAGTGCACACACATCATTTTATTATTTAACTAGCTGACCCGATCCCGCTTCGCTGGAATTTCTCAAACCTCAATTTAAAAGTGAATAACAGTTTTCGTTACTCGTGAGAAACTTTTTCATGCGATACCTGAAAAAAAATTATCAATTGCATTTTTATTAGTTCAATTTTTTTTTTTTTTTTTATTTATTTTTACAATATCCCCCATTTTTCCCCTCCTTAATTTGTGAAAATCCAAAAACCTTGAAGTACGTCATTATTTACTTACTACAATTCTAGTTTTTAAGTTCCTACTTTTAAAAAACCGAAAGTGTTATTCAAACTTTCACCTCCCGTTTCTGCTCTTACTATGAAAAAATCTAAATACCCTGAAACATGTCTATTTATTTATGATGAGTACCTACAATTCCAATTTTCAAGTTCCTACTGTTAAAAAATCGATACCCCCATACAAACTGTGCCCCCACACCTTTCCCCTATGTCTCCATTTTTCTTCTTTTCCCATTTCCCCTATTTTCCCCATTTCCCCTCTTTTCCCCATTTCCCCTCTTTCTCCCATTTCTTCTCTCAAAATATGAAACCTGAAACACACCATTATTTATTTGTGATGAGTTGCTATATCCTACCATTAAAAAATCGGTACCCCTATACAAACTTTCACTCCCTCACCTTTCCCCTATTTATCCATTTTTCTTCTCTACCCATTTCCCCTCTTTTGCCCATTTCCCCTCTTTCCCCAATTTTCCCTCTTAAAATATGAAACCTGAAACACACCATTATTTATTTGTGATGAGCTGCTATAATACCAATTTTCAAGTTCCTTCCTATAAAAAATCGATACTTCCATGCAAACCTTCAACCCTCGTTTTCCCAATAATTGAGATAAAAACTATTATGTCTTTTAAGTTGGACCAAATTACAGATAGTTACGAAGTTTGATCAAAATCCGTTCAGTAGTTTCGGAGTTTATCGCGAACATACATCGTGACACGAAATTTTTATATATATAAAAAACATTTAATTTACAATAATAATAAATATTGAATAAAAACTATTCTATCTTTTAAGTTGGATCATATTATAAATGGTTACAAAATTTTATCAAAATCCGTTCAGTAGTTTCGGAGTTTATCGCGAACATACATCGTGACACGAAATTTTTATA
This sequence comes from Psylliodes chrysocephalus, assembly GCA_927349885.1. Taxonomy (NCBI): domain Eukaryota; kingdom Metazoa; phylum Arthropoda; class Insecta; order Coleoptera; family Chrysomelidae; genus Psylliodes; species Psylliodes chrysocephalus. The sequence goes on from OV651818.1 coordinate 67,343,140, forward strand.
TACAGGGTGGGGACTTTAACTGGAACTAATTCGCAAGAGCCGCAGGAAAAAATATTTGGAAAAAACTCAAAAACAGGTCAATTGAGTTTTTTGTGCGCTTTTTAGTCATATATAAAAAAAAAACCTTTTTAAGGGGTGAAACCTAATCCCACTTTTTTTTTAATGGGATAATAATACTTGTAACACCTCGTTCAAAGCTCTTTTATAAAGAAAATTGTTGCTTTCCAGTTTTGTCTCATTTTAATTTGATAGGGAATTTAGCAAAAAAAAAGTTTTATAAAAATAAGAAATAAAAATGAACCTTAAAACTACTTTTAACCTACCTAGTTGCAATTCCGATTTTTGTCAATCAGCTTGACTATTAAAGAAAACTGTGTATTTTCTATCAAATTAAAATGAGAAAAAAATTTCACATTTAATTTTCTTGTTAAAAGAACATTCCAACAAGATGCCACAAGTAGTATCATCCCATTAGAAAAAAAACTAATTGTGGTAGATTTCACGCCTTGAAAGGGACGAAAAAAATTTTTTTTAATAGGACTGGAAAGACCTCAAAACAACTTAATCGGCCTGTTTTAGCATTTTAATAAAATATTTTATCTTGCGGCTCTAGCGAATTAGTTCCAGTTAAAGTCGCCACCCTATAAAGAAGATGATTAAAATTAAATTAAAATTATGAGATTATCCATAAAATCTATTTCACGTATATTTTAGAATGTCTTAAATAATTTCTGTGAAATGTAGACGAGATACTTGCATTCTTTTGGCAGTTCTGCAGCTCTACTACACTTATGCACAAGCCGGCATATTTGGATTTTCTTCCTAGGAGCCAATACATTTTTTTGAATTTAAGTTCAAGTTCTTTACGCTTTTTTTTATGTACTCTTTCCATTTAAGTCGTACATCTAGATTCATCCCTAGGTATTTGGCCGAATCATGAATAACTTCATTGTTTATTCTTATTTGTTTTTGTTCATTTGGTCGAAGAGTAAAATCCACATGCACTGATTTAGTTCGATTTATTTTTATTTTTCACTTTTTTGTCCATCGACTGATTCCGTTACAGGTTTCTTGAAGTTTTTCTGAGGTTTCTGTATTAGTTTTGCCAACTGCCAATATTGCAAATGTTGCTATTTTAACACATTGTTGTTGAGGGATATCGCTGGTTTATAATAAGTAAAGAACCGGTCTTAGTACACTGCCTTGTGCGACACCTGCTTTAATTTCTTTAATTTCGGACTATGCCTCCTCATGCTTTACTCTAAACATTCTTCCCCGTTAGCATATTTACACATCTTCCTATGCGATGGCACCAGGGTGCTGAAATCTGTTAGCCTTTGTGGCTACAATTACGCTACAAGAGCTCATTGATTTAGGCACTAATGAATGAGGCCTCTCCGAGTGCTGAAATCAGTGAGCAAGCGTGTCTGCATCCTATATAAGAATGGCTGTACCGTTAAACGGTCTTGTACTAAAATGCCGTTAATAGACATGATGTCATTCAAATGACGCATTTAAAGTGTTTTGGGATTAAAAAGAAAATATACAAGAAGAAAACGAAGCAACGACTTCTCGTAGGGTGGCGGCTTTGCCGCCACCAAAAAATTTTAAACCATACCTGGCAACGCCTACCGGCATAGACTCCAACGGCCTGGACACAGCTAAATTAAAATGAAAAGTCTCAAATAACATAAAATTTGTATGGGTGCCCAAATCAATGAGCTTCTGTAGTGCAATTGTAGGCCACAAAGGCTAACACATTTCAGCACCCTGGTGCCATCGTATAGGAGGATGTGTAAATATGCTTCCCGTTAGATATGATTGTAGAATGTCGACTTGTTATCTAGGGAGTATTTTTTCAAGTTTCCGTATGGCAAACCTTGTCAAGAAATATAGCTGAGCTACATATTTTTCTTTGTAAGCTTTTTAGATGATAACAGCTATCCCGTATTTCTAAAACCAAGTTGGTGCGAAAAATTAATGATGTTTTGTTTAAGATAAATCCTCATTTTTTTCCCTTCGATTAATGAAGTTAAATAATATGAAGATACCATGACATTATAAAAGCCTCACCACTTCTCCCTCTCATGGTTGTCAAAGAGCTATCTGTCAAAATTATTCGTTTTTTCCAAAAACAAGGGGCTCTGCTCTTCGAGCATTTAATATATGCTCGAAGGCTCTGCTAGCTTCACACGAAGGCAGCTATTTATACTATATTTTTAGGCTCTCTCCTTTCCATTAATATATCATTTGACATTCATTTTAAATATTGGTAACAACTTCAACAAAAGTGAAGACAAAGAGCCATATGTTTGAAGGCACGTTAAAATAGTCAGATTCGAGAAAGAATTTCCATATACGATTTTTTTATAAAATAATATAGAGAGTAACTTCAAACAAAATTCTGTGTAAAAAAAAAAGAATGTACGATGTAAAATTGCCATTTCCAATTTGGAAATTACTCGAGCTTACAGTTTACACTAACAATTGTTATCAAAAAGATAAAAAATGTTCTGGAAAGGTGTTGTGCACTGGCCTTTTTATGAGAATCTCCAAAAATCAAATGTTAATTCTAAAGCATAGTCTGGTGATCAAGAAATATAATAAGCACCAACTATCTTTTTTATTAGATAATTATTATTTAAACCCATTAGAATTATTAATCTTGAAGTTCTTCACATATTCTAGATCAATAGTGTAACTGTAACTAGTCCGAACAAATTTTTTTTTACCAAAAGTTTTCGTATTATATGATTGTTTATATTTATTTATATTTTTTGATTAAGGAAGTCAATAAACACCTTCAAACTATGATTGAGCTATAATTTTTAATCATGAACATATTTCAATTAAGTGATAATTGTACAATTATATTCCTCTGACTGGAATTTTCAATTTCGATTTTCTCACTACTATGATTTTTAAGAAATTACAGTAAAGAACTGGGGTATTAATGTGAGTAAAACTTTTGAAACACTGATAAATACTTTTGTATACTTCCAAACCCTCGTATTAAATTGTATAAAACTTAAAACCACAGGTTTAAAATGCATATAGTGATTTTCTTCATCATATAACGGTTTTACAATTACGGCCAGTACCTACCTACTGCCTAAATTAATTAGATTTGCGGAGATTTTCGAGTAATTTCATTACAGCAGGATTTCGCCGCAGCTCTTGACAACTCCGAGTGTCGAAGTTCGTTAGTTCCAGGTAATTCGAAATTAAAAATTTACATTGCATCTTTTCCGCAAACTGTAACCGCTGGATGCGCTTTCCTTTACAAACTTCCTCAGAGCAGATTAAATACCGATACCGGCCGAAAATTTAATTATGACTTAATTGAAAAACGCTAGGCTAGACTAGGTTAGGCTTTTATAATCATCCGCGAAAAGCACAAGATATGCCCTCAAGGTCTTTGCACTGACACTATATAACATAAAACACAAAAATAACGGAAAATAAACCACACGCAACAAAACCTATAATTCGATGTCACCAATGACATTAACATGGCAACAATATGGCGCACCTGATATCAACTTTAGCACGTGAGTAGCGACTGCTCTCTTTACTACCTCCATAGTTTTATGCAATACACACAGTTTAGAGCCTGCATTTTCTTATTTCAAATGCATTTAAAGCGTTTTACAGACACATCGTGGATTTTTTAATTTGTTTTAATTTTATTTATCGTTTATATCGTTTATATCGTTTATATCGTTTATATCGTTTATATCGTTTATATCGTTTATATCGTTTATATCGTTTATATCGTTTATATCGTTTATATCGTTTATATCGTTTATATCGTTTATATCGTTTATATCGTTTATATCGTTTATATCGTTTATATCGTTTATATCGTTTATATCGTTTATATCGTTTATATCGTTTATATCGTTTATATCGTTTATATCGTTTATATCGTTTATATCGTTTATATCGTTTATATCGTTTATATCGTTTATATCGTTTATATCGTTTATATCGTTTATATCGTTTATATCGTTTATATCGTTTATATCGTTTATATCGTTTATATCGTTTATATCGTTTATATCGTTTATATCGTTTATATCGTTTATATCGTTTATATCGTTTATATCGTTTATATCGTTTATATCGTTTATATCGTTTATATCGTTTATATCGTTTATATCGTTTATATCGTTTATATCGTTTATATCGTTTATATCGTTTATATCGTTTATATCGTTTATATCGTTTATATCGTTTATATCGTTTATAGACTGTAAAAACATTAAAGATATTTGAAACATTTGTAGTTAGTTTTCACAGGTAACATTAATTTGTTATAAGTATGTTAATCTATTACCGATTATCAAAATGAAATATCTACCATTGCGGTTAGATTTGTTTCTTTTCACACTTATATTTTTTGAAACCATTAATATTTTTCATTGCTCCTTATGTCAAAAGCTGGGCTCAGGTCTATGAATGCTAGGTATAATTATTCTTCTTCTATCGTTATTTCCATTTGTCATTGTAAAATATATGTTGTCATTTGTTTGTCTTCCTGGTCTGCAAGCTCTGTGTTCCTCTTCTAATTTTGATTTTACGTATTCTCTTCATTTAGTCTCTTTTATTCTTATGTAAATTTTAAAGCTGGTTTGGGCTAAGCATATTGGTCTATAATGTTTGGTCCCGTTTCTAGTATATTGGTAATATTAAGAACTTTTCTCAGTCTTTTTGGATTTTGTGTTTTTCCCTTGCCTCTCCTCATATATTTTAAAACAACTTCTTTTTTGTTCTCCTAGCCGTCACCTTGCTTTGCTTAGTTCCACTTCCATTTCTTCGTTTTGGATGTTTTGATTTCCCTTCTGTATTTGGTATTTCCTCAAACGGCGTACTGCCAAAATATATTTTTAATTTTTATAACTCTTATTTAGATTCTTCCTTTTTCTGGTAATCTTTTTATCAAAGATCAAAATTTCCTATTATCTCATGCGTGTTTCTGTAATTTCTGATCCAAAATCTTTCTTTTTTTACCATACTCCTCCTGATATTATAATGTTCTTCGATTATCGATAGCTCCTATACCACTCATTGTATTATAATATGTATGTGAGAATTCTGCTTGACAGAAATAAAAAATAGTATCAAACAGACCAATAGGTAGGTAGTTCTGAATCGTTTCATTGCGCCATTTATTCAAAACTTTTAAAATGCAAATTCTAACGTCATGCTAGCAGTCATAAAAATATCCAGATTTATCATTTCGATACAGACTCTCTCTAAAGAAACTATAAAGTACGTGATACATCTCCGTGATACTTTTTGTATTGTTTTTCCGAAATAATTCACTTTGGAGAAATAATACGCTGGAAGCGGTGCCAAGTTTCTGATACCGTAAATTTCGTACGTACTGCCAAGAAGAGTTTTGTTAGGTACAAATAAACTATTAAATATTCACCTTTTGTGTGTTCGGGACGTGCTCGGTATCCGAGTCGTTTGCTTCCTAAATTATTTGCGGTAAATAATTTAACCTTGCGACTCTTGTTAGAGAGACAAAAGGTCTGCCAGAATTTAGATGATGCAAAATCAGAGAAGAATAATGGACTTAACAGCCACCCCAGTACACGTTTCATAGCTGCAACGTTTTTATGTGCTTAAATTCAGGTTTTTATTGTTTTCTCTTCATCGTTTTATGACTAAATAACCCGATTTACTTTTTCTTAGCAATATTTCGAGAAATTTTGTGAAAATGTTCCTATTTTACTTGATTTTTAGCTGAAATCTACTGATTTTAATTAGTAGATAATGTAATTAAGTTAAAAATGTTTGTTGTAACGTTCATTTATTCGAACAGTTTGTTATTTTATTTATATTCAAATACTATACCAATTTATATAGATAGACATCGATATCTCAGCTTGAACTAACTGACTCCAACAGCAAAACAGCCTATTTATATAAAAATATGGCCAACCTGAATGTTCTTGCATTCACCAGAGCTTTCTACAGCAATCTTGTCGCGCAGCCGCCAAAATTTACATCACGGATCCCACCATTTTAAAGAATTGCGCATTCACTAAAATCGTTGTCTAGGCATTGTCGTCATTCTATCTGGAACCTCTGCTGACTGGATCCTCAAAATACATATCTCTAACTGGAGCCTCTAAATGAAGATCGTTTGATCTGGATCTACTTCGAGCCACTGAGAGTGGTATTTTTTTCCACTGGGATTCTCTCGAAGTTGAAGAAATATATATTCTTGGACTTTGAACTATATTATTCATAAATAAAAACGGACTGACTAACTTGTAATTTGTAATAATACAAATAGGTCGGTTAGGAAATATAGCAAGAAATAAAATACAATCATTACGTTCAAAAACAGTTATATAAGGTTAGGTGAGGTTAAAACTAACCAAAGACACAGGACTATTTCAAAGATAGTACCTGAATACGGGGAAAGCAGGGGAATACAATAGACCCGAGAGGCCGCAGTCTTCTGGGCCAAACCTAACCCTACCTGCTTACAACCGATAAAGATGGGACCAGTGCCCAATGGTATACTATTATTTAAAACCCTTTGGCTTAAAACCATGTTTTGCAAACAATAAGTACTTTTAATTTGTTCCATTCTTTATTAATCCTTGCAAACCAATATTAGAAATGATTGAAATACTCCTAAACGATTGCAAATTTTAATAATAATGTTAGTAAACAGTAACAGTAAACACAGCAAAAATGTTTTTATTTTTGACAGGTATAACTCAGTGGTAAACGAGTTTTGATATAACTTTTTGATATAACTTATATAATACACATAGAATTAACTTTTTGGTCATAAGCCATTTTATTCGGTAAAAAGGAACACAAACTTTCCGCCATGTTGGTAAAAAATAAACAAAAATTGAAGTTTTGATCTCATTCTGTATTATAATTGCAATATGTAGACAAAATAAGGCTACATTAATATGTTTTTATTTAAAATAACAATTATTTTGAAATATTTTTAAAGTTTAGTTTTTTCGTACTTTTTCAAATAAATTTTAAAACCATTATTTTAAGAAAATGATAAGGCGCACTAATTTTTACATACTACATAAAATTTGTTTCGTCAGAGAATTTAGGTAGATTACACCAACTTTTTAAACAAAATGTAAGTTTATTATTAAGGTTTACATAGTTGCCATTAGTGAGATATTTATGATGTAATGTCATTTTGTAAATCTAAAATATTTATAGGTAGCTATTGGTCTTCATTAGATATATAAATAATAATCTATAGATAAAACCAAATTATATCATGACATAACAACATAACAACTCTTAACAACGTTTTTATATCCATTTGTATTTACCCAATAACATCTTTTTATAAAGTTATAAGTTAGTTATAACAGGATATATAGCAACTACTGTAAAACGTATGTATATATGCACTAAAAGTCGCATAATAATATATAATAACGGTATAGTGTATTAGAATAATATGTAAGTTGTTGAGTTTTAAGAAACGTTGCAACGTCGACAATGTCCTGTCATCAGTCCCGTGAAAATGCGTTGAACTTTTCTATTTCATTCCCGGATCTGAGCAGAGGCGTTTATGGAAGGGTTTGTTATAAACGCCTTCAAATGAGTTAGCTCTGGGGTATATTTTCAGTTCGTGAGTGTTGCACCCTTCGTTCATTTTAAGATAATTAATTTGGCTGTGCTCTTTGCACTGCCCAGGAATGGTACTGGTCCTATGAACTCAGATTCTGTTCCTCTTTTAGCGAGTGCGTCGGCTTTTCCATTGCCCTCCACACCACTGCAGAACCGAGATCGAAGTTATTTGGTTCCGGGCACCAAGACACTCAAGGGCCTTAACGATTGCCTGGCTATCCGCAGAAACCTTTATAGTCTTCTTGGCGGGGAGAAAACAGTTATATAAAAAGTAAAAACAAATTAAGATAAAGATATATAATGCCCCCATTTTTAATCAAATTTTTTTCAAAATCTATAGGCCTCATTACCTTATACAGCTTGATTTTATTGTTTTCTGTTTATAAGTTAGGATTTTTTTTAAATCAATAGGCTGCAGATTCCTGAATATATCACCAACCAAGCAAAACGTGGTGGAATACTTTTAGTAGTAATATGTGGACAAAAGGAATTAAAATAACGCATCAGAAGGAAAAGTATAGGAAAACATAAACAAAAATAATAGAAAAATATATAAAACAAACATTACTATCAACAATACAATCTACTTACAATACAACATGCTGTTCTCGCCTTCTTGCATCGATTTAGAATACTTACAGCATTGTTTTAGGAAAGCAACAGCAACAGTTACATTAACGATTACGCTGCTATTCAAGAGAAGCTCTTAAGTTACAATGGCAATCGGAGTAAAAGTGTTTCGATATGGCGGGTAGTTCAAAGGGATGAAATGAAATTAAATCTCGCCTCTCTGCGTTTCGGTTTGGTGATACTTAATATCTCCATTATTACGTCGACAACCGTTAATAAAGGTATGTACAAGGGGGTCCAATGAAAACCTGACATGGATGTTTTGGGTATTAATATTATAGACGTTAAAAAATGATCGGACAGATCGATTTTAGTTTGGAAATCATTCAATTATATTCTGAACTGTCATATGTCATTATCAATGATGTTATGTTTGTAGGGTACTGAGAATAACATTTTTTTTTAAAGTACAACACTAAAATAAAAATTGATTTTTATCTCCAAAAATAATTAACTCTTAAGATTATAGAACGTTTCTATACATTATAAACGCACTTTATAGTCGCTACGCTAATTTATATTAATTTAAGAGCCCCGCATATCTCAATTATTTCTATTTTTGACCATACCGATCATATTTATTTAAAAAAATTTTTCGTTTTCAGTAATTTTTATACAAGTGGAGCCTGTTTTTTACATTTTTGGAAAAAAAAATCAAATTTTAATTTTTTTTAACTACGGTACAAATAAAAATTCTAAAAAACATGCGTCACCATGGTAACATTTAAAACCGATTAAAAAACTGGTGAATTTTTTCTCGCGAAATAAGGGAGTTATGGATAAATTAAAATTTAAAAAATTGCCACTGATTGTTGCTACCATCGCAAAACCTTGCAAATTTTTATAGAAGTAAGTAATACGTAGACCATCCAAGACGAGATTCTCAGTAAATATCCTGGAAAACATAACATTGAAAGTGTTAAATATAGATATTTTATTTACATACAATTTACTATCTCGAAATTATCATTACTACGAACTATAATTATGGATAGTAAGGCTTCATAAAATATTAGGTACTTATATACTAAATAAAACGGATAAAATGCTTAGAATTTCTTTGTTTGAAAATTAGCATTTATAGCAAAATAATTTTAAATCTGTAACGCATTTCTATAATATACAATATAGGTACTTACATTGGAGTAAAAGGTTTTGTATGAAATCTTAGTTCCAAATTAGAAAAATATATTTACTATTTACCTATTATAATTAAATTTTTTTCTACGATCACTATCCAAAATAGGTTTTTGCGCTTCGAAATACAATCGCAAAGTTGGCGTTTTCCGCGATCTGACATTAAGTGACAGCCTTGTCGCTCACCGAGCTGAAAACTTGACAGCTTTGTTGCTCGCCTAATTTAAATTAAATATAATGTAATATTTCTTTTTAATAAATGATTTTTAAATTTTTTGTACGCACGTTTGATGATTTTTTGTTTTATTATCCAAGTTAACGTTGACTTTGAATATCAACTCCGTTTTTCATGATTAACTTAGATATAGGCAACACATTATACACTACTTATGACAAATTTTCAGTTTTTATATCTATTTCTTAAAATAATGTGATCGTAGAAAAAATATTGTATGCGCGGCCAACTTTCTGTCTCATGCGGCACAGTATCACTTTTCGTTCTTAATACACAAATAGATATTTTCTTCACCCACACTTTTCGCTCTTAATACACAAATAGCTATTTTCTACACCCACATGGATATTAGCTATTCTACGCACAGACAATAAAAAAGGACAAAGTAGGTCATTGCGTTCAACTGAAAGAATACATTTTATATCCATTCTACCTACTAAGAACACTACATGAATATGAAATCCACCAATCACAATCCATATCTGGTCACTAAATTACTATTATTTTTTTAAATTTTTAAATAAGTGACAATTCTGTCAAACTAATAATTGTCAATTTATATTTTAGTTATTGAGAATAAATATAATTAAAAAAAGAGTGATTCTTGTGAAGAATCGATAAATAATAGCATTTCACAAGATATTCGTCTGTAATTACAAAAGAAAAATTATAAATTTTAATAAAAAATATAAAAATCAATTTTATTGAGAGTATTAAAAATAAAAAATAGGTGTGTCGATAGTGCTCAGACTAACGTACCTACTGACTTGAGGAAGGTTAAATAAAATAAAATCTTTTTTATTTACTTTTATTTTATAAATTAGTAAAAATCATAAATTGTTTATTTTATCTTATTGGACTAAATTCATTTTAAAAATTTGTAGACTTTCATTAGTGAATCGTAGATAAAATATACTGTACAACTTGACTGAATTGTCCGTCTTCGTATGGTATGATCATCATATGCACTCGTATTGCATAAACTACTATTGTGTTGTTCTTTAAAAAGAAAAACCTAACAATAATGGAGCATATTGGGGGACTTAAGTAATTTTAGTACTATGTTTGTGGTTTGCGTTAAATACTCAATGCGTACGCAAGAATTGCTACAATACGAAGGTCGGAGACAGGCCCTGCAAATGCGCAGTCCGCCATAATATATGAAGAGTACCGGTTTTAAAAATAATTGATTGTAGATAGTTCCTCACATAAAAAATTAATATTTTTAATGTTTTGGGAGATATAAATTGAAAATTTGGATAGTGACTATATATACACTCAATTTTTAAAAATTTAACTTAATTTTTGAATACCTAAACAATTCTATATAAGCTAAATTAAATTGATCTAATTTCATTTCATAGTTTAAGACACAGAAGTTAAACTAAAAACAATAAAAACAAAATTAGCAAAAGTCAGTCTTGTGAAAGGAAATATTCTACTAAATGTCGCCGCGCGCATGCGTCTGTCATTCCTTTTCTTCCAGTGATATGGTGTTGCGGTATTTATTATTTTTTTAGACTATGAAATAAACAAATAATTATAAGATTAATAAACACTTCCAAATATGTTTGTGCCTTTTTCATACAAAATCATATAAAAAATAATCTTTTCAAATACCTCTCGCCCTTTTAAATTTTATCTAATAAATTTTGAGTTTTCATACTCAAAAGACTTTATTACAGATAAAATCACTCGACCTGCGGACTCGATATTTTATCAATCGGTTTGATTTCTTGGTTTTACCAAAAAAATTTAATTGATACAATTTGAAGGACTCGTGGCATTACCCTTGATAAAAATGCTCGTCATAATTTACATTTTCCCGTCCTAAAATAATATTCGCTTCATGTACTATATTAAAATAACTACACATTTATTCCAAAATGTGGACGTCCTAGCCACCACGTTATCTTGCATATAATGTAGTTTTGCATCAGTTTGACCCAAATACGAAAACATTCCCTCATTTACATATACATATCACCGTAGATGTATATAGCTTGTTGTTTCGAATAAAAATATTTCGATTTTTTCGCTGAACTATAGTTTAAAAGTTAAAACATTTGTTACTGGCATTTTTAAAGCTGACCCATTGTCAATATGAAACGTCAAAATTAGGTGAGGGTTTTTGCGAATGTGTGTTTAGCTTTCTATAGATGTTATTCTAAAGAATATGAGGAAAAACAATAAGTGTTTTTCTTTGGCATGCATACATGACCGTTAAAGGACTCTTTAGACAGTTACAGAGTGTGTCAAGCGTATGATTTATTGTGGCTCCATTTTATTCGATAAAATGTCGAGGACGGTGGCTTCGATATGACAATGGTAAGCCCAAAATGGGTCCCGCGAATGTTATAGTAGGTACGCGAAAAATAGAGGAAAGAAAAGGGTTGTTTTCGGAGAAAAATTTTCACGCGATTGTAAATCATGAATTGTTAGGTGACTAGAAAAGAAGTTTAATACCAAATTTTTAAAATCTCCCGCATTGGCATTTTGTGTTATATATTTTTTAAAATAGATTTTTCGCGAAAACCGTGACAGTTAAATTAAACAAAAATTGGGCAGTTTTATGCTCATTAAAATGGTGCCAAAAAACCTTTAATACCTACAGGGAAATTCAAAATATCGGACAAAAATTAATGAATTTAAAGAAATGACAATTTTAATTTTTTGTCCGATATGATAAAAGACAATTGACTACCAGAATCATAAGGTGCTTTGGCAAATGAAGAACGACCAACGTAGTACAGGTTCAAGAGGTAGACATTTTATTTATACCTCATCCTTCAATGCTTATTTATAGTTAAAATTAAAATTTTAAACATTTGATGGACCTAATAAAAGTTTTCGTTTAGATTTAATCATGTTTCCATGGTTTTTACTGTAATAAACCTTTTCTTTTAACAGATAAGTCAGGCTTTATTTATTCATAGTTGTATCGTATGTATTTTAATTGATTCGGAATTTTGTATTAGTATATACAATGTATCAAAATGATTGGTCATAAATTATACTACATATTCTTGGGTAAAAAATAGGTCGATTGAACCTAGGTAGAAAATTGCACACTTAAAAAGTTACAGTGTGTTTAATTTAAAAATGCTTGTCTATGACTAGACAGAATCTGCACCTGATCACGGACATTCTGAGTGGTCGTTGCCAAGCACGGAAGCATCTTCATAGCATAGACCTGTCAGCATATCCTCTACGATTGCCCGACGCTCTCATTTATTAGACGATTTGTGTTCGGCGAGCATTGGCTAACACCGGCTGATATTAAAGAATCACATGTTGGTGACCGACGTTGTCAACTAGATTGGTGTTGCGAGATTTTTATTTAATAGACTTACAACTTACTGATGATGACCGAAACCATACCAAAACGTGACTTATAATTACAGAACATGTCTTACCAAAAATTATACAAATCGATCAGAGCCTACCATTTTTATGCGAGAAAAGTTCACACCTTATACGGACTTAAAAAGACGATTTTGAATATAGGTAAGTTGGGTTAAATGATTTTATTATTAAGGAGTCTATAGCTAAGCTATGTCCCAACCTTTTGGAGATACCCTGTAAATAGGTCAGGGGTGCTTTATAGGAAACAACCCTCGTGTTCCAATTTATTGTCGAAACCTGTTGTCATTCTTAATGGGCAATCCATCAATCAGGCGCCTCACGTGCCGAAAAATTATTATTATTCGATAGGGAACTCAAAAAACTGGATTATATCGATATCGACGAATATATAAAATTACTGGTTAATATTTTGTCAGTGCTGGTTAGCTACGAGGTAATTTTTAAACTGGGTCAGGTCATCACACTGCAATTGTTGTCAGATACAAATCAAGAAAATTTAATTCTATATTTTTTTCATCAGACACTGTATATCATCTAACAGAAAATATTTATTGAAATAAATTTTTAAATTAACAACGAAATTTTAAATATATTTATTTGTAATGAATACACGAAATACTTAGATGTAAATATTAATATTATTTATTAAATATGCTATATTAAATTAATTATATTGAACTATTTGCGTATCTAATAATAGTAATTTTCAATAAATTAACTAGTTAATGTTTATTTTTTGGCATTAAAACCTACTACATACCTTACATACTCATGATGCGAGTTTAGAGACTCCCAGGACATCTTACCCAAAATATTTCAGTAACAAGTCCGTACGAAATCAACCGCACAAAAAATGTGTCGCCCTCTAACCAAAACTTCGAATCTACTCATTCTCAAAAAACTACTTCTTAACTGAAGTTTTAGTTTGAATAAAAATCAGCCAACACGAACGACTATAACTCGCGCACAAAATACAGTAGTTTTATAATTAAAAAAAAATCACGCCGGAAAAAAATCGTTTTTTAATGTTTATAATTTTGAGTAGTACAAACGAAAAAAAAAATGTTAAAAGTTACACACCCCTTTAGACTTCACCGTTCCAGCCTCCCCTAATCAGTATCTGGACCAAATTGAGAGCAGGATCAAAGAAGGCGTTCTCGAGCGTGCACGCGCGAGCAGGACTAGCGCGGCAGTATTGCCAGATCGTGTGAAATATCAAAGGAAAAAACTGTATTATGAAAATAATTTTCTTTAAAAACGAATTGTATTCTACCAAGCGTCTGTAAATAAATGAAGTAGTTTAATATTTAACGAGTAAGAAATAGTATTAATTTCCTACGATAACAATATTTACACACTTGCACATATTTACTGATATGGAAACCTCCTTTAGGTATGAATAATTTTCTTAATAAAGTTCAATTACAATTATTTAGAAAATAATTCGAGCTTTTTCCTCTACTGCGCGTCTTAGTACTGTTTTCTGCTGTTGCTTTCATAAAAAATATACAAATACAAATACAGCAGGAGCTGATGATGGTGGGTGAGGTTTTCCGGGTTTTCCTCACCTGTAAGTTAAATGACACCATTAATCATCTTTAAGTCGCCCCGGAGTGCCACGGCAAATAATAATAGTAATGGCCGTCCCTTTCCCCGCACAAGCTCAGTTTTTGCGGTTAAAATTCACTCGTAAGGGGGTGGATTAGGGAAAGTAGTATTATTATTATTATTATATTTCATAAAACTACTTTGCAACTTTCCACTTTGTACTTGCAAATTTACAAGTGCAAAATACTTGTGTTTCATAAAATAATATCGTTATCTGTGCAGATTATAATTTTTTCATTTTCACTTTGCTAATTGCTATTCAAATTTTACTTTTTAACTCGTAAAATTTCTCTTTTATTAAATATAAATTTACTAAAATGGAATTGCTATTTTGTTTTAGCAGGGTATGAAATCATTTCGAAATAAATATAAAAAACCATATGTTCATCATTTGTGGGGATTCTAATCTTCCACTTGTTGAATGTATAGTCTCGAATGCGACATCGTTGAACCTACTAATATATAACCTGCGTCTGCTGCAGCTATTATAGACACAATGTGTCTTCTTGAACTTAATCCAATTAACTATGTCGTAAATTCTCACCAAAGGATCCTGGGTCTAGTTGATAACCTTAAGCGTTTTCGGAAACTTACTTGGATCAGAAAGATTATGGGTTCTATTGTTCGTTTACCTATGGTTACTAACCCTATTCATGTTCGGAAACCAGTAGGTTACTGATCCAGCTTTGTGATCGAGATCAATCTTTTGTGACCCTATCTACGAGTAGATTAGTGATAGATCCGCGGGATTTTATAAATAACGCAATTTTTTGGTGTTTGGTGTCTGCCAGTAGTAGCTTTGAAATTTTTTCTACATTCAATTAGTTTATAACTTGTAAGACTTTAAAAAGTCAGACTACAAATAATATGTTTAATTAAAATTGTTCTTTAACAAATAAGGAAAAAAGTAAAATATTAACAGACGTAGATGAACAGGTTTAATAATCCAACTCGTTCGTAAACTGTCGGCACCTTAGAATATATATAGTCAGGAAGAAGGAATCCTATACGATCTTGGAATCGCGATGGTATCTAATTTTGACAGTGAACTAGACGAATATGGCGACAAGTGTTTCCGGTCTACCAGTGACGTACTGTCATGAGGGGGCGTAGAATTCTCATTTGTATAATAATATTATCTAAATTTACTGATTTCTCTCATTTTAACGAATTGCTATTTTCTTGCGCGAAGTTTGCATTTTTTTTTATTAACCTTCATTATGTGAATCAATTTTACTTTAAAATTGCATATTGGGTGGGATAAATATAGGAAAATATAGTTGGGATAATTTGTAGAGGGATTTCATTTGAAAAATCAAATCAATAATGTATTAAAAAAAAAATATTGTCTTTTTTACGTCTTTATTATGACAATGTCTTTATTAATTTATCTACATTTTACAAATTATTATGGTTTGAAAAATAAATATGTTTATAGGTCAAACACCGCTGTGATATTTCTTTCTTAGTTGTTTTTGTTGGAGTACATATAAAACTTCCTAATATCCAAGAGAATTTCTGATCATTTTATTACATAATATTATTAGTAATATTTTTTTGCAGGACAATTTTACATGACAATTTAACATAAGCAGGTAAAACACCTTTCCAAGAAAGGATCCTGTAACGTAATAATGATTCTATGAGTGCAAAATAGATTATTTTTAAATGTACATTCAACGCATTATTTGTATGCTTAGTCCAATTATGATGAGAGTCAATTTGTACTCTTAGGTATTTGATATCATTTGTAATACTTATATGAAACTACTGAACGTTACCTTTTATTATTTCTATAGGAAGAGGCCATCTTTTTGTAACTGTATAATGGAAGTTTTATCAAACATTTGTAAGATTTTATAATTAAACCATTCGAAAATTTTTATAATATCTGTTTCTATTAATAAGTTTAATCAATTCCAGTTCTCTGCATTTTACAGAATAACTGTGTCGTCTGAAAAACTTACAATATTTCCATCTGTATTTAAACGACAAATTATTTAAAATAAAATTAAACAAGATAGGACCTCAGACAGTATCTTGAGGCATGCATCCTTACTTGAGATATTATTAATTCTATTTGTGTTCGTTTTTGGAAATAACTTTGTAATTGTAAATTATATAGGGTGCATCACATTCATACAATAAACTTCTATTATATTAAAAAAACGGCACATGATATAGTCAGTAAACAATTTATTTACTTATATACTTCAACCAGACTACTTTTATTGTTGGAACAGCTGTTGGTAAGTTTTATTCTTGGTTTTGAGGTTCGATCAAAACAATCTGCTTTAAAATGGCGTGAACAGAAAAAAATAAGATATTTTGGCTCACAATTTGTTTGTTGCATGAACTCAAGCCATAACTTTGTTTTTTGAACATCTTTAGGAAATCTGAAAATTGTGTACCTGGGATTAATTTATATAATTTATAAATCTAGAATCTTTAAGAAATCTAAAAATTGTTTACTTGCAATCAATTTATAAATCTAAATTAAACAATAATTTATTCATTTTATCAACCACATAAATATCTTAATATTGCTTAAAAAAATTGTTTAAATAAAAGTATGTATACCCTATAAACCATAAGACTACGCCTATGAGCACAGTTGATCGCAGACGCACTTAGCATGTTTGTTTACAAATTTAAAACATTAAATTTTAAAAATCTTTAATGTGGTTGAAAATTGAGAGAACAAAATACTTGCTTATGAAATGTAGATTATTCCTTTCTACTTTTAGCTGTGCTGCTATATCCACAAGACGAACAACTGACCATATTGTCTCGTTTGTCTTTTAACGCGGAAAATTTAAAATTAACAGTAATACTAAATAAATACTAAAACACTAAACACTTTTTAAAAATGTCTACAAAATATACGCTCGATAAAAGTTTAAATTAACACATAAAACAACCAAATTATTAACATATTTTAATCACTAAAATTATAAACCAATTTTAGGAACCATTTATCATATGATGATGAGTCATCCATAGTACAACATGGCTACCACTTCCGTCAGATCGATTAGATTAACGCGGACATGGCATGCTCCTTCCTGACTATATATGTTCTAAGGTCGGCACTTAAGTTCAGTTATCCACGTGATAGGGATGTGCACGAGCTTGTAAAGTTCGAGCGCTCGCGATCAAGCTCGAAAAATTGCAGATCGAGCACGCTACAACGTAGCTCCGAACAATACGAGCGCCTCGCGTACCGGTACGGCTCGAGCGGTTTTAGCGGCTCGAGTCTCTTATGATCCGAGCGTTCCGTACTCTGAATGAATCATTTAACATTAAATTTAGTGGTGAAAAGTGATTAATGTGTTTCGGTCCCCGTAATATAAGTGTGATAAGAATAAGTTTTTGACTTCATTTACGTTTACAGTAAGTATATAGGATTTTTTCATTCGAATAAATGAAAATTATTTCGAATAAGTAACCAGTCATAAACTTGGTCCATCTAAGCAATGGAGTGCTCGAAAACATTATCACACCTTGTACACGTGATCTCTCTGACGAGGCTGCTTTTACAGAGTCACACTAAGGGACGATCGAGGTTTTATTAATTTTATTAAATAATATGCAACTAGGTATGGAAAAATTACTCGATGATAAGTTCATTACCGAGAGTTCGAATGATTCGGAGTACGGAACACTCGGATCGTTCGAGGCTCGAGCCGAGCCGATACGCGAGGCGCTCGAGCCAAATATTATACAGGAGCCGCTCGGGCATCGGACTGGTCGTACTGTTCGGAGCTCCGCTCGAGCAATACA
Source organism: Psylliodes chrysocephalus (assembly GCA_927349885.1). Taxonomy (NCBI): domain Eukaryota; kingdom Metazoa; phylum Arthropoda; class Insecta; order Coleoptera; family Chrysomelidae; genus Psylliodes; species Psylliodes chrysocephalus. The sequence goes on from OV651818.1 coordinate 67,361,537, forward strand.
AGCAAGAAGCGAGCTTGCTCGATCAAGCTCGTGCACATTCCTACCACGTGATCCATCGGGTAAATTTAGTAATAGATTTCCGAAAACGCCTCTTAATTTAGTCTCATGTACCAAATGTGACATTCCTCTGTCAAAAACTGATCTGTTACATCTCCCTTTATTTATTTCTCTCTCATGTCAAAAAACATCTGTTTCAAGAATTTAAAACTCTAAAAAACGCTAAAAACCAATCTTCAGCTGGGAAATGTATTTATAAAGTACGAAAGTAAATTGGTCTAGTATTTGTAGACAAAAAGTAAAACGTAATCTTAATTTTTTTAAAGTGACTTCTTGTTTTCGTGTAAACGCACCTTTATAAAGTTTAAGCTGCTAAGCAGCAACAAAGCGCAACTGAAATAAGACACGTGAAAACTGTAACTAAAAATGCGATACTCTTTTGTCAGAGGGTATTTCTATCACTTTACTAAAACAAACTGAAACAAATATTGTAATATTGTTTAATACCTTCCAATTTTTAAACTGGAATTTGTTCTCTAATAGTTCTTGTGATTAAAAAAATATATTTTATCCTAATAACATTTTTTATTGCCTTGATTGTATAATTTATCTGAAAGTAAATAAAATTAATTTATTCTACTTATTTTTTTTTTCACGATCGTACCTTTTGAAGAGACTATTTTGTTTATTATATTTTAGAATTATTTCATTATAAGTTATGTTTTTTTGGTAATTTTCAATAATTTATTAATTTTACTTTTCTTATTTAAAAATTAGATATGTTTATTAATTTAATAGTATTGAACAAATTAATAATAAATAATTATTGGGATGAATAAATGCAGTAAATGACCTGGCCTCCTATTGCGTATATTGCAAACTCAATGAAGACCGTTTTATTATATCTTTTTTGCTTTATTTTATTTTATTTTATTTTGATGGAATATATAATATACATTGCAGACCAATATTCATCAATTCTAACAATTTTGGTAGTATTAATATTGTATACGACATAGTGTAAATTATATATTTTTTCTTCTATAGAGCATCAAATTAAAAATTGTAAACCCCCTTTTTTAAATTACCACAAGCCGTTACTGTAGCGAGCTAACCATACCTATTGCTAATCTTATAAACTTGATATTTGCTAGTGGGGTATGTCTCTCCTTATATAGAACAGTTCATAAAATATAAATTAAATACCATCAATTACTGTTTCGTTCGAATTTATGGAATTGTTTTCACAAAAATAGCTGGCGATTATCAAACATTTAAAAAAATACTGCGAATTCTTTACAGCTCAAACTTTATAGTTTGGCAACATTTCGCAGCTTCAGTGACAATCCGTACTCCCGCCGGTGCGCCATTTAACGTCCGATCAGGACCCACGCCGGATTCGCGTGGTCTCGACGCGGCTCGTGCCGGACCCGAAAGGACAACGAAGGACCTTTTTGGAGCAAAATCGAAATTCTCGTTCTTGTATTGCGGTAAAAGCACGTGTTCAGTGTAAACGACAAGGAGTTTGGTATTCGAAACAAGATTAGACTATAGATTGGGGGTTGTAGTATGATCGAATTTGGCGAGATAAGATTGTTTAAGAAAATTTGCATAGAAGGTCTCGGATAGGGTCTTGAGATAAAATGCTAGAATGGGCCCGGATATGATTTATGGGGTATTAAATATCGAGAAGGAATGCCTTGCTAAATTTTACTGAAGCGAATGTTCGTTTTCTCTATTGGCGATCTACATGCAGCAAAAAAGTATAAAAAGTTTCAAGTTTTTTGTTTTCTGATAAAAATTAAAAAATAAATAAATCAATAAAAATATTTTCGGAATGGTAGAGTAATCTCCCAGTAATATTTAATAATATAATAATAATAATAATAATAATAATATGTTTATTCAAATATTTAAAAGTAGAAACCTATTAAAATACATAATGGTACGAATAAACATGAAACACCGCAGAAACTGAGTATAATAAGTTTGTACGCTGGTAAATATAACCTGTTAAAAAAACATATAAAATTAAATAATTAAAAATATAAGATACATAATATACGTTACAAACTTACAATTACTATCTTGACTTTAAAACAACTATTTATTTACCTATTTATATACATTACTTAGGTACCTACAAATACAGGACGACATCAGTATATAAATTAAAAATAGGGTTAAAATCAAAAATACAAGTCTAATCCTTTGAGTGAGGTCTTAAATAGTTCATTTTTAATATTACTAATTAACTAATTAAATCTTATTTCTATACATATCAAAATCTAGACTATTTTCTCTAAATATCGCTGTAAGCTACACATAGTTAAATATTTTTGATTCCATAAAATTTCTAAGAATAACTTTTGATTAAAATTTGTACTTTAAAAATATGCTGGGCAGCAGGTGGTCTTCGGCAAGACAAACATTTTGGGAATCTATGAACAAATATTTAAAAAAAATGGTGAATGCGCAAAAAATAACCACCAAATTTTAATTTAATTTAACACGTTAAATGACGTTACGTTTCAGTAGTCGTTACCTACCAAGTGCTTCCTAAAAATAATAAAAATGAATTTAAACCTTTAAATTAGAATACAATATTCTACTGTTATTTAATACTACTGGTTGCTATTCTACTGATCTTCTATTAATAAAGTTAAATTGAAAATATTTTATCAGTTGTCTGTTGAAGTTTTCAAGTCGATTTTTCTATGGGGTTACCATAAATGGTAATTTAAAGTGGGAAAGGCATATTCAAAATATCACAAAAACCTTAAGATGTCTACTTTTTAAATTTAAATATTTTAGTCCAATCTTGAGTTTAAATTACCTAAAAATAATTTACTACTCACTTGTTGAGTCTAGACTGCAGTATGGAATACTAGCATGGGGAGGGATATATCAAGTTCATCTAAGGACATTAGAAATAATCCAGAAACGTATACTGAAAATTATGCTCAAAAAATCTAACATTTTCTCAACAGATTCGCCTATTCAATTTTAATTTCAACATTTAAAAATAGAAATAAAGTATTACACGATATTGACCACATATATAGTACTAGACAAAAAACTTCCCTGCTCGTCAAAATCTCGTCGTCAAGAAAGACTCTAGGACAAAGGTGTTTTACTTACAAGTCAGCTGCAAATAAACAAGTCCAACTCGTGCACAATCATTGGTTTTTACGGGCTCACCATTGTTTATTTACATCTATCTATCTAAATTATTTTGTAATAATTTGTATTTTTTGTTTCTTGTAAATAAACATTATTATTATTATTACCTATGGCAAGTATGTGTCGTCGACAAATATGAATAATTTTACATTTTGCGTTTGTGGTAAAATAGGTAAAGAACTTTCATAAGGTATCCCTGCATTAATTTCTATAAGCAAGGAATATTATTCTTTTTGTTTTACTCTGTTAAATAGGGTTTTAAAATGTCACAATATTGCTTTAGTGAACGTTTATATATTTTATATTCAAGGCTTTCGTACCATATTTTGTCGAAAGCCGATTGAGGTAGAATGTAGAGAGACGCTATTACGTGGTCTAAGACTTCCGCCATATTGTGTTTACGGATCCTTCAAACAGCTAATAGTGGTTTCAATCAACGTTTTTTAATTTTATGTCGTTTGCAAATTAGATATATTGCAAATATTAAAAGGTAAACAATGGTCGCTTGTGCTCAACGTAGTTGTAGGATCCTAACAGATATTGATACGAAGACATTATCTGAAATAACATTACACAACTAAGTATACAACATAGTAAACAATGTGCAGGGCGGTGTTCAGGAAATTGAGATATGTGCTTTGAGTGAGAATGTTGCAACCGCATTAGGGTTTTGTAAAGATTAATTAAAAATTAGAGAATTTGCTGGTGCAGCAAAATGAAAAATATTCTCTTTCATATCTTGAATTTTATAAATTTTTGAATTTCTTAAAACCACATAGAGTTTTCCTTTAATTGTATTCACTGAAATGGAAACCACAACAATAACCCCATCACCCATCGTGAATATATTCGATTTAAAAGCATCGATCGTAGTCTCCAAGGATTATTATATCGATCGTTATTATTATTTTTTTTTATTTTTAGTATTTTATAGTCTATTATTTTATACGTATTTCTGTCTATAAATGGTTTCAATCTATTTAGTAAAACTCCCTACAGCTAACAGCGATATAGGTCTATAGGAATTTACTGTTTATTCACCACAAATCTGAAAAATATTTTACTAATAATATGTAAACGTATTATAGAGCTTCGACACTAAAAGAGCTGCTGTAATTCTTATACAAATCGTTCTAGCAGAACGCTAAAATACGGTAGTTTTAAATTAAAAAAATAATAATAATATAAGCCATATACACTATTTTATATAATTGTTAAATTGTTTTTGGATCGATATCCACAGATCTCGAGTTTCGTCAGTCGAGCAAGCGCCCATAGAATTAGAGTTAAAAGTTTTGCTGATGGGCGTTTACGGCATTAGCGAAGGACTATACATTTTAAGTAAGCCGAAGGATCTTCTTTAATAAAATACTACGGATATCCTTGCGAAAGTGTAATTCCATCAACATTCTTACGCTATCCAAATTATCATCTTAAAATACAAGCTGACAGGAAATTTCGATCTCGGATGAGTTTAGAAGACAGGTCCGGAATTTTATACGAATGCCTTCGTGAATTTTAAAACGTTTTTCCAGGAAAGGCTGTTGCATTATCAGTTCTTTTTGTTAGTATTATTTCCTGTTTCCTTTAGGATCAATAAATATATGAACTTAAAAAAAAACTTCCTAATACCAGTTCTATTTAATTTTTTGACAAACGTGTGGATAGTAGTACTTTCCAGCACGCCCTTTAATTTAGAAAGTTGGGCTTTACAAACTAGTGCGGAAAGTAATTTATACAAAACAGAGGTCACAGAACGGATCCTTATGGGACACCCACAGTGATAGATTTATTTTACTATACAAGTACTTTTTGTAAACATACTGTCTCTCAAAAACTCTTCCAACCAATTTTGTGAAACACTACTGATTTCACACAGTTGTAATTTAGATAAAAGCTGGTCATTTTGTATACAGTACAGAGCGAGGTGGCTCCCTGGTAACGCATCTACATCGCATTCGGTAGGTCGTGGGTTCGAGTCCCACGACTGACTGGCCTGCTATGAGTTTTTAGATGATTCCTCATAACAATAGGCAAATACTAGATCAGTAACATCTTCTAAGATACTTACCACCATTCCTTCCACTCCATCGCCTCAGATCCGATTCCTAATCCTTCCATTGTGGGTGAAGAGGGTATTAAATCCTATAGCGGCTCGCTCCCAACTGGGAAAATGAAATACACAGCCTCTACCTTTTTATACAGTTGAATACCTTGCTTAAATTTGAATGGAGTTGAACATTATTTATCCTTGTCCAACGCGAACTTTTTAGATCTATTGTGGGACTTCGTTATTTATAGTATGTCGTCTAGCTTGGTCTTTTTTATTTGACTTAGTAGGGTTAACAGTGGCTCCCACATGTAGTAACGTGCTTCTGGCTTTTCTTCACCTAGTCTTAGAAACCTTAATTTAGCCAGGCTTTGACACTAGCACATGGCATGGATTAATGTGTCCTCTTCTTCTTCACAGAACCTGCACAATATTGATTCTTCTGTTGGATTAATGACACTCATGTGCTTTCTTAGGTGACGGTATCCGGTAAGAAGACCTACTTGTTATCGAAACGGTTTGGAGATTTTGATCCAGTAAGTCTTTCGCGAACTTGGCTAACAGTTCTTCAATACATTTTTTAGCCTGTCTCAATCATGGATAGTTGTTTTATTATTAATAAGACTCTTTTTGCATTCATTGTTCGATGGATACCTTACACAATGCCTTAGCAACTCCACAAAAGAGTTCAGATCTTGTACAGGCTTAGGTCACATTGTTTTGACTACTTAGTTATGTCAGGTCTTTTAGGAGTCTTTCATCAGTTGTGATTTGATTTCTGTTGAAAGAATTACTTTAGAGCTGCTTTGCCGTTAGAAAAGATGGCAGTAGTTTGGTCTGATACTTGCTGATTTATTTCTTTTACACAGTGTTGCATGGCTAATAATTTGGTTTGGAACACCGTTGCGTATTCTTCAACGAAATCGTTTTTTGACTTGGGTCAAAAAATTTCAGCAACGAATCCTTTCTTGATTTTTGAACTGTCTGTATGCCATACCAAACTTCTTCCTACATTTGACATTATGACTTCCAATACTTAAATTTGACTATTCGATATAGTACCTTACTATTTTTTTTTTATACAGAAATCAGTTTCAACGTTTGTTTAAAAGGTACGTTTATTTTTAATTAGGCTACTAACTATTTTTACCACATTAAGATACTATCATAAAAAGAATCATAGAAATAACTCTTGTTCTATTTATTTTTTGTCTCATTATCTCATTTTCCACGCTAAACGTCCCACATCAGATTTTCCGCTAGCATTTTCTCGTGTCTCCCCTGTTCGAAGGAAAGCCTAGGAAAACAAGGTCACTGGGCCAACAGGTCAAATGAACCACGGTGTTTCGTATACGGTGAAAAGCTCGATTAAAGTGTATTTTGTTAAATTCGTTTTATTTTTAAATAAATACGTACGTGGTGGACATGGATTCAAGGATTTTTTGCAATTTGCAATGAGGGGTAACAGGTGAAGTTTGCTAACAGGTGGCACTTCTGAAACTAGATGACGGTATTAAATATGTTTGTTTTTTTATTTGACCGTATTATAAATGTACAAAGATTAAATCTATAGGTTATTCAACTGCTCAAATCGTCGTCAATATCACGAAGTGGAAAAAATTGAAAATTGAAATAGGTCTCATATTATGTAAAAAAGTATGCTCTACAATTTCACGAACTTGCGTATCTCAATTCATTACATTTATTAAAATAGCACGTATCTAACCGGTGTATCTGTTAATTTCACGAAGAGACGTAACTTTATAAAAAAAAACTTGTAAAGTTGTGAAAATCGAGTTACGTCACTTCGTGATATTGACGACGAAATGTGGCAATTTTTATAAGCGAAAATAAAAATCTCAAAATTAGTACCACATAAAAAGTTTTTATTAATCAAAGGTTAATAAAGGCAACTGATTCCGGCTCGAGAGCCATCTCCAGTCCTAAAAGGAAGATGCATATTTATATCATATCTACATTATCTAAACCCTATGTATCTTCCTTTTAGGCCTGAAGATGGACCTCGAGTCGAAACCGGTTGCCTTTTTTAACCTTTAATTATTAATGGTATATGGTACTAGTATGTGGTACTGATTTTGAGATTATAATTTTAGCTTATGCAAAGATTGTTAGGTTACTACGTGGCCTAACGCGGAGATGTCGCTATCAGTCCAAACATAGGATACACAAAGGTTCTCCGCCACCAAAGAGGGCAAAAACGGTTTTGTCAGCGGGAATGGTTATGGCAACTGTGTTTTGGGATTCCCATGGAGTTATCTTGGTGGACTACTTAGAAAAGAGAAAAACAATAAATAACGAGTATTACGCCAATTTGTTGCAACAACTTGGCGACGAAATCAAAGACAAACGCCTCATTTGGCAAAGAAGAAAGTGTTTTTCCATCAAGATTACTCACCTACCCACAAATCTGCGATTGTAATGACAAAAATTTCCCAGATTTGGCTTCCAACGATTATTATTCGTTTCTAAACCTGAATAAATTACTAGGGGGTAAGAGATATTCATCTATTTTCTGCATGAAGTAATCGCTGATTTAAATAGATATTTCTAAGACTTTAATTCATTGACCTTCAATAAAGGCATTACTAGTTTAGAATATTGCTGGAATAAGTGTACTGAGCTGGCAGGACACTATATTGAAAAAAACATGCAATTATCGAACAATCATCATATTAGAAAAAATAATTAAAATAGCACTTAATGGATAAATAAGGACCAATAATAATAAAGTATCCAAAAGAAGGTATGTTAAAGTGACTAGGTAAAGAAAAACTCTCAGAAAGGCAAGCAGTACTTTTACTTTAGACTAATTTCTGTAACATTTTATGAATTTCAGGCACGATCTGTGATACTTACTGGGTAAGATGCTATATTGTTATCGCGATAAAGTGTGTTGAAAGTCCAACGAAGTATCTAGTGAATAATATGTTAGGGAAATTCGAAACAGCTAAATTATTCGAAAATAAACATTTTAAGGAGTATAATTGAATCGGTGAGTGAAAGAACAGTACAAGTGCCAAAAACGGAAATTTTAACTGAGATAGGCAAATTGTTTAAAAGTCATAGGCCTATCACATAGCGAAAGAATAATACACAGACCAACATCATACGAGCGATGGGGGCTTGTTCAATTTTCGGTTGAGTGAAAGAACAGTACAAGTACCAGCGCATGTACTGTTTTTTCACTCAGTAGCCATGTCGTTTCGTAGACAAATTTAACACAGATTTCAAATGGTGGTCGCAATTTCATAAAAAAACCTCTAAATCAGCTGATGAACAAACATCTAATTTTGTCATTCCACAGTACAGCCAGTTTACATACACTGGTAAAACTTCTGGATATGTTACTACAAGTGCCTTCATAGGCGGTTTTCTCTCGCACACTTTTATGTGTGGGGTGCATTAGACTGATATCAAACCTAATGCAATCTGAAGTTACCCTTATGGCGGGCATACACGCTACGGTCTGTCTGTGCAGGTGTTCCTGCACAGGTAGACATGCACGCTACGACATGAAGCCGACCTGCGCAGGCATACCTGCACAGGTAGGCCTCTCCGGTAGACCGTTACGTGTATGCTCGCCATTAGAAAAGGCATACTCAGAAGTTGTCCCTATTAACGTGAAGAAGATAGCGAATATAAAGATACTTTTATTTTACTTTAGTGATGAAATCCTAGAGTTTTGCTACCATATATTATTTCTTGGAAAGTCAAAAATGAAGATTCTGATTAAAAAATTACAAATAAGTTTGTTAAATAATAATCAATTAAAAAAAAATTAAAACATTTTTTTTAAATTGAGTGAAAGAACAGTATAACTGCAAGTCATTTTTTTCAAATATCATAATTTGCATAATTTTATTTTTAAATTTATGTACGTATTATTATCGGTTAACAAAAATTCTATAACTTCACAATACATAATTAGGCCGAATAACCTATAGTTTTTCTTTAAAACAGTTTTTTTTGTTTTTCTCAAAATGGTCATTTTGGATATGTATTGTTCTTTCGCTCACCGATTCAATTACTATTTACCTTGTAATACATTTTTTCTACCTTCATAAATTTGCATGGTGACAAAAATATATCTGATTTTATTTGATTGCTAATTTATAAATCGCAATTTGAAAACCAAATGTAATTTTTAAATAAAGCACTAGGAAAGAACATTAATAATTTTTAATCAATTTTTTAAAATGTTCAAATAGCCCTCACTTTAGGTTAGGAATGAACTGATACAAATGTCGGCGAGCGCACCCGAAAGCTATAAAGTCGCCACTAGTGGCGGTTTGCCCGTAAGGGCACTTGGGCACGTGCCCTAGTATAATAAACCAAAAAAAAAATAACTTACATATTTTATATTTTCCTCAATGCCTATTATTATTTTATCTAATATTCAGCGCAAACCGCGTTGGCACGACACTGGACGACCGGGCGTTCAGCGACGTTCCGAGAATTCCGAAATTAAGTTGAAGATGGGCACAGGGCACAGTAAATATGTGCCTCTGTTGTTTTCTCTCTCATTATGATGCGAAAAACAAGGACAAGCGGGGCGCTGTCCTTTTCGTGACGTGCTGTACCCATGGCACAGAACCTAGACCAGATACGAATGTACGCAGCGGTATCTTTACTGGCTCCCTCACAAAGGCGATGCCGGTTTCGGCTTAAGGTGCGAGTTTATTTATTTATTGTAATTACGAAAAAACGTTAGTTGGACCATTGGAATAGTTACGAAATAAAACTACAAAGAAAAATAAATTTTTTTTTATAAAGCAGTCGAAAATATGATGAAAAAAAATCAATAACATTTATAAATGGGACAAAATTTTAATTTTTCTTTTGGTTTTGTCTGACTTTTTCGAGGATTTGAAATCTCTGCTTGCATATTTAAGAGTATAAAAATTCTGAGTCTTATAAATAATTTAATGGTGTATATTTTCGCAAATTGTTGGCAAGGATGACCAAATTCTATTTTGCTCATCTCAAAAAGATATGCGTTGGAAATTCCAGGCTTAGTTGACAAACTATCAAATAGAGATATAAATATTTTTTCTAATTTGAAAATATAAAAGAGACATTTTTCGCTGGGAGATTTTAAATTGCCAAACACCTTTTCTTCAGAGTCGTATGCTTTAAAATGCGTTAACAAGTTAGAATTGTTAAGTAAATTGCATTCTTCTGAGAAATTTACGCAAATTTCGCAAGAGTGGATATGTAATGATTTTTTGATTAAATAGCCACATAGTTAAATTCATTTTGAGTGGTCACATTTAGCTCCCTGCAGTCACATTCAGAAATCGTTATTGCCCCAACTGATTGTTTTAAAATATATTTAATTTTCATTAAGCGGAGAACTTGTTTTCCTAAGGGAAAAACGAATCCCGGGATTCCTTTTCAGTGTGTGCCCCACTGCCGCTAGTGCCCACGAGCCGCCACTGGTCGCCACTATCTGCTGAACTTAAAAATTCACAATTAAGGACAGGCACAATCTTTAATAAAATCAGTTCTAGAATCTAAACAATCTGCGCATGCTCAGATGTCAAAATAAGAGTTTCGCTAATAGTTACTGAGCTTAAATGAACTTGCAATAACTCTCTATTATCTTCGTAATTTCCAGTTTTAAAGTAAATAAAATATTCTTTATAATTTAAGAAATAGATTATCATTTTTAATAACATGTATATCATGTAAAGGGCCTTCGAATAAAAAATTATAATCAGAAAAAATTAAATCAAACTTATTCCTACTAGTTGGAATATAATTGACTTGATAAAAATTGAAAAAGTTTAAAGCATCGCAGAATAAAATAGCTGGAGTATTAAGAGGGCAATTAATATTTAGAGTATCGTTAATATTGCTCCATAAGGTAAATTATAATCACCACAAATTGCATAGTTAAATTCCATACACTTATCAAATATTCCAGACTGTCACAGTGTTCAATATAACAGTTTAAATATGGTGCTGGAGGTATATAAATACTTCCAAATACAAAATGTCCCGCAGTTAGTTATGTAAGTAACTTATACAAAGAATATATAGTGGTGCCATAAAATTGGATCCATATTTAATTTTTTTTAATATTACCATTAGAAATAACGTCTCCTTATTTAAAAACTTAAAAAAGCCCACATCAAAGTTGACTACTGACAAAAGTTTTCTGTCAAATTCAGATTTAAAAAAAATTTAATGATTTTTCAAAAAAAATACCGTTTTTGACAGATAACTAATGCAGTACATAGCTAACTTTAATATTGGATATTTTATGTTTTTAAAAAAATCAGAGATGAATGCCTTACGGCGGTTTTCTTCCAATCGTAATAATAAAAAAAATCCCATATGAATCCAACTGTAGAACAGACTGTATCCAGGGTGTCCGGGAAAAATGTGGGAGGTCTCTCGGATTCAGATAGAACTTAAAAAATAAGATGACAAGTTCCCATAAATTTTCCTAGCGGCCCTCCCTACGGCCTGCAGAAGGACGCCACTGGAAGTCAATTTTTCTTGAATAACTTTCAAACTACGTAATATAATTTAATGAAAATTTAATATGATAAACAGTAGTAAGAACCTCTTAAAATACTGCCCTTAAAACATAATCAGCTTGTTTAGTTTACCAGGGGCGGACTAGGTTGTAAATTTTAATGGTTATATTTTTAACACCCTGTATGATAAGGAGGTAAAACAAATAAATTTCGATATCTTGAACATTAAGCTAAAGAAAAGGTACTTTTCTTCATTGTCGATAAAATGAACCGTTTTCGAGAAAAAAAATAAAAGAAATAATGTTTTATTTTTATTAAAAAGAAACCATGATTTCTAATTTTTTTTGTTTGCAGCAAAGTGTGATACAAAAGTCATTGAAATAGAACTGTTATCGGTATTAAAAAACGCACTGTTTTTACAAACGTTACTATGGTACCTACAAAATAAAGAAATGAATAATTGCATTGACGTGTGCATTTTAAATCTTGTTGACACGTTGATCTTTTAGTACTCCGAAATTAATTTATTGAATTGGTGAATTTAATTGGATAATAGGATACACATTTAGTGAGTATGCAGATATGCATCTTATGTACGGTCTTGCATCTTGCAATACTTATGAAGCAAGAAGGTTGTATGAAGAAAGATATCCTAATCGCAATATTCCAAATGAGAAAACATTTCAGCGACTTAACCAACGTCTAAGAGAGACTGGTGGGCGATTCCCAGTTAATAATGTAACATTATTTACTTTCTCTAATAATTTTTAGGAAAATATTTTGGATACTGTAGCTGATACTCCTTCAATAAGCACTCGAAGATTAGCTGCGCAGCTTCATGTGTCAAAAACGACAATTGCTGAAGTACCTACTTAAAAAAAGTGCATCAACTACTTCCGGAAGATTTTCCTCGAAGAATTCAGTTCGCAAAATTGCTGTTAGATCAACAACGAACTAACGGAAACTTCATTAGCACTATTCGTTTTACCGATGAAGCAGGGTTTTCCAAAAATGGTATTGTAAATTTATTAACTCGCATGTTTGGGCTGATGAAAACCCTCATGCCACTGTTGTTTATCATTATCAACATCAGTTCCAATCAATTAATGTTTGGGCAGGAATAATCGGCAATTTTTTGATTGGACCATGCGTATTGCCGCCACGATTAAATGGTGAACTTTATTTACAGTTCCTTCAGAACGCTTTTCTGGATTCGATAGAGCATTTGCCACTTGAAAGCCGCCGAAGCATGTATTTTATGCATGATGGAGCCCCACCTCACTTTAGCGTCGCTGTACGGGACCACCTGAATAACGTCTATTGAAACCGTTGAATAGGTAGAGGAGGTCCAATTGCCTGGCCTCTACGGTCTCCTGACCTAACGCCAATTAATTTTTACCTATGGAGTCATCTCAAAATCTTGGTCTATTTCTCTCCGGTTGATACTAGGGAGGAACTTTAACAGAGAATCACATTTCATTGTGATGTGATAAGGAATAATTCTGGGTTGTTGTGGCGAGTACAGCAGTCCTCTATTCGTCGGGCTCGTGAGTGTATCAGAGTTCACGGAGCACATGTTGAACCCACTTATAAAGTTTTTAATTGATTATTTCTAATTAGCGTATTTGTATTTAGATTCAATCGTTACAAGCTCTAGTGGGTTCATAATGAAAACATACAATACTCCAAGTTGTATTTTAGAATTTACCAATTTGAAATTATCTAATTCTGGGAGTTTAATTTTTTAATAAAAATAAAACATTAATTCTTTTATTATTTTTTTTCTCAAAAACGGTTTCTTTTATCGTCAATGAAGAAGAGAACATTTTCTTTAGATTAATGTTCAAGGTATTGAAATTTATTTTTCTTAACTCATCATACAGGGTGTTAAAAATGTAAGCAATAAAATGTACAACCTAGTCCGCCCCTGGTAAACTAAACAAGCTAATTATGTTTTAAGGGCAATATTTTAAGAGGTTCATACTATCATATTAAATTTTTATTAAATTGTATTACGTAGTTTGAAAGTTATTAAAGAAAAATTAATTTCCAGTGGCGTCCTTCTGGAGGACGTATCTCCGTAGGGAGGGCCGCTAGGAAAAATAATTATGGGAACTTGTCATCTTATATTTTAATTTTCTATCTGAATCCGAGAGACCTCCCACATTTTCCCGGACACCCTGTATATATATAATTAGTTAGTTAGAATCCAATACTTGGGAATAATATATTTTATATCTCTTAGTAAGCCCAGAAGCATAATTTTTAATCCAAAACATCGATTTTCTACTACCCTTAAATTTGACAGTGTAAAATATTTAATGCAATAGAATTGTAAAACGAATTTATAATTTTGTATACCAGTTACTTACCCAATTGTTTTAAATTTGAATTAACCAAGCAGTAAATTTCGAGAAGTAACGGCGCAAATAAAAAGAGATTTTTGCAAAATCATATAAAACGTTTATATCCTGACCGCTAGAGGTATCATAAACTGATTTTTACCAAAAATTTTACAGTTCATTGTAGATGCGACTACCATAAAGACTTTAGGTTACACATGAGATAAAATGTAAACTGTATTATGGGTAAGTTTTGGTGACACAGCGGAGACATGTCTAATATAATGAAGGATAAGCCTTCTTAAAAGTCTTTGTTGGAATTTTAAACAGATTACAAAGGCTAAGGGGGAATGCGCAATGTCCTTATCACCGAAATTGTCACAGGGTAATATTAAAGACTAAATAAAACTGTGAACAAATTTCAAACTCTGCCGTTTATCTCTGAAAATGTTTTCCCCCCGAATTTATACAGAAACACGGATAATTAATTCACAACAGTACCCACTTCAAGATAATTAAATGAATTTTAAAGCTTAATTAAAAGTCTCAATAAACCAAATTTCACGTCAAATTCAAATCACGGCTTGAACGTACGTTTCTCTGTCTCTGTCACGTCCTCTTCATCCCCTTCGTTTTCATGTTCGCTGAATTCATACAGACTGCGTTGATTCCGAATTCTGTGAATGTAGAAAATTATTGAAAGCCTCATAATAAAGTACCTATAAATGTTAAAATGAATAGTAGTGTATACTAGAAAAATGTTTCTGTAATTTTAATTTCTTTATACCTATTGATATTTAAAATTCAATTTTCACGGTGGCAATCAAAGCAGGTCATCAATTTTTTGAGAAAATTCTTTCCCATGGATCGCTGGGAAAATATTTCAAGAATAGACTTTCATCGTAATATAGGAAATATATATATACACAAACGGTCTTTGTGCTGTGAAGTCGATGTAAAGCCGATCCCGATAAAGTGAACGAAAAACCAGTTAAAAGTGAACCGAATATATTGAAAATTGGCTAGTGCATTTATATAACAGTAAGTGATACTTGCACTTAAATTCTGTAAAAAATCTTAAAAAGTAACAAAGATTTGTCCAGTTGTTGCATTTCACAATACAAACAACGCATTTATATTAGTCAGGGGGCTTATGTGAAAATAATCCATAAGAAAAACCAAAATGGATTCAGCCAGCATTATACAGTAACTAACGATAATTATAGAAGAACAAAATAAAAAACAAACAGCCACAATTACAAAACAACTGAACGAATAAATAACAAACATTAGGAATCTGTTATTTCTAGAAAAAGAAAAAGTCGCAAGACTTGAAAACGAAATACAGCAACTGAAATCTACAAACAAACAATTAGAAAAGCAACAACGTTACAACAATATCATTATATTTAATTCAAAATTCGACAGTGGGGATTTACTAAACTACACATTAATTCTACTAAATACTAAACTTGAATTACAAATAGAAAATACTGATATTAACAATATACAGTGAGCACCATAAGTCTTACCCCTCCTATTTAACTCATTACTGGAGTCTTGTTAGGAAAATTGCCGAGACAGGTCGATTTTTGATTTCTACAACTATGTAGTAAGTGTATACAGGAGGAGAATGAATTTTTTTTATTTTGATGACATTAGTTTGTAATTTGAAAATAAACTTGATTTTGATATTTTTCATACGTAGAATTTCCATTGAATATTTTTAAGTTGTCATTTCAAATGACTGTATCGTCTAAACTAAACTTTTTACAAACAAATACTAAGATACAAAAAAGTGTTTTCAAATGGATGTTGCATTCCAGTGGCGTTTCATTTGTAATTAAATTTTATACTACAAAAAAGTTGAGTGGAAAAAAGAGCGGTGACCCCCCCCCCAAAAACCTATAAAAATCAAGAAAAAAATATTGCCTCTGCCTCGGTATTATTAGTCATGGTATTCTAACACGTCATATAAAATTTCATAAAAAAATGCCAAACGGTTTAAGAGCAACGTTAAAAAAATTCATTTAAATTTTTATCTTATACACCCTGTAACTATTTTTGGGTGCACTTTTGTATACAGGTAAGTACGGTTTAATCGATCTATATTTGACCCAAAAATACGAGGTATAATTTATGACCAATCTTGAAACACCCTGTAGTAAAACAAATTTTGTATGCAGATTAGGTTCCTTTCTGGCTTAAACCCAGTTATACTTCCGATCAGTTATATACAGGGTGAGC
Organism: Psylliodes chrysocephalus; assembly: GCA_927349885.1. Taxonomy (NCBI): domain Eukaryota; kingdom Metazoa; phylum Arthropoda; class Insecta; order Coleoptera; family Chrysomelidae; genus Psylliodes; species Psylliodes chrysocephalus. The sequence continues at coordinate 67,377,862 of OV651818.1, forward strand.
AGTTTTTAAAATAAACATTATTTTTAAAAGTCGGCATATTTCGACTAAAATTGGTATCTGAGAATTTTAGAAGTCAAAGGTTACAGATCCTAAATAAGTTTTTCAAAATTCAAAATGGGGCTGAAAGGAATCAAAAAAGGTCCCACTTGAACGAAAATAATAAAATCGTCCTTTTGTTTTGTGTAACTGGGCCATTTTAAAAGCAGCCAATCATTATTGTTCAATAACGGAGATCGTGACGAAGAATACCGAGTGAACGCAAAGTGAGAATTCGGGTGGGATCTAGAAGGAGATCGATGGAGAGAGAAATGTGAAAAAGGATTTTTGGTTTGGTGGTTTTAATTTTAAATTATTAAGATTTAAGTGGTTAGGAGTTCCCTGCTTTTACAATTTCTATATCGAAGGAAGTTCTGGGTAAAATGCTTTACCGATTTTTCTCGTCTTTTTTCTTATTTTTCTTTCTTCTTCTTTTTTCTTCTTTTTTCTTTTTTCTTTTTTTTCTTCTTTTTTCTTCTTTTTTCTTCTTTTTTCTTCTTTTTTCTTCTTTTTTCTTCTTTTTTCTTCTTTTTTCTTCTTTTTTCCTCTTCTTTCTTCTTTTTTCTTCTTTTTTCTTCTTCTTTCTTCTTCTTTCTTCTTTTTTCTTCTTTTTTATTCTTTTTTCTTCTTTTTTCTTCTTTTTTCTTCTTTTTTCTTCTTTTTTCTTTTTTCTTTTTTCTTCTTCTTTTCTTCTTTTTTTCACTTTTTCTTTTTTCTAGTTTTCCTTTTCTTACCCTATTTTTGAGCTTATTTTGACCCTATTTTTACGATGTTTTTACGCTATTTTTACCCTTTTTTTACCCTTTTTTTACCCTATTTTTACCCAATTTTTACCCTATTTTTAACCTATTTTTAACCTATTTTTACCCTATTTTTACCTTATTTTTACCTTATTTTTACCTTATTTTTACCTTATTTTTACCTTATTTTTACCTTATTTTTACCTTATTTTTACCCTATTTTGACCCTATTTTTAGCTCCAGGGCAAAAAGTATTTCTTCCCGAGGGACGTAAGTCAAAGAAAGTGTCCAGTTACGAGTACCTACAAAGCTAGTATTATAATCTTATTATTTTCGTTTCATACAAATTAGGTGACGTAGGTACCTATTAAATACATAAAACTCATTATATCTACATATCTATTTCAGCGGAATCGCATTCCTCTAAAAATACCCATCAACACCTATTTTTAACCTCCACAAATATTTATCCGAAAAACAAAAATAATGCCCATTAAAAAAAAAAAATTAAAGTCAAAATCATTTTTATACTCTTTTAATCTCGTCCTGGGATTCCAAATAGGCGTGTCCTCGATTTTTTTCCCGTTTCAACCAATTGGCTGGCTCGAGTCTGTGGGCGTGCCGCGCCACTTTAAGTATACTTAACGAAAATCAATCGAAAAAACGCCATTACCAAAAAAAGCTCATAATTCCGATTATTTAATCGGTTGTTAATCGATTATTCAAATTCAGCCGCACGGTTTCTTTAATATTTTGAATAATTATGTTTCGCGGATAGATATTAGTATTTGACAGTTAATTTGTAACGTATGAGTAGGGGCGTTGCTCATAAGCTCATATAGCATCATTTAAGTTACAGATGTTGAAGAAAAGGACGGAGCACGGGATAATATAGGTGGTCTGAAAATACTGTTTGAAATTTTAGTTTTCTTTCAGTGTTAACGTAGAGAGCACATGTTTAAAAGATGAGATAGAATCAAGGAGTTAAGTGGATAGTGTTGCGAAGTTTTTTTGTGATCGGAAATCGAGTCGTTTGTGGATTGTATAAATCGATCGTGGAAAGGGTGAAGATAAAAGGTTTTGTGGTTTAAATGATATATATTTTCAGTATAACTTTCACTTTACGCTAATTTTTATTTAGGAAAGAAACTCCGTAGGCCTCCGTGCAAATGTGTATTTTATCGGCCACAAAAAATATTTTGAAAATTTACCTGCTTAAATAAAAATCAATTTCTTTTTCATAACTAAAAACGATTGTATGCGAATATTTAAGGGTATAAATCTACTTGAACAAATAATTATAGTTTACTTTTGATATTTAGTACCCAGTGAGATTTTATGTTGTCATCAGTTGTTGTTCACCACATGAAGATGCCAACCCGTAATGTGTTTAATTGTTCATTTTAAATTAATAATAATTTTCCAAGTTTGTTTACTCAAAAACGGCGCATAGCAAGATTTCAACTCATAAAAGCTCCTATGTATCAAATAGAACGGGAAATTCAAAAATAATTATTATTGGGGAAAACTATTTTTCTTCAACATTATCGAACACAGTGCCCGTACGCACGCAACTATTAAAGCTGAAAATTATTTTTGTATAGAAAAATATGCACCTTTATTAACTGTCACTGCGTACTAAATATCACTGAAATATTTGAAACGATTTCGAAAATATTAATTGATTTTTTTTTAAGTTTAGCACTTCGTATTTTCGTAATGGGGCACCCTATGATACATTAGTGTGAAAGAATCCAATATTAGCGATATAAAAATATTTATTTTCAGAACTAAAGGCATCATTACACTAGGTATATATTATACTGGAAAGTTTTTTTAACATACCTATTTGATTTTATATTTGAAGTTCCTTTACTCTTCTTTTTTTAAACAATACCAAGAACAGTTTCTCAGTGTATTTCACAGAATATTATCAGTTTTAAATGAAATCGTATTGATATCAGTGACCTGTACCTATTCTGCAAATTTTTTGCGACCACAGTTTTTTGTTGATAGTCAAATTTTATGCGTTCAGGGTGGGTAAAAACTCAAATAAATCATTTTCTCATTATTTTTTTAATTTATTTTCATCATATTTATCGTCATATTTATGAGCGGAATAAAAAAAATCATCTGCTCCTAAAATAAGCTATGACCGACAGAGACTGAGATATGATTCATGTCACAACTACCCATAAAACTCTGAATGTACCTACAAAGAAGAAACTTCACTGGTCACTTCAGAGACACATTTTGTGGATCACTTTATACGAGACATATTGTCAATGTCATTACTATGTACCAAAATTGTGAGGACAAACTAAATAGTGACATTGATTAAGTAATTTATAATTGATTGGCGAAAACAGTTTTGGGATAAACACCAGTCTATAGAAATTAATACACCGATTAGATTTGCTAATCGAAGCATCTACGCAAGAAGGAATTTAGAGCTAAATAAATTTACAGGAAAGGTAAATTCCATGGGTGGTACAAAATTGATCGAATTGGAAATTTGTTCGAAAATACATTTTATCGAATGGCATTTGATCGAAAATACATTTGATCGAATAACATTTGATCGAAGATATATTTTATCGAATAACATTTTTTCTAAAAGACAATAGATCTAAAATTCATTCGATCGAAAGGACAATATATCGCAAAAAAATTATACAAAAACAGAAAAATAAAAAAAATGTAGCTAAGTTACACAACCTGTGTGGCCTGGAGCAATTTAATTTTATCAGATTGCTTTCGCACAGGTTAGGTAAGTTAGTTAAGTTTTTTGTTGTGTGGTCTGGAGCCGCCGCGGTTTTCCCCGTAAAAAAATTATAAAAAAATGAGAAAAATAAAAAACAATTAACTAATTTACCTAACCTGTGCTATTTAAATTTAACTAATTACCCTTGCACAAGTTAGATAAGTTAGTTAAGTTGGTTTCTTTTATTTTTTGTATATTTGTTTTTGCGAAGCAATCAGCGATGACTCTAGACCGCACAGGTTAGGTAAATTGGTTGAGCTTCTTTATTTTTTCTATTTTTATGTATATTTGATATTTCGATCAATTGCCTTTTCTATCAAATCTATTTTCGATTAATTTTCTTTTCGATCATTGTTCTTTTCTATCATTGTTCTTTTCGATCATTGTTCTTTTCGATCATTGTTCTTTTCTATCATTTTTCTTTTCGATCATTTTTCTTTCCGATTATTATCCTTTTCGAACAATTTTTATTCGATAAAATGTTTTTTCGATCAAATGCATTGGATCAAATGTTTTCGATTAATTTTGTGCCACCCAAATTCCATTAACGAACGTGTCCGACGTGGGGGTACATTAAATGGTATTAACAAAATAATTTAAGGCAATTTATTAATATATACACCCAATATAGTTTCAGAAATATGGACATATGTAATCCCTAATTCTCGCTACGAAATTATTCCTTGAAGCGAAAATAAACCAAAGATAAATTAAAGATGTTCAGAACTAAAGAAAAAATAAATGCTTCAACCAGGGATCGAACCTGGAACTTTGAACTATAGCAGTCCGCGCCTCTATCAGTTGGGATGTCAAGGCACATGGCTTCGACAGTCGAACTCATAGATTTGAAGTTAATCAGATTCGATTCTTTTCGGCGCACACGTTCTAATCTTATCCCAGCTCTCTCAATTCTTCTTAAAGCCATCCTTGTGACATCGTGTAGATAGTTGGACGACAATCTCTGATTGTACTAGAACATATTTCTAATATCCTTTATTCGTTCACCAGTATTTAGTTTTCGAGTGAACGAATGAAGGATCTTAGAAATTTAGTATAATCAGAGATTGTCGTCCATCTATACGATATCACAAAGGTGGCTTTACGGAAAATTCAGAGAGCCTAAACACCCCTTATCGAGAACCAACAGATTTTTGATGAGTTAATAGGTTGCAGGACTTTGACGAGCTGAGATGATGGCTGTTTGTAGACACCCCTCAGCGTCATCCAGCAGGTTTTTGACAAGTTGATAACCTGCAGGACTTTGATGAGCTGGGAAGTTTGCTGTATCTAGACACCTCTCTGTGATAACCAACAGGTTTTGACAAGTTGAGAGGTATGTTCTATATTCCCCTGGAAGATGCACAATGAGCCTTGATGCTTAAGTGCTGTGGAGAAATCCCCCTCTCCACCTTACAGATACAGAGCTAAGGTTGTAATATTTGTTTCCCAAAAAATATCGCTTGTTTTGTAATATGAATTTTAGTCGTGAATAATTGGTATGAATTTTGGTAGAATGCTATTAAAACTATTGGGAACAAGAGTTTATATAAATAATGAATCATTAAAAGTAACTAACATTAAACTAGTCTTTGATATTGAAAATGCATGAGATTGCGATAACTGTAACGTATAAACAATGCAATGACGGGAAATGAGTTTGTGTATCTACATGCGGCCACCTTGCTTTTTGAATGGCAATCTTGAATGGTTTCATTTTGGGCATAATCATAAAATGGAATTTTAATAATTACTTAAAAATGTATTAACCTTAACAACTCTGGACAACTATAAGCACCATTTATCAATTTATAGAGCAAATAAGCACCATTCTGTCCTACGATGTTCAAGGGAATTTAAATTAACTGTTGCTAAAATATTATTACACTTATATTAATCTCTAACTAATCCTATTTTGAATGTAACATGTTTTAAAAATTTAAACTGCACCTTTTTCGATTAACTCAATATCCATATTCATGTAGACTATTAACGGATCGTGATATTTTGAATATAAATATGTTTTCTAATAAACCAAAAATCAAATAAGACAATTTCACTAAAAGAAAAATAACATAACTAACCACTAAAAATAGCTACGCCGAGGGTAAACCACTCCCAAAAATACTGATACGTTTTCACTCGAAATCACCGAAATCACAAAAACTTTTTTTCGAAATTTCAAAAATCATAATTGAAATCATCACCGAAATCACTTCGATATAAAATCTTCGATTAAAAATATAAATACAGCAGAGTTTATGGATCAAAATACAAAAGAAGTCAAAAAAAAGGTCATCGTTTAAAATTAAGGGGAATTTTCGACGAAATCATATAAATCAGTTTTAGTTGATTTCCGAAATAATGGTACGTTTTGACCCTAATGATTTCCCCTCGAACTACGCAAGTATTTGCCTTCCGAGTATAATATTTGGCAATTTTATTCTTCTAAATGGATGAATTTTATAATCCATTACAATATTTGCAATGTTTTTAATTCCCTATTAATTTAATAAAATTGAAAACACTTTGTATCCTGTAAAGTTTGAAATTTAAAGCGTTTGTGTTCCAACTTCATTTTTCATCAATTTGCCAGAGCTGTCACCTGTCAAGCGTTGTATATCAATTTTCAGTAGAAAATTATGCTTTAGCTCCTTTTCTTCTTTAGAAGTAGAATATGATTGATACACGTTTTGTCACTTGCAACAATTAATGAAAGAAAACTTTCTACTTAAGATGGTTTTATTGATAACTATATTTTCAGTTTTTTACAAAATTTAATACAAACCGAACATTTTTTGTCAGGCAATGAGCGCAAATTCTTTTGATATATACTGATACAGATTCTTGTGTTCGAAGAAAAATAAAGTGATTTTTTCGCGGCAAAGAATTCTGCCCGCGAGGCGTTTAATTCAATAAAAAAATTCGTTTGTTCCGGACTGCCTTTTGTCTCGGAAAAACCATGAATGCTCAACTACCACTTGAACCGAATCAAAAATCTGATAAATGGCCGCAGTCGTCTTTTCTCAAGCAGGTTTCAGTAGCGTGGTAGAAGGCGATGATGCATAAATGATAAAAGAGTTAGAACCTAATAATTTATTTCTTGAATTAATAAATTCATCTACCTAAATTACCTTCTGTTATTTCCGGCATTCTGTCTTTTCTAGGACATGGTTGTACCAAATTATGAAACCGTTCTGGCACATTTTAAAATATCACGTATATATTATATTATTATATGTTATTATAATTTGGCAACATTGTATTTGAACTATCATAAAACTAACCATATAAAAAATATTTACAGGAGCGTACCTTGATTTATTATAAGTCGTCGTTTGAACGCCCCTTTGGAAATTACTTAAATTGTACAGAGTCTTCAACAATACCCTTATCCCACCAATTGACATTTAAAATAATTGGTGAAAACGAAAGTAAAATCCCTAAATGTGAGTCAGTTCTGTAGATATTTTAATACAAATTAGGATAAAGGCGGGTAAGAGTACTTGGTAAAAATATATTATTAAAATTAATACAAAGAAAAACAAACAAGTGAATTTCATTGAATATCATCTCATATATATCAGAAACATATATAGATTTCTTCCCCTTTCTGTTCTTTCTATTCTTTCTGCTTTAGGAAGAGGTTTTATTATTGATGGTGATACGAAGACGTTTGAAGTTGTGAAAACGGTTTTCAAGCTTTGTTGAGAGATTGAAGGTTAAGGATTATGATCGGATTGAAGTGAAGGTGTCGAAACCATGTTGTCAAATTAAAGTGAAGATCTTATCAGTTTATTGAAGGGTGTGTCGTCTTCGTCGCTCCATTCTGAAATGTTCTCGGATGGTGACAGCGAATTGCCTGTTGGTTACAATATCTGTTGCAAAATCTTCGAGAGTAAATACTTCTGAGTCATAGGCCCAAATTCCGCAGGATCGAAAAGTATTCACGGCTTTTTCAATTGAAGCTACCCTCGAAAATGCTTTGCCAAATAATTCACCTATTTGGTATTGTGTGATTTCTCGCACTTTTGTCCATAAGCAGTTTTGAGGGATCAACAAAAGTAACTGTTACTAAAAAAGTTGAAAAATGATAATGCTGATTATTTTGTTTATATCACTCGCAATGTAATGTCCTATAATTTTAGTCGATTAATAATCGTTAATCATATATTGTACTTATTTAACAGCTGTTAATCATGCTTGGTTACAGTGATGCTATAAGGATCTAGTAGGCAAGTTTTTTCATGTTTTGTTATTTATTTTGTACTGAAATTGTACCTAAATTATTCAACGGTCATATTTGATTAATTCTTAATACATTCAAAGGTAATATAACGAGACCTTGATAAATAGTCGTCTATTTTTATTGTTTCTAAATTTTGAATGTTTTTTATATCGAGACATAATTTTGTCCGAGAGCCATGATAAGGCGATGATTTTATATTCAGTTCACTTTTATGACAGCCATTGTGCGTTGATGTTGATAGTTGTATCGTTAATTGTAAAAGTTAGAGTTTACCAAGAACTAGTGTAACATTTGATAACAGCGGTGAGATTCTAAATAAAAGTCATTAAGTAGTATTCTACTCATAGTAAATACTAGATCCACTGTGAACGAAACAGGCATGGGATACTCCAGATTCCCCGGCATGATTTTTGAAGATGGAAGAGGGGAAAGAAAAACGCATAAATAAGGAAGAAGAGGAGACAGAAAAGCGAGTAGAGGAAAAGGAAAGTCGAAGTAAGGACGAGGAAGAAGAGAAAGAGGAGAGGCGTAAAAAAGCAGAGATGGAAATTATGAACGGTTTGCTACAAATTCAAGAAAACTTCAAGAAAGAGATAGGTCAGCTTAACTTTCAAGTAGATCTCTTAGCACAACAACAACAACAACAACAACAACAACAACAACAACAACAACAACAACAACAACAACAACAACAACAACAACAACAACAAAAACAACAACAACAACAACAACAACAACAACAAGTGAATTTAAAAACCAATTTATAACAGCAGCAAGAGAATTTACAAGCTAATTTAGAGCAACAACAAAAGAATTTAAAAGCAAATTTAGAAAAACAAGAAAAGGATAGAGTAGAGTCGGAAAGGCAAATTAAAAGTAAAATAGTTAAGTTAGAAAGAAGAATAATATACTGAGGATTTTGTAGTACCTACTACCTATTTCGGATATATTTATAGTGTTTTTTGTTCAGATGTTTATGCCCAAAGGAATTTCAATATTTGCCATTAGTTGTATAAATTTAAAATGAATTGTTCGTAATAACATAGTAAAAAAACCTTAACCCTTTCGAAACTTCCTACATTCGTCGATTATTTTGACAATTAGACAACACTGCATGATCGTGACTGCATAAATGATCGATGGCCTACATCGGTTTTTTAACCGACTTCAAAAAAGGAGGAGGTTCTCAATTCGCCGCGATATTTTGTATCAAAAAGCCTGTATGTATTAGGGTGATTCATTTCCGCAGTTTTTTTTTTTCGGTGCTCAAGCAAAATAATAATCTACATATAGAAAAAAAAAATTCTCACCAAGTTTGAGCTCTTAATATCAATTTTAAGTTTTACCATTTAAAATGCATGTAAAAAAATGTTTATTTTTTAAATTTCTAATGCTCACCCACATTTTACAATAATGCAAATCGGTTTGATCGACCTTGTGGGGAATTTCATGCTCTTCGAAATTGCTTCAGTGTATATTTGTGTAACTCGCACTGGTTCACCAGTAGGAGTCGTCAAAGTAGTTTGTCAAAAAAAATTTTTTTTTTTATTTTTTTTATTTTTTTCGAGCAAACCGTCAAAAGTAGGGAGAACAAAAGGACTGACTCATAAAAAAAATTATCCGACCAATATTTAATGAATTTACAGCCATTTTTATACCTGAAAACGTCAGAAATTGATAAATACTCATAATGTTATTTAGATTAATTTTTCCTATTGATTACCATTACATTCCCTACACTAAGAATTTTTTTAGAATTATTATGATTTCTCACTCATAATGAATATAATTTCGAAGAGCGTGAAATTTCCCACAAGGTCCATCAAACCGATTTGCAATATTGTAAAAGGTGGGTCAGCATTAGAAATTAAAAAAAAAATTTTTACATGCATTTTAAATGATAAAACTTTAAATGTAAATAGTAAGTACTTAAAATTGATATTGGGTCCTATGATTAAACGTTTACGTTATCCGTAAGTCTTGCAAGGAAAGGGGCTCAAACACCCTTTGTAGGACCTGAGCCGTTCTGCGGTATCAGTAGTAACATAATATTAGGAGAGATTAAAAAAGAATTGGGTAGTAGAAGAACCGATAATTGGAACAATCTCTTGGGGCTGAGACAGGCCAAGATACTTCTGGGTGAATATAACCAGAAAAGATCGGAAGCCTGCATCTGCCTGAGCAAGAACAGGCTACGTATTGTAACAGGGATCCTTACCGGGCATTGCCGACTAAAAGGACACCTAAGTAAACTGAGAGTAGTAGAGGATAGTGAGTGCAGATTCTGTGAGGAGGAGGACGAAACCTCCATTCACGTCCTAACTGAATGTGTAGCACTCCAGAATCCAAGGGCACTATATCTAGGAGGATATCAAATAGAAGAGGGAGATTTACCTAACTTGAAGCCACTTCAAATCCTACACTTCCTTGAGAAAGTAGGATTGGAAGGGTCGCTATAGGCATTGAGACATTTCCTTAGTGCAGTGGCGACAGAAGGGGGCACAATAGATCTTTTAGGTCGCAGTGTATTAACACCCTATTCTCAACATAACATAACATATCCGTAACGTACATGTTAGGCCGAGTTTTAACAGTAACGAGGCAAGTTCGTATGATGGAAAACTTTTTCCAACACATTACTGTTATTTTCCGCCTGTTATGTTCTAATTTAACAGTTTTCCATCATACGAACGTGCCTCGTTACTGTTAAAACTCGGCCTAACATGTACGTCACGGATAACGTAAACGTTCAATCATAGGACCCATTAAGACCTCAAACTTGGTGAGAATTTCTTTTTCTATATGTAGATTAATATTTTGTTTGAGCACCGAAAAAAAAAACAAAATTTGTCGGAAATGAATCACCCTAGTATGTATATTGCTCAACAGGTTATTTTATTTAATCGTTGGTTTCCTCAATTCTTTGTTCAGTATTCTACAAATTTTCTTTTTAATGGAAGGTGGCACAGTTAATTGCGTTAAGCCCAAAACGTCTTAACCACGCCACTGATTCCCATCATTAATCTAGGTATAATAAATTTCGTTTCATTTTGTGAAATGGTTTTTTCTTCGGAGTTGCGGGTCTAATAGCGAAACTTTTTCAGATAAGGGTTTTTATGCCAGACGACGATTGATATTGGAAATAATAATTTGTAAAAAAGTTGAGAAAAGGATCTGAAGTCGATGCCGTTCGGATTAGATCGAGGGAATTTAACGGTTTTTAAAATCGGAATAAAACATTCAAAAATGGGCTATAGAAACTTTTTGAATTACAATCTGAGTCGAGCTGAAACCAAATGAATGAATATGAAAGATTTAATTTAATAGGAATTTACGAGTTTAGTTTGGTTGTGGATCAGGGCGGGATTGATATATTTAAAAATCATGAAAAGGAAAATAATTCCAAACTCAAGACGTGAAATAAAGAAAAACAAACGGCCATTTTTCTTTGGATATAACTCAATGCCTGTTTGTGGCATTAGCCAAAGGAGTAGTTGTTTTCCAAAGAGAATGTACTCGCAAAAGTGGAGTTTTGAGATAAATCAATTTTAAATTAAATTGTCAAGTGGTTAAAAATTTCACAATAGCTATTTATGAAACCAGTTGCGAAATGTCTTATTTTATGTAACGAGTGAATATTTGCGGGACGAGCATTTTGTTATAATACTGTTAGAAAAATATTGAATTTATATCAATCAATACGTCCTCACTGAATATGTGGACTGTGTCCTCTGTAAAATGTTAGTTGTATGTATCTAGGTGTTTTGTATTATGTTTTTGTATGTAGAAAATGTTTGTTGTTACTGTTGTTCTTATTACCGATTCAGCCGGTTGCAGGTTCTGCTGGGGTCTCTATCGGAGTCTATGTTGTATCTCGCTTTTTTCTTTTTCATTTCGGGCTGTTCTTTCTAGGTACACAACTTTTTTTAATTAGTTTTCTTTCATTTGATATAAATCTGTGAATAGCAGAGCGGTGTTATAAAAAAACTTATTTAACATTAAAAGTTATAAATATAGTTTTAAAAAAACCCCACTTCAAAAATAAGGAATTTGATAATTTTCTTATGGATCACAACATCAGATAGATATTGACTAAATTGATATGGGACCACTCCTGGGATACGACCTTTCTTAAAAAGAATTATAGAAAACGGACAACGAGGTAAAGAATTATTGCTGAATATACATAGAAAAATATTTCTTTCAATTGAGAACCTCTTCCCTTTCATACTTTGCTGGCTGTTTGATATTTGATTTGCAGTATTTTTCTGGAATTTGGTTAAGCTAGATTTTTTAATTGCTCTAAGATAGTTTCATCACGAATTTAGCCAATTTCATAGATAATTCCGCGTGAATTGTGAGGAAATTCCAAGACTTCTGAAGGAATTCCGGAAAATAATGTTTGTATGGCTGATGTTGGTTGTACTGTTACCGAAACTAGTTGCCTATTACATTAACGTATTAAATATTTGATGTTATAAATGAATGGAGTTTTCTTTATCTCTTTATTTAAAAGGTATTACAAATTCTTGAATATCATGGATTCCAATGAAAAATATTAAATGATTCCTAAAAAATGTAAGCTGTTGTTTCTAGACATTTATTGATTCATTCATTTATTGACGTAAAAATACAAATATTTATTTTCAAAACAATTTTTTTTTTTTCTTAGTAATCGGCTATATATATTTTTAGGTGTACCTATAACATTTCTTAAATTCCTCAGTTACCTGATTTTTATTATTGTCTGAATAAATTAGGACTATTATTCATTTTTTTAATAAATTCATTAGTTCTAGTATTTAATTGTTTTAATAAAAATTTTCCCGAAACATTTATTTTTTAAATGAGCGTTATATTGCACCTGATCTAAATCGATTCATCAGCAATTTTATCTTAACCAAATGGATTAAAAGCTTATAACTAAGCTTATCTCAGTTACTAACACTGTTTTTTTGGTTTATTTAACAAAAATTTATTTAAAAAAACACTTGCCACTAAAGTTGTATATGGAATTTTTACTAGCTTTTGCTAAAATAGATTTTGATTTGATTTGAAACAAAATGTAAGCCGTAGAAATAACAAAAATACAAAGTTGGTCAACAGAATCTTTAATTAGATTTTTTCAAAATATAATAAAATGCGCTTTGACCTTAGAAGGTCATCTTCAGGCAAATTAAATGTTAATGTACCATATTATATATCTAAATAACTTATAACTTATATTGATGTCTTACCACTATAAGGCATCTATAGACTTGGTTAACAATAATTAAAAGTTAAAAAAAAGATGTAGAAATGTAAATTTTTTTTAAAGATATGATTCATAGGTATGGATCAGTGATTATACCTTTGAATTTAGTTTGCCTCCAAACATCTAGTTAGGTTTGTATTTAGATATCTAACTTTAAGTTATTGCAGATTGCACACTTACATTTAATTTGCCCGAAGATAACTTTATAGGGTCGAAAGCACTTGCAAGCATATAGATATTTTGAAAAAATCTACTTAAAGATCCTGTGATTGACAGACTGTGTTTTTCTCCTTTCTACTTAATCTACTTTGGACCACTTTGAGATATGGATAATATTTGGAATTTATAAAATAGCTGTATATCAACTAACTTAGCTATTTTGTCAGTAATCATTTCTGGTACTTCTGCTTTAGCTTGTTGTACTTTACTGCTTTGGAATTATTTGTTCTAATTTAATAAATTAGAGAGGAGAGAGGAGTGAAAACAAACCAAAGTTTTTAAGATACAGGGTATTGACTTCAACCAGGCATTTAGCATAGGAGTGATAAAGGCCCGCCAAATAGACACCTCCAAAATGGGGCATCTAGAGACACCTCTCGGCGATGTTATTAACCTGCAGGACTTTGACCTAACAAGCTATCCCTAGACACTCCCTAGCTATAACCAGCAGGTTTTTGACGATTTAATAACCTGTAAGACCTTGACGAAGTGAAGATTGCTGTCTATCTGTGACAACCAGCAGGTTTTGACAAGTTGAAAGGCAGGTTATACGTATTCCTGGATGATGTATCATGGGCCTAATAAGACTAATGCACTGTGAAGCAATCCACACTCCCCCATCTTACAGATACAGATACTACTTCTATAAAAAGTATATTGGTGCTTTCATGTTGTGCTTAATATAAAAAGAACATTTTTGCAAATTTTTGTCACATTTTGGCAAATTTTTGGAATATTTGTAATAATAATCTAGTTTTTGTATTAACCGGTTCTGAGATCAAATGTGTGGTTTTTTATTTTTTCTCGAAAACGAAGTGAGATACAAAAAAAACTTAATTGCCAAAAATGTTATATTTTAGTTGCTTCATTAAAAACAAAAACAAAAATTAAAATCTAGAGGGTGCTATTTTAAAAAAAAGTAACGACTCGCCTCGTAGGCTCCCTCCTGGAATTACTGGATCAACTAGAACAGGTCTAAAAGATATCTGATTAAATATCGACAAAATTAAAAACAATTTTTTTTAAGAAAGTGTTACTTACATTTTTCTTATTTTGATCATTTAAATGTGTAACAATGTCAAATAATTATACAGGATGAGATGGCAGATGCGTGACTATCATTATAACACACTGTGATTTTGCATGGATTTACCTAACTAACCTTGTAGATATGTATCATTTTCTTGTGGAATTGATTGTAATTAATGAATTATCTGACGTAACTGCGATTTTCCACATTCTTTTCCATTCTAACCGTGACAGATGTCACAGAAAAAACTCACCTCAACCATTCTAGAATTCCACTCGTAAAAATATCTTGTATATTTTTAGAAAACCGCTTGAAATAGTTATTTGTATTGTTACATCCTTTTGATTTATTTCTTCTACATTTTCAGCTTTATTTTACATCACCTAATTAAATTGTAGTTACTTTAAAATTTGAATTAAAAAAAATATTATAACCTAATGACATAAATATTTTAAAATACTAATTTAAAGTTGCTTTTTTAATAAGAGTATTGTTGCTTGGTAATTCGATAATTCGATGAAAAAACTATTTTTTTAGTTAACTTGTTAGTGCAAAGGTGCAACTTTTCTTTGAATAATTAATATAAAAAACCATTCAAATTAATTAAAATTAAAATAATAATTGTTGATCTACATTTTTGTTTGTTTTATGTCGAATTATTTGTATAATTTGTGATCCATTTTCAATAAAGTATTTGTTTCTAAAAACACAGGTTTTAAATGAAAAGTTTAGTTATATTGATGGATTCATTGTTGTCATGAAACTACTACGATATGGTTTGAAATGTTCAAAAGGTCGCAACGTCAGAAGTCAATAGTCAATAGTAGAACTTTATATAATGAACAGAGGTGTTATGCATTTTTTATAAATATTTAATTTAATTGCAATATCCTCGAGATTATTATTTAAATTTCGGTCAGAAAAATGAGGAATAAACTATTCTATACTGATACTAATGTCTGTTGTTATCTTTATATTAATAAAGTACTGAAAATATATTTATTTAAACAAAAACAGTTTAAAATTAACAGTGATTTTGTCCCGAAATGAACTATTACTCGAACTTATTCGACCCACACGATACGCGTCAAAATTATTGTCAACAGAGGAACAAGTATCCCGATGTCAAAGCCTACGAAAAGATATTACCTAGAAACCAAGTGTTTCCCGATGTAGCGCGTACAAGGACTAAAGATGTATTAGGTAGAATGAGAAAAACGTTGCAGGAGGATTTGTTCTATAAAAATTTGGAGAAACAGGATAAATCGCCGATGTCTGATAGATCGTCGAATTGCAGTAGATCGGGAGATGACTCGAAAGCCATGAGGTAAGTCTATTTATGATTAATACGTAATTGTTTTGTTCTTTTGTTTGCAGAAAGTATTACTAATTCAGATAATCGCAAAAACTCTACGAAAATAGGTTTATTTCATCCTCT
The DNA here is from genome assembly GCA_927349885.1 of Psylliodes chrysocephalus. Lineage (NCBI taxonomy): Eukaryota > Metazoa > Arthropoda > Insecta > Coleoptera > Chrysomelidae > Psylliodes > Psylliodes chrysocephalus. Next base: position 67,393,589 of record OV651818.1, read on the forward strand.
CCAGTAAATCTATTTACCTTATTCTCATTTACGACCGGTAAATGGAACAAAACAGTACCAGATACCGTAACGTTGTTTTGATTTTAAAAATTATGACTTTCTACTTTCAATTTTTGACAAGTTGTAATTTAAAAATATAAGAAATAAAATATTTAAGTTAATTATACAGGTTTTTTAAGACTCACAATAAGAGTAACTGTAATAATTAAAAAAAAAACAGTCATATCCGACAATAAAACTGCGTTCCGCACTCCGATGTTCGCTCAGTGCGAAGTCATGGTAGGGGAAGTAAAAGCGATACAAGCGATACAAGCGATACTAGCGCTAGCTGCAGATAATTCGTGCATTTTGTGGCGATATTTTGTAATTTTGGCATATCAAATACACGTATACATTTTACTTTTTTTTCAAAAAAGTAGGTAAAAACAATACAATAAGCAACCGGAGTTGCTGTGTTGAAAATTGTAAAAAAACAGTGTCAATTATAAAAAATTTTATTAGCAAAGTGGAAATTAAATCAAAGAAATTAATGGATATGTGTACAGTAAGAAAAAAATTACTTTTATTTTTTTAATGATAACAGTAATACTGGAAATAGTAGACATCAGTTACTTGAAAGGTTTTAAATAAACAATAAATATCATTTTACGTGTTCTTCAACGTCCCTTTAATATTAAATATTCTGCCAAAGCTGGATTTCTGTATTTGATTATTGTATGTGGCTGGAATGCAATTTTGTGACTTACTGATGATAGTAAACCACTTTTAATAATTTATTTTATGTTTTCTTTCGAACAAAAATGAAAATATAAATAACAATTCTTCTAATTATACATTTTAACTTCACGCTATTATTTAATGGTAATTTTTATATTTTGACAACTTATTAGACTTAGGCAACTTCTCATACATTTTCCAGTAAATACTGTTGCCTGCCTTTATTTTATTATTGATTTTTATTGAATATACTTAATTTTTTTTAGTTTAAGCGATAAAAATATATAGTAATAATAAATTAATGTTTTACTTGTTTTACAAATTCATATACTTTTATTAAAACTAACATAGGTATATACTTTTTAATTACGAATTCTATTAAAAATTGTATTGTCAGTATTGGTAAAAGTAGTCCATTAGTACGAAAAAAAATTGGCGCTGCTGTCACGCACGGAGCGAATTAGAGAGTTGAAGTGATACTATGAACGTAAACGTATACGTGATAATTGACATCTACGCATGCGCATTCAACTATCCTTCACGTTCACGTTTTCGTACATACGTAAGCTTGCAAGCTCTGGCGTATGCACGTAACGCAAATAGAATAACCTCTTTTTAATTGGGAAAGAAGAAATCCTAAAAGTCATTTTCATTATCTGTCATGACACGTAAATGTCACGATGCGTTTAACAACTTCAACTCATATTTTGGACTATACCATAAACATTATTTTTGTGCGTTGACGTTCACGTTTACGTTAACGTACTGGAAACACTTCAACTCTCTAATAGTTACTTATGAAACCAGTTACGAAATGCCTTATTTTATGTACAATAAATATTTATGAACGAGTTACATAACACGACATTTCCTAACATATTACATACTGTTCAAAATACTAAGGAATAAGTTTAGAGACTTTGACGAACCTATATATATATATATATATATATATATATATATATATATATATATATATATATATATATAGTTTAAATTAAATTATTTACATTCAATGTTAAAAACTGACAAAATATTAAATCTAGCAAACACAGTAAGTATACATAACCAATAATTGAGAATTACACTTGGCAGTTTTAATGCATACAATATGTTTTCTAATTTTGACTAGATTACACAGGGCAACAAAAAAATATTTTTTTTTGGTGTCTGGGATTTTAGAGCTGATTTTAACTATATTTGGGACGCTAAATCTGTACATGCAATCCATTTTTCTCTGTCAGCTCTACTTTTTTAGATACATCAACTTATCTACCAATGTGGTTTTTATTCAGTATATTCATTTATGAAAGTTCTAAAATTATTATATATATTCATTAATGTAGGTACAATGGTTATTGTCACTATGTAATTGAGTTTTTTTTTTTTCGATTTATGGCCTAGGTGTATATACCTAATATGCCAGTCTCAAGTTTGTGTTTTAAATTCTCAATAATATGTGTTCTGTGTAGGCTTTGTTACTGTTTCCCAGCGCCACTTCAGGAACAGCACTGTTAATTAGAACCCAACAGTGAATGGTCGAGTGGGGAATCCTACCAAGGCATCAGAATTAATTTTAAATAATTAAATTAAATGAAAAAATCCCGGCCAATGGTGGGATTCGAACCTGGGACCCTTGGATCCACAGGCAGAAACTCTACCACTGAGCCACCCACCCCCCGTAATTGAGTTAATTCCAGGTAAATCTATAAATAGTGATACCATTGCCTATCAGGTACCTGAACTGACCCTTTTAATCCCCTAACTCGAGTAAGTCCCGTCAGTTTGTGCGTTCTTACTAATGAGAGTAGATCGAATTCCAGTTCAAGAAGAAGTTGTGTGTTTTGCTATATATGCGGAAAATACATGTTTCAACAAAACAGACAAACTATTACTGACTTTGTAAAGCAACCGTATCTTGGATATTTTGGAGTTAACCTTGGTGATCAGGACAAAAAATGGGCCCCGCATCTCGTATGTAAAACTTGTACAGAGCATTTACGGCAGTGGACTACCGGGAAAAGAAAATGTCTAAAATTCGGCGTACCAATGGTTTGGAGAGAACCTAAAAACCACTTCAATGATTGTTATTTCAGTTTAGTAAATACTAAAGGAATCAATCGAAATAATCGCAGTAAGTGGTCTTATCCCAATGTAGACTTGACAATACGCCCTATCCCGCACTCAGATGAAATACCGATTCCAACATTTCATCAGCTATCTCTGATGACGAATTTTTTTCCTCTGTTCGCTGTTCTGATGCTAATAAAAGTTCTGATGCTAATAACATTTCTAATGAAACTAACAGTGACTATGAGGAGACGTCATCAGTTCCTCAACGCTTCAATCAAAATGAATTAAATGATCTCACCAGGGATCTCAATTTATCGAAAAAAGCTACTGAAGTACTGACTTCTAGGTTGAACGACAAAAATTTATTGGAACAAGGAACCAAAATTACCTTTTACCATACAAGAGAAAAGTATCTGCTACCATTCTTTTCTCAAGAAGACATCAGAAAACTGAAAGGTTTTATATACATGTTCAAAAAGGATATACTTCTGCCTTTGATTAGGTATTGTCTGTATCTGGAATATAATTTTGTCACTGACTGATTGAAAATTTAATTATTTCTGTTTTCTTGCAAACTAAAAATGAAGAAAACGAGTATAAATTACATTCGAAAATATTACAATATAACAACTATTTTTTTGGGAATACATTTTGAATACACGTTTAACATTAACCTTTAACTTCATTAGGCAACTTTTCATATACTTCCACATAAATATTGTTGCCTAATGACCAATTCTGTGCACGTTTTAATGATTTTTTTAGTAAATATACTTATTTTGCTTTAGCTGAAGTAATAAAAATATATAATAATAAATAAATCTCTACACTTGTTTTATAAATCTTTATACTTTTAGTAAAACCAAAAACTACAGTTCTTATTTAAGAATTTTATTAAAAATGATACTGCTAATACACGCAAAGTCGCCCTTTAGTACATATTTTATTTAGCGCTGCGTCACGCACGGAGCGAATAGCGTTAAATAATCAATGGTATTATTAGTCAAAATACAGATATTTAGTACCTCAAAGAGATCTAAGAAATCCTAAATATTTTCATTGGCCATTTCGTAAAACAAATTATTCGCAAAACTCTCAACTGTGTAGAATAGTATAAGAAATGCAAACCACTTTGAAGTCTCACTAACTGTTTATTTGAAATTATTAATGACAATGTTCTAGATTTTATCTGTATGTTGTTTGTTTATATTTTTTTACGTAGTGCTCTGTATTTTATTTTAATGCTTATTATGTAAAACAATGTACAATACTGAATAACTAGTCATCTTATTTTAATAGCAACGGTTCCAGGAAAAATTTACGATGAAAATCAACCCCTTGATAGACAAATCTATATTTTTTTAACATCCTGTATTTTATTATATTTCAGAATGACCTAATATTGCATGTAGTATTTTTGAGTAATGTTATGATAATATATACCTAATATGCCCGAAGGTACTCTAGCTTTGTTTTTAGATTTTTTTACTGCGGTCAATGTCAAGAAAATTTCACTTACGGCCTTTGGAAATACAATAAATATTTTTCTGGCAAACAAGTGATTAGTAACAAAATAAAAGTATTGTATTTTTTAAATCAAGACATCAAAATTCATAAATATAATATGGTCGTATTATTCTAATTACTATTAAATGTATAAAGTTTTGCCTAGACGAAGGTAGAACTTACTTGTTGTCAAACAGGCAGATAATTTAATATTAAAGATTTATTCTTAGATTATTGTTCTTTGTTATGGATGAGCGTGGAAACAACTATTAATTTGCTTTGTGTTACGACACTTTATCGAAATAATCGTCGACAGAACATCATCTCTCGGGATGCTTTACTCACGTTTCAGAAACTTTAGTCGTCCTCTAAAGTTATGCCCCTGTTGATAAACAATACAGGGTGTTCCAGTGAAAAGTGTCATTTTTTAACAACTTATAACTTAAAAACGGCTAACGATAAAAATGTTAGGTTTTCACTGACATGTTATAATCCAGCGATGCCAAAATGTATTACTTGTACATAATGCTTTAAAAAATTACCCTTATTCAAATAAAAAAAAAAACGAAATTTAATTTAATATTTTGATGTTAAATATATGAAAGGTGGATTATTCCACTTCTGAAAAATGTCCGGTTTATACATTTGGTACAAAATATAAATGTGTTTTATATTAACTAATAGTCTATATGACCGGTACTTTGTGAGCTTAATAAATTTTTGTCGTTAAACTAATAATTATAATCAAATTAACATAGACAAATAGCTAGATAGATGGATATTTATTGACTACAACATGTGTACCATATTTGTACATATTTAAGTTTACAATAGTACCTCAAGGTACATATATAATGTAGGCATATAATTAAAATGCTGGTCACTAAAATCCTCTCAGATACAACTATTCCTGGCGCTATGGCCATATTTCCTTTAAATGAAATTGTGTACACTGTTGCTAATGCGATTTGTTTATAATGTTGTTTTTCTATGATGAATTTTGTTTTTGATGCATTAGAAAAGCTACTAAAATGATTAAAAGAGAAAGATCCCCAAATTAAACAGTCATATACAACCATAAACATTCAATACTCTCCACACGAAAGTTAAATTAAATTTTAAATAATTTTAATTTGTGATATTCAATTTGGTCCGATATCTTTACGGATATTTTGTTCACATAAAGTACAACACCGCTCTCGATAAAACTTTAACCTTTTTCATACATCAGTCAAGCGAGTGAAAGAAGAATAGTGTATAAAAATTAAGTATTACTATAAATGTTTACACATGTTTACCTGTTGTTGGTTGGCAGCGTAATTTTGGGATCCGATCTGGAATTTGGATAGATCGATATTCTATGGAGGTACGAGTGTCATAATCACACGAGTGTGGAATAGATTTTATGCACAAGTGGCACACTATACTTTTTCGACGACCACAATTACTAAAACCCAAATTTATTTTTTTTTAATAATTTGATGAACTTTATTAACGATTTAAAATTAGAAATATTAAGAGGTGGTAAATATGTATTATTGTTAAATTTGTAACATATTTGCTTTTCTTTAATATAAATTTAATTTAAATTTTAAAATGTATAATTTATTCACTTATTTTTTTTTGTTATATACACCTTACATTAGGAATTTGTAGAGTAGCAGATTTAAAAGGTTTCGATAGCTCCCCAAAATAAGCCATTAAAATGTTTTCTGAAAAGGAGTTCACCTTATTTTGTTGGTACTAATCCATAAATCGTGAATAAGATAACTTTTATTTTTTTCGCAGATGTTTGAGGCAATAAGTCTTCTGTAATGTTATTCGCTATTTCTTTAATATGTGATGGAGTATTATTATCACTACTATTACTTGCACTGTCCATTTTATTATTCGTAATTTTCAAAAATATCGAAATAAATTAAATGTCAAGATTTGAAATGTCCAAATTTTAAATCGGTTAACTTGATTTAATTTTTTTTTTGTATTCTCTTTTATATATAGGCAACCAACATTACAGATGTTATAAATCATTTTACGTTTTTTTTTTCTAAATTAACTAAAATGTTTAGTATTTGGATGAATTATTTAGTTAAATAGGTATTTACTTAAAATATATTATTGCTTTTTCATTTGTACTAAAGAATATACGACAATTTATTCGATGCACAAAATAGTGTGGAATTACCTTGTGAAATAATATTTCCACACTATACTCGGACAAAATATTGAAGATGGTGATTCCTTCCTGTTCACGTACAACAATCATACTATACCAGAGCATAATGAATGGAATCACGCGCTTAAAACTGCAGAAGTTATCGGAATCACGTGCCAACTAGTCATAAATACATGTTTATTGCCAAAATGAATTACGTCAGTGGCGTATAAAAACTATTAGCAAATTAAATGCGGTAATAGTAAATAATATTATATGAAAGTAGGTTGGTTATCTATTTTTGTAGTAATAATCATTTATGTTTTTAATTTTGTTTTGTTTATTGTTAAAATATGTAAATATTATGCCAGTGGCGTAGAAACACTATTGGAACATTAAATGGGGTATTATACTAGAACAAAATATTGAAGAAGGTGCGCCTTAAAACTGCAAAAGCTATCGTTGTCATATCAAAATGCACTCTTCCAGTGTCGCAGAAATACTATATTGGCAAATTAAATGGATATGTGTGAATATTACTAGATGAAAGTAGGTTGGTTATCTATTTTTGTTATAATAATTCATCTATGTTTATAATTGTATTTTGTTTATTTTAAAAATATGTAAATTAAACTTGGTATCACTTACTTGAATTCTAAATCTATGAAGTTTCGCAATCCATTGATTCTGCAGAACTATCACTGGAATCATCTTTATCGTCGGAACTTAAAGTTATGACTAAAGGTTCAACTACCGTTTCGATCATACCGTCCAAGCGCCACATATTATTTTCTTCCTTAATTACATGGGAAATAGCATTCTGCCAATCTTCAAGTTTTATACGTTCTTTATCGGTTTTTAATAAACTTTGAACGTCGGCTATTTTAAAAGTTTTATTTTCTCGAGCTACAAACCCTTTCACTTGCGCCCAAATTAGTTCAATAGGATTGAATTCGCAGTGATAATACCGTCATACCACGATCACGAGCCATTGTGTCGACAACATATTGAATATATTTATGACGGTGTTCCTTTATTAGGTCCATTAATTCCACTTTAAGCATCTCCTCAGTAAATGTTATTGCTTTATCTCGCAGCCATGTTTGCATATCCGCTTTCCTACTGGACATTATCGGAATGCGTTCAATTCGTCGACCGTGATAAGAAGCGTTATCTAGTACAATAACTGAATTTCGTTCTACACGCTGTAATACTTCAGTAAACCATTTTTCAAAGATTATATCATAAATCTTAGCGAAAATTTCGGCTGGTAAATGTGCGATCGCCAAATGAAATTTACTTTTCTCAGAATGGAATTTATGGATATAAAATTGACTTTCTATGTACTTGAACCATAGATCTGGTTGATGCGCCCAAAAACTGGCAGTTTAAATGTCTTTCATAAAAATATTATTATCAACTGAGGTTTGAGGCTCCTCAACTGGCAATGTCAGACTCTGTAGGCATTATATATGATCAAAATCGATAAAAGATACCAACAAAAACACCCCACTTACCCGAAAAAAGGTATCAACCATAAATGGAAATTGCTTTCTTGGGTGGGATCTTCAAAATGTCTTGTCTGGTGTAGCTGTCTTCTCTCCGGTATGGAATCTTCTGTCGGGTGTGGAAATTTGTCGGGTGTGTAATCTTCTGTCGGGTGTGGAATCTTGTCGGGTGTAGAATCTTCTGTCGGGGTCTTATGTTCTAGTCTTGGATGTTATTCCGGGATGCTCCAAAGGGGTTCCTTGCAGTTGAAGTGTGCTCGTTCGGGGTCACCAATTGTAGGTAGCAGGAAATCAGAATTTCAGTAAATAATTATAATTTTATTTTAAAATATAAAAAAAACATTATATGAAAAATGTTGTGTCGAGGTACGTCTTGTCTTTTTCGAAATCAGTAATCAATCAATTTTTTTGTTTTCTTTTTCCATGGTTACCATCCATCGGATAAGTAGGGTGCTAATGTACGCAGCTATCGACCAAGATCATAATATATGTGATATTATAATGGTACCATCTGACATTGACACTTGACCAACCTCAAATAAAAACTGACTAAGAAACCTTAAAATAAATTGACGTAAAAGTCAAAACTGAAGGTAAGACTATGTGGTGCTATGATGTCGCCACAGTAGTCTCCTGTTTTTTTCGATATAAACACAAGAGCGCTATTTTCCAAAAATCCACTGTCACTTCCGATATGGGTAACAATTAGCCGCTGTCCTTTACCTGATGGTGCTTTCAAACTTGTAGATAATCCCTCTATAAAAGCTTGGCGATGACTAGTTAGACTAGTTAGACTTAGATACCGTGTGTCCAGCATTCACCCACGTTTCATCGAGATAGTATATCTTTTTTTAGCGGCTCTAAACTCTTTAATATTTCGTAAATAACGCCGTCGCCAGGACACTATATCTGACCTCTCAATTAAAATTGATTTCCTACACCGTTTGACAAAACGAAATTTTAGGCCCCATAAAATTTTTCGTAAAGTTTCACGGCTCATTAATGGAATTTCTTTGTTTTCTCTTAATTTCGTAAGAACAACTTTAAGTGTTGGGGCTTTGTTTTCGAAAAAAAAAAAAAAAAAAATGTACAGTTCTTCGAATGATTTGTTTTTGGTTATCCTCCAATTTCAACAATTTTCGACCACGGGTATGCGTTTTAGGGGCTTCTAAGGAGCCTTTTTTTGTCTTTTCGCGTACAATACGTTCAATTAAAACAGATACTCCAGTTAAAAAAGAACTGCGGTTTACAACTTCATTTGTAGGAAGTGTCTGTTTCAGCCCATCATACACTTTCCATATAATGTTTCTTTCATCCTTTGATACGGGCTTTCGCCGACGTAATTGGGTTTCACTTGGACCCGCCTTTGAATCCATTACTATTGTAACAATATAATTCTACTATTAAATTGTTTTTATTAAATTTATAAAGAAACCAATATTTTACTATTTAATAAACTTTTAAAGTACCTACCTAATATACTACACAATAAATATAACTTCTCGAATATTCACTACCACTACCAAATTGTAAGGCACAAATATGAACACCTACTCGTATATCAGAAAAGAGCACTTATACAAAGGAGTGTTTATAAAATATAAAATAATTATCGTAAATAGTTAAAGCGATACAAATCTAATTTCGTCGAAAGTTAGTTTTCAACTGTCTTTGTGCCTGTGCTGACAATATTCAATCTGTAACCCGTCTGTCGTTTATTTATCTGAAACACATTTTAAAACCATTAAACACAGATAACGAAGTCATTAAGGAATAAATATATTCATTTCTTGAAAACTATCAAAAACGTATATTTAACGCATTATCTTTGTTTAAATAAAGATGTTGACAAACAAATTTAATAAAGTTTGTTAACAAATACCTAATAAATAATAAATAATTATTTGGTATTTGATACGAAGCATATGCTCTGTCGGAATTTTCATTCATAGACAACAGTGTTGATCATGCATATGACTCACCTTCTCCAATATTTTGTCCGAGTATAATTATGGATGTATACGGAATGGCCTACTTTGACGTTTAAAAACCAATTCGGAATATGTGATTTGCTGTAGTGGTCGTTGAAAAAAATGAATCTAACACTAAACGAATAAAATCACAGATGCTCAATCAATTAATACTAGTTAACAAGTAAAGAGTAATCATATTAAAAATACCTGAGGACAACATACCCACTACTTAAATAATCAGCCGCTGCCTATGCCATTCTTTTAAAATCCCTTTAAATTGAAGGGTAGCTCTATCTCTCTTAATTTTAGTTTTTCGCTCTGACTGTCCTCGCTCATCATTTCTACTCTTTGGTAATAGGCTGTTAAAATAAGAAACTTTTTACTGGGACACCCTGTTAATGAGTAGCAATACGAGTACAATATTTAAGAAAAAGTTTATCATTTTATGACATTGTAATGTACTATATAATAACAAAATAATATAGCATGCTGATTTATAAACTATAAACTAGTATTAATTCACAATACTACCTGACACACCCTGTATTTTATTTTTTCCAGGATAGACACGGGTTACGTGAGTGCGGAGAGTTCGATAGAGAGCGAAGAGGAGAAAGAAGCGACGCATCACATTCTGGAACCGCAGGGAGCGCATACAGGATGTTCGATAAATGGACCGAGGAAGTGCCTGGCGTGGGCTTGCAAGGCCTGCAAAAAGAAAACGGTCGCAATTGACCGAAGGAAAGCGGCCACTTTGAGAGAAAGGCGACGGCTCAGGAAGGTGAGCGAGATTTAGGGATTCGAAATTTGAACATAAGCGTCTCTGTGGTTTAATTAAAACAGGGTTTAAATAATATTTTTAATAACAGTGCCGTTCTAGTGAATAAATAGAAAACCTCACTTTTAAATGTACTTCATTTGAACATTAACTGCGATAAAAACTAATTTAATATTTGTATTTTATTGAATATACAGGGTGCGCCACGTTCAACGGCGCGGAGCCTGGTGGCTAAACTACAAATTAAAATTAGTTCCATATATACAGGGTTTCCCAAACCAGAATATTTTCTTTTAATTTTAGGTTTAACTCTTAAAAATAATCTTAGTTCAATAAAGATATACCTATCTTTGATAATTTCTGATTTATTTGACATTTTTTGAAAATTAATTAATTAATTATTCTTATTTACAAAATAATTAAAAAACTAATTTTTAGCAGGTCCTTACAAAATTTTAAGTTTTATTTCAGTAAAATAATAATAATAATAAATCGTCTTTATTAAGGGAGCAAAAATTCCAATAATTAATTTTTGTTTTTTTTTATTTATTTTTTCTATATAAAGCTAAAAAATAGTATTCAAAAATGTAATCAAAAGTAAAAAACTAAAAATAGTATGAGAGACCACTGCAAATTTCGACCGTCATCTGATAACGAAATGAAATATGCTCCAAAAGCATGTAACAACATTGTAGTTTACCAAATTGCACCTGTGCCAATCCCTAACCTGAGCAAAGTGGTTAAAAAAAATTATTTCATATTCAAAAAATCACATAAAACATGACAGCGACAATTATATTTTCCCTGAAAATTACAATCCTAATTCGTTGTGAACCTAGCTTTTAAACCTGAATTATTAATATTTTTACCTACCTTTTAAACCATGTTTATGTATGAAAGGAAGAAGGATGGCATTGTATAAACCATTTGCAGAGATAGTCAATAATAATTATAAAATCTTGTTAGACAATTATTTTAAACCATAATCATAGTAGTTTTTTTGTAGTTTCTATGGCAACCTGTGAAAATGAATCACAACAATAGGCATACAAATAAATGTTTAAATCAGCGAACATTGATTCATATTTTTAATGATATTTACCTACTAATCGTGGATAGATGTTTTTGTGCGATGTTAAGAGGAAGAAAATGTTTCCCTTTAACGATATATATCAACATATATTTAAATAATATTTTCTGGAAAACTTTAAGGGCAAACAAAATTAGCGCTGTCATGCCTTGTGTGATTTTTTTAATATAAAATAATTTTTTTAAGCCACTTTGCTCAGGATTGGGATTGGCACAGGTGCCATTTAGTAAAGTACAATATTTTTCCATGCTTTTGGGGTATATTTCATTTCGTTATCAGATGACGGTAAAAATTTGCAGTGGGCTCTTGGGCTAAAAGGTCAATTAAACCTAAGCTCAAACAAAATTTTGAACGTAATATTTTTTAAAGTATTTTTTGAATAAATTTATGTTTAATTTTTTTAATTCTAAAGGAAGAGAGTTGTACAATTTAATAGAATTATATACAAAACTTCTTTTAAATAAGGCTGTTCGATGACGGGGTATTGTGTAAGTTGTGACGTCGCGGAGGTTTCGATCATGAATTGTTTTACGAGTTATAAACTTTTTAATTAGTGGGGAAGAGCTGTCAATGCATTTTATTAATTTATGAAAATAGTTACCTAAATGGAGTGTCCTGCGTTCCTTCATATTAAGCCAATTTAATTCTCGTATTTTAAGAGTAACATGATCATATTTACGAAGATTAAATATTAATTTTGTGCACGAATTTTGAATTTTTTGAATTCTATACTGAGTGTTCAAGTCTAGGCAGGGTCCATAGATAAAATCGCAGTAGCTTAGTTTGGACAAGACGAGAGTTTCACTGAGTTTTATACGTAGCTTATGATTAAGAATATGCCTGCTGGAGTAAAGTAATTTTAAAGAAAGATAAACTGAACGGGTAATTTTACCTACATGTTCTCTAAATCTTAAATCTGTATCTAAATATATACCAAGATTTCTAGCTGATTCAACAATTGGCAACTTGGTGTAATTAATATTAATATTAAATTGATTTTTAACAAGTTCCTTTTTATTTTTTGGACCAAAAAACAGAACACAAGATTTCGATGCATTTAGTTTTAAATTATGTTGAAAAGAAAGTTCATAAATAAGTTTAAGATCTTCATTAATAAGTTGATTAGCAGTTAATGAATGATCGTTTTTAAAACTGTAATATAATTGTGTATCGTCAGCGTAGGCTTGGACTTTACAATTTTTTATGGATTTGATAATGCAAGAAGTGTAGATTAAGAAAAGGAGCGGTCCCAGGACACTGCCTTGGGGAACACCAGATAAAATATTCATAGAATTCGAAAATGTATTATTGTAACATACACGTTGAGACCTGTTGCCTAAATATGATTTTATCAACGCAACTGCTGCATAATGAAAACCATAATATTTCAATTTTGATACCATCAACCTGTGATCGATGGTGTCAAACGCTTCAGAAAAATCTAAAAGTGTAAGTACAGTAATGTCTCCTTTATCGTAAGCATCAATTATATCACTCGTTACAGTAGTTAGTGCTGTGGATGTGGAATAGCCTTTCCTAAAACCGCATTGGGTATTAGGAAGTATATCTGCCTTACAAGCATACTCGTATATTTGTTTGTATAATACTTTTTCAAATACCTTGGATATAGTTGGTAAGATACTTATGATTCTAAGATCAGAAAAAGTTTGTGGATTAGATTTTTTAGGTAGTGGCCTGCCAATGGCAGTCCGCCACAAATATGGAAAATAACTTTTTTCTATGCAACAGTTAATAATGTGGGTAATGTATTTGATAATAAATGGCGTACAAAGTTTAAGCATTGAAGCCGATATATTATCAACGCCATAAGCATTAGACCGCAATTCCTTAATAATATTACTTACCTCTTCTAATGTGGCAAGTTTTAATGTAAAAAAATTATTTAAATCATTAATATTGTTGTTATAGAAGTCAATTTGGTTTATACAATCCCCAGATACACACTGTAAGAATTTACAAAAGTAATTATTAATTTTTTCGGGATCAGCTAAATTATTAGGTAAATCACATGATTTTGCAATTTTTACATTAAAATCGGTTAAAGTAGACCAGAGCTTTTTTGGATTTTTGTGATCTTTAGCTAACATGTCTAAATACGCCTTTTTCTCCCTACGAATACAACTTAAAGCAAAATTACGAAGCTGTTTATCATCTTCCCAGTGTGCTGCTGAGCGGGATTGTTTAAATTTTTGAAGAGCTTTATCCCTTTGTTTCATAATACATTTCAAATTTGTGTTCAGCCAAGGAGCTTTAGGCTTACTTACTTTAACAGTTCTTTTAGGGGCATGAACATCGAACACCGATAAGATAAATTGATTAAACAAGTCAATCTTTCTGTCAATATCATCTTCCCTTAAAAACTTGTGCCATGGCATTTTTTCTAAATCTTCAATAAATTCATTTGGATTAAAGTTTCTAAAAGATCTTATGTCAAGTAATTTAGGCTTGATTTTTGGTTTTACAACGTTTAATTCACAATAAGTTAAAGAATGGTCAGATATATGGTTAGTTGGTAACGTTCCACAAGAAGATACTAATTCTGTACAAGAAACGAAAATAGGATCAATAAGTTTACGTGTATGTAGTGTTATTCTAGTTGGCTCAGTAATAATTTGTTTTAGATTGTATGACTCTAAACAAGAGTTTACAGGATTATTTAGGTCAAAAAAATTTGAGTTAAAATCGCCCACACAGATAATTTCATTAAATAAGGGACACAAGAAAGAAAAAATATTGTCACAATCTCTTACAAAAGCATTAACATTTCTGTCGCGCGGTCTATATAAGGCACCTATTGCAAAATTTAAAGATTTTATATTAAGTTTTAAAAACAAAAACTCCAGTTCACTACTTAATTCAAAATTTAATTTTATTATGTGGCATTGAATATTTGTCTTAACATATGCACCGACACCCCCTCCCCTTCCTAATCGATCTAACCGAAAGAAATTATAACCTGGAATATGAATTACATCAGAACTTACATCGTTTGTCAGCCATGTTTCAGTAAGAAACATAATATCAAAATCACTTTGTTCAAATAAATGTTTAAAATCATTAAAGCCTGTAAAGACAGATCTAATATTTAAATGACCAATCTTCATTTTCTTCCTATTTAATGAATATAATTTTCGAATGCATAAACTATAAGTATAAAATCATAAAAATTAAATTAAAACGATAAAAATTTAACTATGCTACTATTTGTTACAAAAAAAAAAAAAACTTATCTTATCTCACTATCTAACAACTCAAAACATTTGGCTATACGAGGTTCATTTAGAGAGTATTTTTATTACTTTTACTATTAACACTAGTAGGTTTTACTGACTTGCCATTTCCTTGCACCCCTCCGTCAGATCTTAAACGAATTACCCTTTTATATTTTTCCGCTTCAATTTTCTTCTTTTCTTTATCTTTTTCTGTTTCCGTAGTATTAGAGGGTTCTATTTCCGTAGTATAAGTGGGTTGTATTGATTTTATTTCAGAGATTAAAACTGACTCTTCTACAAATTCAAATTCTTTAGGAGACGGAGTTGTTGGTTCTTTTCTTGCTGGAGGAGGAGAAAAGTTAGAATCTTGATCCAGTTGTTTTAATTCACTTGCAGTGTATGGCACATCTTCTATGAACAACTTCAGCCCTTTGATGTAAGATTTATTTTTATTAGTTCGCGCTATTTTTAATTTTTCTCCTAATAACTTTTTTCTGCTCGGTCTTCTTCAATTAAATCTTCTACAATTATAATAGATGTTCCCTTAAGAATTGCGCAATTTCTTAAAATTTCTTTCTTTTTCAAAAAAGTTGTTAGAGATAGTAACACAGGGCGATGATTTTGTTTTCCAATTCTAAAAATATTATTTATTTCCCCTACGTGAAAATCAACTGTTAATTTTCTATTGATCAGATCCAATATTGTATTTATTAGCGTGTGAGAGTTTTCTTCTTCCTGCTCAGGTAATCCATAAATTACTAAGTTGTTTTGTTTAAGCTTTCTTTCAGTTACTTTTAATTTATTTTTTATAAATATATTCTCCTCTTGAAGATTATCGACCCGCTTGTTTATGGATTCTATTTCCACCTTAACAATCTCTTTGACTGATTTAAGCTCCTTTTGCACCTCGTCTATTTTGGAATTCAAGTTAACATTAATAGTTTGTAACAACGTATAAATATCTCTTGTAGAGATTTCTTTACTCCCGCTTGTTGTAGGTGTTGTAGGCATTGGTAATATTGGGACTTACCCTCGTATATATGTAGGTAAATTTATATTTAGCAGCGTACTCGCAATTTAACGATAATCCGTGATTTATACAACAAATTACTTAATTACTTAATTTGCAAAATTTACATACCAGCATTTGATTCGTCTAAGTTTTCTCTTTCAATCAATACAATTTACACTACAAAAAATACACAATATCTACACAAAATTAAAAAATTTTCGGAGCGAAACATTAACGTTCTCACCTTGACGATGTATTTCACTATTGTTTTATTTAATTACTGCGTTAATTTAAAAGTATTTCACTTATCTTATGGTACCAATATAAAAGAAATTTTATTTATTTTAAGTTTTATAATGGTTCTCTATACCCATATATACTATTTTGTAACCTATTATCTGGGGACTTTAATATTCACTTTGATAAGTGCACAAGATAAATGCTTACTACTCAATACATTTAATATTGTACATACCATTGGGGAGCCAACTCGGATATCCAAAAGTTATAAATCGTGCATTGACAATACACTAACATTGAAAATGGATATATAAGTCTTCAGTAATCCACACTATGATTTCTGATCATACGGCACAAAAAATAATTATATTTAAAGAACTAAATATCAGTAAGATTATAAAAATAATATTAATCCTACTGATGTAAATAAACGGAGGGAGTATTTCAATAATAGTTTTCCACTAAGTCTACAAATTTGAGGCAAGAAAAGAATACATTTTATGTAAATTAAGAAGTCAGAGAATGTAAAAATAGAATAAAAATTTTATATATTTTATCTAATGTATATAACATTTTCATAGAGCATAATAGGCAAGTAAAAAAGGAATACAACTTAAAGTTAGTAAAAAGTAGATTTGCACACTACCATCAATTAATTGAGAACTCAGTTAATATAAATAAGACCAGTTGGAACATTGTAAAAGAGATAAATGGAAAAAATAATTTTTAAAATAAAGAAATACAGATTCCTTGTAATTCAAATGTAGTATCGGAAAAAAATAATGCATTTTTGTAAGTATACATCAGATGTTAGCAGCATCGATAAATTGTATTCCCTTTTCTTGTGACTTAACTGCTTGTGATCATTGTTCTTTCATGAGGTAAACACGGAGGAGATTCCTAAAGTCATAAAAATGTAAAGAACAAATTAAGCTGTGGTAATGATGTACCGACGAGCATTATCAATCAATCCATTTATCTAATTATAAAACCGTTAAAATTTATATTCATTCCCAAAAATCCTTAAAAAAAATGATGTGTATTAGGTTAATGGACTGGTTAAGAAAGAATGAATCTATCATTTTTAGTCAACATGGGTATCAGGGGGAAAAATCAATCCAAACTGTACTTTTTCAATTTATAAATGACACTATAGATGCATTAGAAAGTAACAAACTAGCTATGGGTATCTTTCTAGACTTATCGAAGGCATATGCATAACTGTGTGAACCACAGTATTCTTCTAACAAAGTTGGACAGATACGGAATCGGAGGACTTGTTTTGTACTGGATTAGATCGTACCTATAAAATAGGAAACAAAAAATGATAGGTACAAAAAATAACATTAAAGGGTAATCAGAGGTAAGTAAAGTAACTATTGGGGTATCACAAGGATGCATGTTAGGCCCGGTCCTATTCATCATTTATACAAATGACGTGAATCATGGCATTACTCATAGCATTTGCAGGACCGTGAGTTAGGCTATGGTTATAGTGGATGAGTATTCTGACGAAGTGGCGTTCGGACGAACACGTCAGAACATGCACGAAAAATCAAATACACAGAAATAAACAGTTGCGGTTACATTACGAGCGAATTTTTCATCAGAACCCGCACGAAGTCGTCAGAATAAAAGATCTTTCAAATCAGTTTGTTTTTTCGGACGAATTTAAATGCGAAATGTGAATTTCAAATATGGATGTAGAAAAATTAATTGGTTTATAGGACATGTAAGATAAAAGTTACCTTAATAGAGATCATTCTTTACAAAAATGGAAAAAGATTGCGCAAGAAATGAATACAACTCGTTAAGTATACGTATATGTCATATTTTTATTAAAGATCTTTATAGAAACAGAAAATTGTTAATGTCATTCATTATGGATATATCGTAACATCACACGAAACTGGTGGAACTTAATATCAGTTTTTAAGAATATGCATGCAAAATAACCACTGTTGATCTGAACAACAATTGTGACATTTTTGTCAGAACGCAGGTTCGTCAGAACACGCATCCACTATAACCATAGCCTTAGGCTATCAGGCAACTTTCGTTCTAGAGTTATTGTGCCAGAATACATACACACAGACAACCAGACGAAAAAAAAGTTTTAAAAAATGGGGGTAAGAAAATTTTTTCGTCTGCGCGAATGCAATACTGAGGCTTCAGTAAAAAGTTTTTCATAAGCCGCCCGCCAATTTACGTAGACACTTTTTAGTACATTTTATGAATATTTTAATGATTCTGATAAACAGTTACATTTTGTAAGGAACTGCCAAAAATTCGTTTTTTATTTTGTAAACAAGAGTAATTAATTAATTTCGTCAGAACTACATTTTCAAAAAATATCAAATAAATCGGCAATTATCAAAGATAGTGTTATATATTTCTTTCGTATATTTAAAGAAAATTCACGATTCTGGGTTCGAGTAGTACAATAATAAACAATGATTACTTTTCTTTTCTATATTTAACACAAATGAGTTAGAGTGGATTATATGTCAAAGATTTGGGGTTGAGGTAAGTCTTTTGTTGCTATATCATATAATTATTTTTACTAATGTGATTCTTTTTTTTTTAGGTTAAAACAAACAAAATAGCCCTTTAGATACAGAGCTTTTAGCGGCACTTCTAGAAGATTTGCTTTACAAAGTGAGTGTAAATTACCGGAAAAATTAATGAAATTAAGTGTAAAAGGCAATTGATTATTTTAAATAAATTATATCTTTGAGTTTTAATTTTCAAACTTATGTCTAAGGCTTATCTGTAACTTCCAGGGATCCTCCGTATTTTTCCATTCAATTAGTACACAATTTCCATCACCATTTGACAGTACATAGTGGATTCAAGGATGGTTCTGCAGCTAAACATCCATACTACAGCAAGAGACAATTTACTTCCAATTATTATCCTATGACTCTTGACATGAGTAGGTTTACTAGGTAGCCAGAGGTAGGTATACCTTGACACGGTTATACTATACTTATTTAAGTTGTAAATGAGCTAGTTACAAAAAAACTAACAATAAAAGGCCTAAAATAATGATTTATTTTATGTAAAATGATGTAAGAATTATTATTTTAACTAATTTTATATCCAAACTATATTTTAAACCTACCTGAGGTGGTATGGGGCCAAATGTGGCTTCCAAAGAAGCGGTAATTAAATCGAAAAAGTTATATGGATTTTTCTATCCTCAAAAGTAGAGTCTTGTTTATGTTTCCTAAACAAAATAATCTTCCAAATAAAATTTTTCTTTGTGAAAAATCCGCAAAAATGCGAGAGCAAGCTTCCTCTGAAAACGTGCTTTTCAAAAGAAAGCTTGAAAAAAAACCTGCCAGTTTTTTTTCCTTAATACCGAGTTTATCAGCTAATTCTAGTGTAATTTGATATATAAGGTTGGCCATATGATAATTTAAAATAATTAGATATCTAATTAATAAGTTCTGTGGTTCTTGATGAGAACAGGAAGAAAAAGAAGACTAAAATTTGACCATTATCTACTCATATTTACAACTCGGTTTTAAAAATATGTCAATTTATGATTTAAAATAAATTATTTTTAAGAAGAGAAGTAATTTTGTTTTTATTCCTATATGCCAAATATAAAATCTTTTAACCCATAACAATAGGAATAAGGAATCTTTATTAAACCAAGATTATTTTTAAGAGTTGAACTCAAAATTAAAAGAAAATATTTGATATTGATTGATTTGAAAAATATAACTTTTTTAAATTCTGGTTTAGGATATCCTGTATATACAAAACTAATTTTAAATTGTAGCCGGCACTGAGTCATATATTTGTATCAAAGGAATTTCAAATGTATTTTGTAGTTTACTCACCAGGCTCCGTCTCGTTGAGTGTGGCGCACCCTTTATCACAAAATACTGTGTTCTTTGACTTCGTACTATCTTGAAAACTTACGTTAATGTGATAGGAGTATCAATACACATATCTCATTGCACAAAAAAATACCTTTTCTTTGATGTGTTACACGTGGTACATTCCCTATGTACATTTTTATGTTAGTGCGTAGGGAGTTGATAGGTGTTAGTTTTCTCTGATGTCGCTTCAGTTTCCCCTTCGTATATTAGAAATGGTTTCAAGCTTTTTCTGATATTTTTAGTTCATTAGATATAGCCATTGTAAGTTTTTAAGATATTACTCTGTAAATAACGATTCTCATTCCTAAATAGTGTACGATTTTTTGAACAAATATATTTTTCGTTAGACACTGTTTTGGTTATCTCTTAAAATAAAATAAATTCATTTATCTTATTCACTTGAAAGCAGGCATCTTAGAAAAAATTCCGACCTTCTGCTCCAAAACAATTTGAAAGTTAATTAAGTTCCGAGGCACAATCAAATCCTAAATATTTATTTGACTTACATCCCTATTCACAAAGCACTTTAAAAAGTTACAGGCGGGCTAAATTTGAAATGTAGAAACGTAGACGCCAATTCAGAGAAAAAACGAGAAAAAGACAGGTTGGACCGGACAATGGCGTGATTTGAATCGTTACTGTGATTAGTTAAATCAGTAATAAGTCATCTTAGGGACAAGCCATTTATAACTAGTTTAAATATTCAAAATTGAGGCTGATAGTAGGCGTGTAAAATTCAATTAAATGAGGTTATATTTCCTCAAATCATTAGTAATTAAAGACTGGTTAATATTTACCAGGAAAACATGTTAAAAATGTTAGTTGACCAAGAATAAAATATTTATATAACAGTCTATGAGTCTATTAGTCAAATAGTCATTATTTAAAATTTACCCGTAACTTACTAGCATGATCTATAAAAAGAAGATATATTATTACGCAGATTGATACTACATCACGGTGACGTATTGTGGTGTCGAGGAGTAGCTTTTACGAGTTTGAGGTTGATCTAAAACAGCCCGCGAAAATAAATTTAAATCTGTTCATGACTAATTAGATAGTCATATTCTAGACCACAATAAGTCATGCGCGAACTAGACGAGATTTCATCGACTGAGTATCTCATACCTTTGTAATTTTTTGTATCATGATTTACTAGTGGCTATTCTAGCAAAAAAATAATATTCATGAATTTACTGCAGGTCAACGAAGCTTTTGAAATGTTAAAGAAAAGAACGTGCAACAATCCAGGCCAAAGATTACCCAAAGTCGAAATATTAAGAAGCGCCATAGAATATATAGAATACTTAGAAGAAATTTTACAGGGATCCAACAAATCATCTGCGGATACCAACACTAGCATAGTTCCTAAAACAGAATACATGGTAAGTAAAATACGTAATTACTCCTCTGACTCATTAATAATTGGATATAACGTAAACAATGAAACCTACAAGATTGTTCCTACAGATCCTTTGATCATCAGAAGGACGTCAGATAGGTACATACGCATAGAAAATGATCAGAAAAACTGTTCCAACGAATTATTTTCTGTTTCGTACATATGAATGTGTTGGCGGATTGTCAAAACCATCCATGGTTCATCACTCCATGTAATATTTTGGCAGTATCGTTTTGAATCACCCTGTATAAACGAAAATAAACGAGAAAGTAAGTGAAATGGTAGCAATACGGTTTTTATATAGTCGTTATAAAGTTGGTAGCAAGATTTATTACGTGATCTCGACATATGGAGTCAACATGTGAAAAGACATTTCGGGCCATTAGTCGGTTTGAGGCATTTATTTTATTTTTTTATTTTTTTTTTTATGTGACATTCTTAATGGATTACATAATCTCCCACTGATAATACCGATCATACTTTTAATTTTTTAAATTGCAAGCGGTGGTATAGTGTGGCTCTTATTAATAAATATTGTAGAAAAAGAATATGGAACAATACTGTAAAAATAATTGATAAAAAAACGTATTACAATGAGTTCAAGATAGAAATATATTTGTTATTAAAATAATATTAATATTGATATTAGTATTTCCAATGATGCTTGATTATGTAAAACTATACTAGACCAATAATTATTACTTCTGAACATGTTAAAAAATCCATTTTTTGTTTCGAAGAATGTTCATATTTATGATTAGATTAGATTTAATTAGGACTATGGACCATGTGGCCTCCCCCACCTCGACCTTTTCAGATCTATTGTGGATATCCTTTAATCATTGTTTAGAGTACCTTGTCTAATTCGGTAGACTCCATACACTGGGAAGTAGTTCTCCGGTATAGCTAGTTGCCCTTAGTTTTTCTTCTCCAAGTGTAAGGAATCTCAGTCTTGCTAGACCTTCGCAGTAGCAGAATACGTGTTCTGCCGTTTCCTCCTCATCTTGACAGAATCGGCACAAGGCCTCTTCTGTCAGACCGATCTTGTACATATGTTCGTTAAGCCTACAATACCCTGTTAATAGACCTACTATACTACTAGTATTTTTCCTATTAAGGCTTAGTAGATGCTCGGTGAGTTTAGGCGATGGTCCTTTTAAGAACTTTTTGGCCTGTCTCTGTCCTGGTGAGTTTTTCCACCACTCCTGAGATTTTTTAAACATCCACTGCTTTGTGCATGTTCTGTTAGTTGTTTTTGTTACACCACAGAAGGGTTCTGGGCCAATAAGAGCATTTGAGGCTCCTTCTCGGGCTAGTAAATCAGCCTCTTCATTGCCCTTGTGTCCCCTGTGGCCTGGTACCCAGGCTAAGGTTAGTCTGTTTTGACTACCCAGCTCTGTTAGGGCTTCCAAACAGTCCCACACAAGCTTTGGGTGTACCTGCATGGAACTGAGTTCTTTTAACGTCGCTTGACTGTCTGAGTATATGACAATGGTTTTTCCATTTACCTTCTGTCTTAATACTTCTTTTGCGCAGTGATGTATTGCTGCTATTTCTGCCTGGAATACTGTCGCATGTTTACCTAAGCTCAGTGAGATTCCTATCTTTGGCTTGGTACTATTAATATTAATATTAGTATTTCCAATGATGCTTGATTATGTAAAACTCTACTAGACCAATAATTATTACTTCTGAACATGTTAAAAAATTCATTTTTTGTTTCTAAGAATGTTCATATTTATGATAAAAAAGTTTTACATCAATTAATTTTGCCTAAAAAATAGGTAGAAACGTAATTTTACAGGAAAGCTAAAAATATAATTATGAAATTTTAAATGTTAATAACAACAGTTTTATTACATTTGTGCGATTTTTAATGATACCAGAAAAAATAAGGCCAAAATATAGGTATAAAAACATAAAACATTTCTTTTAATTTTTTTTTAAATTAAAAGGCGATTTAAAATAAAATACCACTCATTACAGTCTTCTACCTAAAATGTTTTTCAGTTTTTTATTTCAGTTTAAATATTACCACATTTAAATGGAAGGTATTTTTTATTTAAAAAGTTATTAAAAAATACTAAACATACATCAATAGGAACGATATTTAAAATATAGAATCATAAAATGTTTAATAATATTTTGGTATGTAACACTATTGTATTGAAAATATTAATACTTGTCTATTAACTGCTTATCAAGAAGACAGTAATATTTCTAACTAATTACGCTTTTAATCGGGTAATAAAAAAATACCGTAATAACTAAGAAACAACTGTTTTCGTCGGAAATTTTCGGCAGACGCGCTCTGAAGAACAGTGCATCTTGCGTCGCATCTGGGACGCAATGGTAAAAGCGTCTTCGTCGCAGAAAGATTATTATGTTTCCTTTACTTTTTAGAATTGAAAATGTTACAGTTATTGCACTATTGTTCGTGACGACGGGACGTGCGATATACCTAATGTGACAAATATTAAAATATCAATTACACAAACGATTAATAAATTTGTACATAGATTACATTCAAAAAAAGTCAACATTATTTGTCCTTATCCACCGCAACCTTTTCAGATCTATTTTTCAGATCTATTGTGGGACTCCGTTATTTAGAGTATATTATCGTCTTTTTTATTAGACTTAATATATACCTACTGCATCTAGTTACATGCTTCGGGTTTTTTTTTTACCTAGTGTTAGAAAACTCAATTCTAGTCAGGCTTACACATTAGCACAGGACGTGAGTTATTGGTTCCTGTTTATCTTCACAGAACCTGAACAATGTTGTTTCTTCTGCTGGATTGATAATATCCATGTGCCTTCTTAGGCGACATTTTCCTGTAAGAAGAGCTGCTCTTATTCTAACGATTTGTAGTTTTTGATCCAATAGGTCTTTCATGAACTTCATCGACGGTTAGTCTGTCTTAATCCTGGGTAGTTATTCCACCATTACTAAGACTATTTTTAAATCTATTGTTTAATAGGTGCCTTGAACAATGCTTTAGAAACTCCACAGAAGGTTTCTAAGCCTGTTCCGACTAGTTCGTAGGGCCTTTTAATTATTTTGATATGTTTCTAATATTCTAATATCACTTTGTTTTGACTACTTAGCTTTGTCAGTTCTTTTAGACAGTTGATTTCAGTGTATTTATTCTTGAATTTCAGGGCGTAGAAATTTTGAGGGAAGAATGACGCAAAAATACAAATTTTGTGCGTTGCATAAAAAGAGGAAAAACCAATTTTCTATTCCCTCCAATTCAAGAATAGATACCCTGGTGAGATAATTGCCTTCAGAGAAGATGGTAATATTGTGCGTATTTTTCTAGACTCGGCGAAATCGTTGTTATTGACTTTGGTCTAAATATTCCAGCACCGGCTTCTTCCTTGGTTTTGAACCGTCTGTATACCATACGAGTTGAGTCTGCATAGTAGATATACGCCTGTTTCCAGGTTTCTCGGGCTGGTATTTAAATTTAAAAATTTCTCCTAAATTTTATAGGCTATATCAGTAGGTATTCTTAGAATCTTATCCTTTTTTACATTCTGGTATAACCTTATATGGTCAACACTAGTCATTGGGTTATTGGCTTATTGGGTTAACTCGACCAGGAAGCAGTGTTTCCTGATCAACCATTGTATGCGCGAAACGTGTAATTTTAGTCGGTTAGTTCAAGTTTGTCGGAGTTTGTTCTCGGCTATATAGAAAGGAACAGAAATAATGCAAATGGATAAAGAAAAGCGGATAAATTACGTTACCATGGCAACGATTCGCATTTGTTATTTATTTAGCGTCAGTTTGAAACTTTTAAATGTCAAATGTAGATTTTATTTATTCAGCATATCGTCGTTTGAAAGTATCAGAGCAGACTTCGTTCTCTCCATAGACTTTTTCTATTACATATGTAATTACTGTATTACAGTATAGAGAACAATCAGTATTGCGACTTTAATTATTTGTAAGGTCCGTGAATCAGAACTGAGTTGTGTGCTCCGCCATTTTCTCAGGATAAATTTACAGTGTGTCAAACGACGCACTGTGGTTGCCAATCCATTTTATGGTAGTTTTATACTAGTGCTCTATCCAAACTAATCCAGCCAGTTGTCAGTTAAGTTATTGTCAACCCTTCCTCCTTGTGGAAAACCGTGACGCGTACAGATCAGCGGTACCGCTTGAGAGTCCCATTACAACAAATTGTTCTCTATCAACGACGAAATACTATTAGACTAATCCTTTCATTCATAATTAAGTCCTTCTTTATTGCAATCATTAGGATTGTGTTTATTATTATGCAGACATAGCTGTCGATCGGCTGCCGCATTATAAAGAAGCAAACAGCTGCTAATTTGAGAGGGGATGGTTTGGGCAAGTATGTTTATCTGAGGAGCGAGCATGCGTTTTATGAATGATTCAGTATTTACGTCTACTACGCTTGCTTTATTACACTGTAGTCACAATTCATAATTATTACTTTCCTGATAAACACTATACAACTATAATAGTGGCAACGAGAAAAATATATTATACTGATAATAACTGGCATTAAGGATGCAAATATATAATTTTGAAAGCCTTTTGTGCGCTTTAGAGCCTTATGTTTAGTCAATACCGAATTATAATCATAAACAATCCTTGTAACAATACTCTCCCATACTCTCTTATAATAATTTGACAACTACGTGGATGACACCGTGAATGTTTACAATTCGATTTTTATAAACAAAATTAGTCTAGTAGTTTTTCGTCGTTCTCTATATAGTTCCTCATCTGACTGTTAAAAGTGGTATGTCGTGTTTTTTACTTGCTCTTTGTAGTTAGGTATATAGGAGGGGGTAAACAATATGTACTATGTCCAGGTGGTGGAAGCCGTTGTATAATCTGTTAAATTCAAAATATTGTTTTATATCGATGGAGTTTTTCGTTTTTTTGCTGGAAATGAAATAATTTGTTTCTAGACGTCTATTTCAATAAAAAAATCCCTTTGCAAGAATTTTTTGGCATCCGGTTTTGCTACTTTCGGTGTAAGTGTAGGAATTTCCCTAAATCGACAAAATGTAACCTTAATTTGAACAGAAAAATTACATTGCAAGAAAAGTGACCTTTCTAACTTCCCTCAAAAGATAAAATACCACTGTAATTTTTAAAGAGTAATCCATGAGGCAATTGAAGTTTGCTTATAAAAACAATTTTAAAAATGTCCTGATGTAGAAACATTGTAATATATAATTAGGTGCAGTTTAGAAGTGAAATATAGCATTACTTTATTTTATTTATTACTTAACATCGAATCTTTTACTTCCTACAATATATCAATAAATAAAAAGATCGTTAAAATTGATTTACAACTGTCATTATGACACACGGTCTGAGTTTAATATGTATAAATTCGCCCACATAAAAATCTCGTAACATAACATTTCTTGCTAACGACTAACATCCTATATATTATTCGATTTCGACTTCGGAAAGCATAAAATCAGAAACGAAATGACAGCGCAATGTCATAAACAAATTAATACCGAAATATTTGGGGGAAATAAAACTAAAGAAGACGTATACGAGAAATATACAGCGGACTCTAGACTGTTGCATTTTTGTTTACAATAATAAATATTATTAGAGACGAGATTGTGGGCAGAGGCGGCTCCGCTAAATTTTCAATCGAAGACAAATTCCAGGCTCGCTTTAGGAACATAACATCAGGTCCATCGGGATACCTATGTTATTAAATGGAGGTCGAAAACTACGACTGTAAAACATATATTTCCCCACGGCTATGCCAAAGGTACGTAAGGGATGTGGTGATTACAACATCACAACTCACCCAATTCAACATGCATACACCTCAGGCAGATCTACTGATTCAGCCCTTCACCTAGTTGCTGGCCGAATAGCGAGATCCCTAGACAATGTGTCCGCCTTGGTTGTTTTTATAGACATACCTCCTTCCCCAGTATACAGGAATGTTCCACAGATGGTTAGTGAATAAATAAATAAATAACATGGTCTCAAAACGAGCAGTAAATATAAGTGTAGAAGATGTGAATGTAAGAGGCTTGGTTACGAGGAGGTGTTCACAGGGAGGGGTACTATCACCTCTACTGTGAAACTGTAAATAATGACAGGCACTACACAATAGCGTATGCAGATGACCTGGTTATTCTACAAACAGGGAAATTTGAGAACATACTCTGCGAAAGAATACAAGTAGCTGTCAAAATTATAGAACAGACCATTCGCTAACTATCAATCCCAAGAAGATAGAAATGCTCTTCTTTGTAAGAAAAATGATAAAAATGGAAATAAAACCCCTAAACACAAAACTAAACTTTGCAACAGAGGTGAAATACCTAGGTATCACCTTTGAGACAGCAAGTTAATATGAAACATACACTTAGAAAACAGAGTTAGAAGAGCATATATTGCTCATGAACAATGCCACCATACTGTGAGGAGTATCTGGAGTTTTTCCCCAGAATCGTCACATGGACATCATAAAATCTATACTAACATTCGGTGACAGCTGTTCGCAAACTAGAACAAATACAAAGAACGCATGTCTCAACATAACAGGAGGCATGAAAACCACACCAACCAGAGCCATGAAAGTCAGTCTCATTCCTTGATATTTACATCAGAGAGGTTGCTCTAATACCAAAACGAAAAGTT
Source organism: Psylliodes chrysocephalus (assembly GCA_927349885.1). Taxonomy (NCBI): domain Eukaryota; kingdom Metazoa; phylum Arthropoda; class Insecta; order Coleoptera; family Chrysomelidae; genus Psylliodes; species Psylliodes chrysocephalus. The sequence continues at coordinate 67,421,836 of OV651818.1, forward strand.
TCATTTCGTCGAAGGATAAAAAGACAATTCAGGCCCGTGTTTTATATGTTATTTTATGCACTTTACGAAAATAAAAATTATGCAAGTCAGTTCAATATTGTTATACAGCAGAGCTGGGACGAATCCTCAAAAAAATTATTCGAATCACGAATCCGAATCACGAGATGTGATTCGAATCACGGATCATATGTCCGAATCCTTTTTGCAATAAAAAAAGGATTCAAATCCATTTTTTCGGATCACGGATACGAATCACTGTCAGCATCATACCATGGTATTATGCATGCTTCCGAATCTAATATCAATATCAACTATGTGTCTATTACCGACTATGACTTGCATACAAATGATTGATACAAGAAGATGTTGAAAAGAATAAACTTATTTTTTTCCTATAAATATGAATCATAAATAGATTAAAATCTACAAAAAATATATTTTATTTTAATACAAAAAACTAAATAATCAATGAAATAAAAATGTCTTTTGGTTGGCCTTACATAGCACCAAAATTTCGAGGTGCGTCGATTATACCTACAAATAAAAATAATCGTGAGTCAACTTTTCGCGCCGTCGTAGTTTGGTCTCTAAAAGGATCCGAGACTAATATTGGTGATTCGAATACGAATCCTTAAGAATTTCTTCGGCGAATCCGGATCACGGATCCTTTTTTTCTTAAGTATTCCAATACCGCTCGCGGGTCCTCAAAAAGGATTCGAATCCCAGGATTCGAATCATATGTGATTCGAATCCTCCCCAGCTCTGTTATACAGTTGTCATATATTGTACTTTGTACTGTATTTTCAACGGTATGGCATAATCCCGAGAGATTCAAAGTAAATGTGTTTTCCCTAGGTAGTAGAAGTACTATTTTGGTCCCTAAAAACAGGATCTAAAAGTATGGTTTTAGTTAGTTTTAGTTCCTAAAGTGCATACATATTTTTAATGTGCTAGCTGAAGGGGTAAAAAATATTTTTATATGGGCTGGCAAAAGGGACAATGGAACAAAGGGCTAAACTATTTGTACACAGGCAGGCTTTAGGGGTCTCATAATTTTACATGGTCAGGCTTGAGAATTAAACAAACCAAATATTTTCACTTGGACCGACTTAAGGGGTAGGGGTACCAAATATTTTTACATAAGCATACTTAAGGGGTAAAAGGCCCAAATATATTTACATTTTTTTTTAGTTGTACACCCTTCGGATCTCCCGTGCTATACCCTGATCTGTCTTTAGTCTGGCGGCACGGCAGCCTGCAGCTTATTGTACACCACCATTTAAAGGTACTACTACTTTCCCATCCACCAATTCACTCCCTCATTCATCGTCTTTCATTCCACGTCGTCGATGGTTAACCGCTAGTCGAATGAGTCTCATGGTCACCCGCGACGTGACCGGAGATATATCTGCTTAACTGTTGCGAGTATGTGGATGTACACTAAGCTCGCGGCTAGCCTCGCCGGCAATATTTTTACATAATCAAATGGCGACATGGAATAGTTCTTTAAAACCAGGGCTAGCAATGTAAAGATCTTCTACGTTATTGGGCCTAAGTAACGCTTATGCTTTTTTTCTTCTAGGGACTTATCAATGATATCTTTGATTCTATGAACTTGGTCGATGGTCTGAAGTCAAACTAGTGGGTGGGTATTAAGTAATTATAGGATTGAATCTCTTAAGAAGCAATTTTTCATAGAGTTTTGAAGTAACAGGTAACAAGGAGATGGGTTGGTACAATGTAACATCAGGAGGTATACCTGGCCTTAGATATCATTACAACTTCTGCCACCTTCCACATCTTTGGTACGTATCTACTTCAGACTAAAGGACGCATTGATAAGATTAATCATTTTGACAATAGCTTTCCGTGGAAGTATGTTCAAAATTTCCTAGTAATAAGGTCCGATCTACAGGCTTTTTTCGGATTTATATTTGTTTGGATTTCCATATAGACTTCTTTTGGAGAGGTAGCTTCAACGACTGTGCCTTCTTGTGCTAGTTTCTTCCAGTCTTGAAGATCTTCACCATTATTGGAACGTACTCTTTAAACGTTTTACAAATCTCTTTGTTTTTTGCAAATTGTTTCGGGCCCCGCTTCCATCTCTGTTTCTGATTGGTGGGTTATGTATAGTAGGCCTTTTTAATCGTTTGTTACCTTTCCAGGGCGAATAATCCGTACTTTTATCTTTAGTTAATTCACTTAAGTATTCGCAAATCGACTCATTTTTAATGCGCCGTATTTCACGTTTTAGCTGTTTTGATGCTTTGTTTTATCATCGAGTGTTTTCATACCAGCTTGTTGAATATTTTTGACAAAAAGTTCAACTTGTTCCTCAGTTCTTAATAATGTAACGATTGTTTAATTTATTTACAGTTTATTTAAAACACTTTATTTATAATTTATTTATAACGTATTAATTAATTTATGTAATACTTTGACACTAACTCACAATTCTAATTTATTTATTACAATCTGTCTTTACTGTCCAACACTTAAATTAAAACTCTGACTAGAAACGCATTCTAGAAGTCCTGGATTATTCTCCACGCGTTAGATTGCGATGTAAAACATTCGATTCGGTTTCTCGAGTCTCGAGATGGGTCTCGATATGGCCAGCGCTAGACTTCCTGTCGCGGGTACGGTAATAAACAAAGGGTTGGCTTGCGCGACAATAATAATATGATTATTATTCTTATTTTTATAGGTTCATGTTAGTAATCATAATTCTATTATCATAATGCTACTATCATGTCAGTAATAATACGTGAATGTAATTTTTTCGAGAGGTATTTTTTTATTAATCGACTCGGTAATGTTTTAATTGTCGAGGGAATAGTATAACTATTATGAAAGATCAAACCGTTTTGCACGACCCTGCTTAGTACATAGACGAGCGTGTGCTGGCATAAAGTCCGCACCTGCCTTTAAAAACTTCCAGAGTAAAATATTTGCGATTTGGATTTGATCCAAGCGTTAACGAAATCTAGACGGCGTTGGATTAATCGGCTCTAGACAAGCGACAAGCTTTAAATTAAATTCCGCAATCTATACACCAGATCCAAGCGAGAGCGCTGCTGGCTCAAAACTTCTCTTATAATTCTGCTTCCCAATTTGATACAATAATATTAATAGAAATCAGAAGTTGAATGATAATACTGTTTGGGGATATTATGAGTTTGTATTTCAAGTTGGTTGCGTTGTAGACCAGCCGTTTTCCAAATTTTTTTGTGCATTCAATGCTAAACCACTGTTTAGGAATTATTATTGTCATACTCTTCACACAATAGTCTGTGAAGAGTATTATTATATAGGTTTACTTTGTCCGTGCGTCCGATGTCACGTTTTTTGTTTGCACGATAAATCAAAAACTAAAAATAGTAGGTTTGTTCCAACAGCAGTAGAGAACCGTTGGGAATTTATCTGCGCATGAGTGCACGAAAAATGGAACAGTTAAACCGTACTGCTCATGAGCAGATAAATTCGAAACTGTTCTGTACAAGGGTGTTCAGGCTCAAATTCTATTACTGAATGATAATGTTCGATTTATTTCTTGTACTGCCCATAGTCTTAATTTAGCGGGAGTTCATGGTTCTCAGATAAATCCAAAAATGCAAACCTATTTCGAAACAGTTCAACAAATATATAATTTTTTGTTGGATCACCTTTCCGCTGGGGACTGTTGAAAAGCAAACTTAAGACGTCTTTAAAAAGAACAAGCGATACACGCTTGTCATCAAAAGCTAACGCTGTCCATGCTTTAAATTCCTAGCTGGAAAGTTGTAGACATTCTTCTTGAAGAGGTTAGAGTATCGGAAGAAAGTACTGGAGATACGATTGTGCAACCAAAGACGTTATTCTAGTTAATAAAAAAAATTGAATTCATCTGTTACTTGACGTTTTGGAATATTCTTTTAAAAAATAAATAGGATTAACATTTCCTTGCAAGAAAAGCAACATGATGTCTCTAAAGGTGCTCGAATGATTCAGGGACTGTTGGACGAAATGAAAACATACAGACAAAATGATTACACCACTGATTCAGTCCTCAAAGTTAATGGGAGACAAGGGCGGCTCTAAGACGAATTTTCGGGGGGGGGTCATTGCCTTTAGCCATTCCCTTTTTAGCATCTTTTTTGGAATAAAAGGCCCATAAATCGTAAGAATTTTCACCTCGGGGGGCATGCCCTTCCCCCTCCCCTGGAGCCGTCCATGATGGGAGAGAAAATAGGCATTGAGCCAATCCTTCACGAGTCTCGAAAGCGAAAAACAGAAAGAAAATGCCTGGGGAGAAATCAGCGAGTGATAAATTTCATTCTTTTGATTCCACCACGCAGTTAAGAGTCGGATTGTTGCAGGTTCTTGATACAATCATCATGCAAATGGAAGAAAGATTTGTGGCTCTAAAAGAGGTAGCAGATGATTTTGGATTCCTAAACGGGGTTTCTATCGAGACAACCACTTTGGATGAATTAAAAAGCAAGCCACAGATCTTGCCCTTAAGTTTCCTGCTGACTTAGATGCTTACGAATTCACATCAGAAGTAGAAAGCTTCAAATTCCAAAGTAAAACACAGTATAAAAATTTGATTGAAATGAATCCTTGAAAATTTTGCAAGGTATTTATAACCTGTCCGTAGAAAATATTTTTCCAAACATTCAGACGGCCTTGAGAATATTCCTAAGCATCCCAGTGACAACCGCTACGTGCGAACGTTCGTTCAGCAAACTTAAGCTTGTGAAGTCATATTTACGTTCTTATGTAAGGTAACAACGACTAGATTAGATTAGATTAGATATTGAAGGAGCTTTCAACAATGCCTCAACCAGGTCAATAACCAAGGCTCTAGAAGGGAGAAACGTCCCAGTAACAATATGCCAATGGATCACTGACTGTCTAGAGAACAGGATTATCTTATCCACTCTAGGAAAGGCAACCATACAGGCAAAAGTTACACGGGGCTGCCCACAAGAAGGAATACTATCTCCAATGCTGTGGTCAGTTCTTGTGGACGACTTACTCAAAATATTGTCCAAAGAAGGCTACCAGTACCTAGGATACGCAGACGACCTAGCAATTATCGTCAGGGGCGATTTGCAGGTACAGTCTCGGAGCGATCTCAAACAGCTCTAAACATAGTGAACACCTGATGCAAAAAGGAACAACTGTCCATCAACGCACAAAAAACAACAGTTGTACCATTCACAAAAAAACGGGTACTTACAGGTCTAAGACCACTAGTACTAAACAGCACAGTTATCCCATTCGTCACAGAAGCCAAATACCTCGGAGTCATATTTGACCAAAGGCTGACGTGGAATCAACATCTCAAAAAACTCACACATAAAGCTACAATAGCTCTCGTAAGCTGTAGAAGAATATGTGGGAAAAACTGGGGTCTAAACCCCAAAATGACCATATGGTTATACACAAGGGTAATAAGACCCATGATAACCTATGGCGCAGTAGAGTGGGTAACCAAAACTGCGCTGGCAAGTGCAATAGGCCAACTCACTAGCATTCAGCGGCTTGCCTAAGTGCTACTGGGGCCATGAGCACTACGCCGACCGCAGCAATGGAGATATTATTAAATATCACGCCACTGCACATCTTCATACAAGGAGAAACCAGGTCAGCTATTCACAGGCTAATGCAGGGACAAAACCCAATAAGCCAACTACATAGCGCCGACCACACAAGGCTATATCAGCAAGTAAAAAAGGAATAATATTCTAGCTATGCCTATTGATAGAGCCATAACCACATACAAATTTGAAAGAAATTTTCAAATTCAAATACCAGCCCGAGAATCCTGGAAACAGGGACCTCCCGTACAGGCTGAACTCGTCTGGTACACAGACGGTTCAAAAACCAAGGAAGGAGCCGGTGCTGGAATCTATGGACCTAAGTCGAAAGCAACGATTTCACTGTGTTTAGGAAAATATGCAACAGTGTTTCAGGCTGAGCTAATAGCCATTCAACACTGTGCAAGAGAAATATTAAATCAACAAGTATCAGGCAAAACAATTGCCATATACTCTGATAGTCAAGCAGCTCTAAAGGCAATTATCTCACCAGCAATCAAATCACGACTGGTGAAAGACTGTCTAGAAGACCTGACAGAGCTAAGTAGTCAAAATAAGGTGACCTTAGCCTGGGTTCCAGGCCATGCGGGATATCAGGGCAACGAAAAGGCCTACGAATTAGCCCGAGAAGGCTCAGATAAGGCCATGACAGTCCCCGAACCCTTTGTGGAGTTGCTAAGGCAGTGTGCAATGCATCCATTAAACAATGGATGCAAAAAGAGTCTCAGGAATGGTGGAACAACTATCCAAGACTGAGACAGGCCAAACAGTTCATCAAGGAACCATCGGCCAAGTTTACGAAAGACCTACTGGATCAAAAGCGTCAAATCGTTAGGATAACAGTAGGCCTTCTTACTGGACACTGTCGCCTCAAAAGGCACATGAGTGTCATAAATCCAACAGAAGAAGCAACTTTGTGCAGATTCTGTGAAGAAGAAGAGGAAACATCATTCCACGTCCTGTGCCAATGTGAAGGCCTTGCTGGAATGAGGTTTCTAACATTGGGCGAAGAAAAGCCAATTACATGCAACTACATGCGGGAGCCACTGTCAAAGCTACTAAGTCTAATAAAAAAGACCAGGCTAGACGACATACTCTAAAACAAACGGAGTCCCACAATAGATCTGAAAAGGTCGCGGTGGACAAGGACAAATAACGTCCAACTCCTAATCTAATCTAACAACGACTAACAAATATGTCTATAATTTCAATTGAAAAATCGATTGAAATTAATTTAAATTATGATGAGATTATAAACATATTTGCTGAATCTAATTCTAGAAAAGTTCTATTTTAAGTTGAATATTTAATATGTCATTATGTGATTAAAACCAAATATTTTTTTAGTTCAGAGAATATATTTTTACTTATTTTATTTTTAGATTACTTATTTGACATTTTTAGTTTTTTTGTTCTTACGTCTATTTTTATTAGAATAAAATATATATTTCATCAGCTTTTTAATTTAGGTTGGGAGAGGCGCAAAATTTGTGATTTGCCACAGGCGCCAACAAGTCTAGTTACGGCTCTGAAAATACTTTCATTTAATATCACACGATGGCAACCCCCAACTCACTTCCGACACAAAGTATGTACGTTTTTAGTTAACGCCTAATTTGGGCTACTGATTACTTTAAATTTCAATTGTGTTTGTCAAATAGTCTCTTATTGCCAATTTGGATACTAATGAGACAAATGGGTGTATTAAAACAGCAAGTTACTATTTTAATTAATCAATGTTTTCAAACGGAATAACCTGTATGTTATTCCACCAGTTAATTATATTATTTCTACTTACTTTTATTACTTGATACCTCTATGTTGTTTGACAAATGAAGTCGCATTCTAAAGCCACTCCTGGCTGCCTAAACTTGAACAATACAAAGCGCTACTGCTATGCAATTTTCTTACTGCATGTCGAATTCTGCAGTTTGATGATTCGTATTATTAAAGCTCCGTCTATTCAAAGGTAATTTTGTTAGTAAACTCCCGCAAATTCGAAACTTTAAAATTGCACGACTATACGTGATAGTTTAAGTAATTGAGTCAGTTAAGAACATTTGCTCAAACAAATTTCGCTTGGAAATAACGATCAGTGACATTGGATTTCACGGATGAATTTGCCTAGATTGTTCCGGTTCAGTTCCTCACATTCATTTGTGTTAACCGAAGTTTTATTTTAAGTTTCTTATGTCTGGTATTTTCACCTACAGATAAAGCAATTTATTCTGCAGAATGTTCTTTCACCAGTTAAAATCCACTTATCACCAGGATAATGTATTCGGGGGTGTTACTGTTATCAGTAGTCAATTTATAATCGTTAAAAATTAGGCGCATGCGCGTTATAGAGTTTAAACGCGAATTTATGTCATAACCTTTTAAATATAATTCATATTACTCATATCTTAGTAACACCTACCCTTATATTTTTTACTGTTACTGTATAATTTATGTCATTTGTATTCTGTCATACGTCAATTATTATCGATTGTAACGGCCAATTTCATAATCAATTTAAAGGACACTTTAATTTTAAAGTATCTTTTAACCATATAGTTTAAATAGCTTAAAGTCTCCTTTCATTAAAGGCCACTTTAGCTATCGATTATGAAATTGGCCGTAAATCTCAAACATATATCTCCGAGAGAAATTTTCGTGTGTTTACACTGGACTAAACAACTGTCAGACATAAATCTCATGCAATAAATGTTAGATGTAAACGTACCTTAATTCATTGGCACGTATTTATAAACAAAACTCAGCTGAGTCGGACTTGGGTAAGTCGTCCTTGAACGAAAATCGAAGTTCGGTTATATCGCGTGAATTTAGAGATGGGTAGTAACAAATCCGTAAATGTACATAACAGTTATAGATTTGCGAATATCCATCTCTAAATTCCAGTGTAACACCGGAACAACCTAGAACTTTAGAGACGTTGTAACCGAACTTCGATTTTAGTTTAAGGACGACTTACCCAAGTCCAACTCACGCGTGGTGTGAATATAGGATGGTGTGCTCGCGCGCAGGCAGCCTCCGAACTGTGACGTCAGCAACGAGTATTTCTGTCGAAAATGCATGCAGTGGTACAAGAAAATCGCAGTTTATTCTTATTCTCGCTTTTGTTATCATTTTTTTTTTTTTATTTTTTTTTTTACAAAAAACGTTACTATTAGACGTGTTGCAGGTTTGACTGGATAGAGTTTTTAATTAAGTCAACTGTTTTTTACAAATTTAAATACAAAACTAGACAACATAAAGTAGATATTATTGTAAAATCGTTTAGGTACCTACTAGGAAAATGTTATGGAGTGTAGAGGTGAGGAGAACTATCTCTGTATACAAAAAATGTACCTCAAAATTAATAAAATTAAGATGACGCTTTTGTACCAGAGGGAAAAATCCAATTATATAGTTTGACTTTTTTTGACAGTTTTCGCCTACAGTTTTCAAAGCTAACTTTTTAATTCAAATGTCTTAATCTGATATAGGTTCTAGTTCTTATTAAACACAATATAATTTTATTTGGAAATTGTTTTGTTGCTTCTACAGAACCGGCTCTAATTTTATCTAATAATGTTTTTAAAATATTTAATTCCGTCGAAAAGAAGTTATTGTGAAATCGATTAAATTCGGTCTCAACTATACGGGCTAGTTCTAACATTTCTTCACTTGGGTATATAAGGTTGCCTCCAGATATAAACTCGATCCAATCGGGGGTATGAGTTGTTTGACAAAATTTTGTCGGTGTACTCAATTTTAAATTTAAATATTCGTTTTTAAATCTATAAGCTACATATCCAACAATAAATTTTAGGCCTTCTTTAAAAATGGTGTCGGGCATTTTGTTTTTTTCTAACTGCGTTAAAAGATTGTCATGATCTTCAGAAAAAAAATGTCTGTTCCATAATCTGGACTCTGGAAAGTATGGTCAGAAAACGTTTATTCACTAAAAAGATTCGATGTTTCAACAAAATCGCCGTCAGAAAGAACTTTTTCAAGCAACTGTTGGGTTAAACGGATTTCAGAGTCAAATTTGGTATTGTCTGCAATGTCATCTTTTTTTTGAAATGGCTCGAGTAGGCACGTTTCGATACTATCCTCAGTATTTCTGATCATTAAAAATATGGCGAGTGAATGTTTTCCAAGAATGTACCACCGCAACTTATATTTAATATCCATGGGTGTTGGATGATCATTAGTTGCTCCGATACCGCGAATATATATAAAAAAAAATTTCAAGAACATCTAAACATATACATTTACTTAACTTGTAACAGAAACACATACAAATAAATGGCATAATGGGAATATTTCAAATCAGTTCGCTACAATTGCCTCGTTGATGACGTAGGTGCGCGCTAGATGTGAATTTCAACCCGCTGGCAAGCACACCATCCTATACTCACACCACGGATTCACGTAAGTTCTGTTTATAAATACGGGCCTTTGTATTAAATATTATTCATCATAACCTAACAAAATCTTCTTTGTAAGGAGTTATCTACAAAAATGTTTATAACGGTGTATACTGATATGGTGTTTTTGATTCGTTTATTTACGTGAATAGCAGTATTATTTTTTGTAAATTTTATTTATAAAATTGAAAAGGGCTTTCGGCTCTTATGCCATCATTAGTGCTCTACTCGTCAAGTAGTTACAGGGGCTCTAAAAAACTAATCCTAAGATAATAACAAACATTTTTTGGTAAGTAAACAAACGTACATATAACAGATATGTGCCAAAAGGTCCTAAAAATATATGTGATGACTACATTTTTCTTTTTCAAAAGCACGAGGGAATGAAAATCATTGTACAAAGACAAAGCTCTAATGATATAGAATTGAACAAAAAATAAGTACTAAATGAAATGTTATCGTCAGGAACATTGATGTTAACAACTGTATTATGTTAAGCATACTAATTTGTTTTGTAGTCTTTTAATAATGAGAAATAAAAAATTTACAATTGGAGAGACAGATACTGGGTTGTTTGTTTGGTGCAAATTTTGAACTATTGTCCTGCTATGTCCTTTGACAAACCAAACAAATCCTAAATTGATTTTCGTCTAATGAAAAAGGGTCATTCCTATCCCACCATTATCTCCTTTGGAGATTGATTTCCCTTTGAATTTCAAGTTCATTGTCCTGTTCAAATAATTTTACAATTGACATATTGATTGGTAACAATTTTTTAAACTATAATTTGATAATTAACTATAAAGAATTCGTATATAAATTAAATTTACTAGCTCTAATCTTTAGTATTTAATATTTGATTGTTAATTTTTATTAAAGTTTTAAATACAAGTTACTATTTTATATGTAATTGGTACATTATTTTCAGATTTATCTGCAATCAAGCTTATGTTCATGCAGTATATACTATAGTTTGATAGTACCTACTACATTAATATGTTTGTTATATTATTAATTTATAATGTGTATGAATAAACGTATTATCAAGTCATTAAAAAAATATTAATAAACGCCAAACGTCAAAAAAATTAGAATTAAAAAACGAAAAAGACGGCAATAACCATCCAATATCATGTCCGCACGATTTCAAAACATTATCATTCAAAACGTTCAAACATCTTTTTCGAATTAATATTTTCATCTAGCGCCGATTCCTCAAAATCTGTTTAATATCCGATTAATCCAGACATATATTTGTCAAGTCGTTCCTGCGATACAAATTTCGAATTTACTCGTTCCTAACGGGTCGATAAATTTTTCAAAATTGACGCGCGACTAATGGAAACTCTTTGATGTTAACATCGTTAAATATGCCTAAATATTTCATCTACTCGAGAACATTTAAATAAGTACGTACGAAAATAACCACGAAAATAACGAAAAAAAGGCGGATAATACGGTTTTTGTACGGGGTAAGATCTCCGAGCAAATATTTATACTTAGAGAGGGAGCGTGTAGCGAGTTTGTCGGCGATTGTTCTCAAGATCCATACCTACGATATATTAGTCATGACGAAATTTGTGTTCCACTGACAATTACAGTGACAGTAGAGGTTAAAAATATTCATTAATATTTAATTTCTATTGTTTTCAAGATTGTATTCATTTAAACATTAAAAATAATTTGATTACATACCTTTTAACAACTTTTTTATGACCTGCAAACAATATTTTAAATAAAAAAAAGAACTAGAAATATATATAGCAAATTCAATGACAGAATGGTTTGTTTTTGTTAAAATTTAACGGTCAGTAGAACACAAATTACGTCACATTGATAAATAGAGACAGTGTCGGATTGGGCCGTCGGTCTACCTGTCAAAGATCGATAGGCCCTCGTTGAAGCAGTGGGTGCTCGTTCAGGCGGTGGGCCCTCGTTTGGTCAATGAGCGCTCGTTTAGTCAATGAGCCCTCGTTTAGTAAATGGGCCCTTGAGAACAACAAATGCGAAGAAACCTTCTGAAAAGAATCAGTGTGCAAAGAGGAGCTTTTTGCTCTTCAAGGAATCGGCCCATGAAAAAAAAATGATAGATGGCCCTGGAGGTCCCAAACCGACACTGCATAGAGTACTAAGGAAGTGACGCAGCGGGCACAAGGGGAAGGTAAAAATAGACTCTCTGATTTAGTGGCGTATCATTTCTTTGGTTTTCTCAGTTTTTATTAATAAAGAATCCATTTTTTTTACTGTTTTTAAATTAATTGTTGCGCCTGGTGCAAGAGATCGACGACATAGTCATATTTGCTAGAGACAAATTTGAAAATATCCTATCCCAACAAACAATTTGTGTAGGGGAATAAAAAGCCCAATAAATGTTACCCTTAAATTACAATGATGGCCACAACTTTTATAATTAAAAGGCCGTCATATATACGTCACTACGGCCGATAGTCGGACCGTAATCACTTAGTCATCATACTCAGTTAATAGGCTTTCATTTCCCCTTTAATGTCTGTAGAAATAAATATATTGATGAAAATATAATGGGAAATTGTTAGCCTTTTACTACATTAATACTGACTGATGAATAAAGGCCATGTGACAGGCACATGACCAGACAGACCATTCGATAGTTTTATTAAAATTTATAAAAAGGCAAAGTTTAGGAAAAACACTAAATACACGTTTCAAAATTAATACATATAAAATACTTACTTATTATGCTCCGAAAAAATCCATATTTCAAGAAGAAAGATTAATTTCAAGTTTCAGACACTAAACATTTTTAAATATACGCATGTATTTGCACACAATACCAACGCTTGCATTTCCCAAGTATATATAAACTTATAGGTTATGTAACCTACACAACCTGGTGCATTTGGCACGCTACGTATCAAATAGAGAAGAGAGAAACATAACATAAGAATCGCAGTCTATAGAACGAAGATAAGCATCTCAATACATACCGTATTGAAAGATGAGAATCCCACTGCTGTCTCGATTCTTCTTCTTATCTAAAACCAGTATTTGTTAGCTGATGATAGCTGATAATAGCCAGGCGGCAATAGCAGTTAAAAGCCATTTGATTTTGATCGTGCTTTTATCCAATACAGTTAGTTATCCTTCATAAGGCCATCATTAACCAACATAATGCTAAGCTACTATCAAAAGGCCAACAGTAAGCTTTGAACTTTTAATCATCGCATTCAGTATTCCTACAACTGCAGCAAAAGGCCAGCAAAACTCCGATAATTCATTGTTTGTTGGGGTAGGATATAGTAAAAAAAAACTAGAACAGACAGAATATGGTTCCGCGAGGTGGGACTTTGCAAAACCGTCAAATTATACGAAATAGATATACAATGAAAATAAAAGTAATTTAAATAATTATAAAATCGTGCAGATGCAATTACAAATTGAGTTTTCTGATTTTATCACAGATCTTCCTAACAAAAAATAATAATAGAAATCGGACGTGCTAAAGAATTATCGCTCCTCTTTTTTGAAGTTGGTTAAAAAGAAATCAAATATCTAGACCTAACCCAGGAAAAGAAAATTCTCTGGAACATACATAAAAAAGAAATTAATTGAGAGCCTCGTCTTTTTTTTTTGAAGTCGGTTAAAAAGAAATCAAATATCTTGACCTAACCCTGGAAAAGGAACTTGTCTGGAAAATTTATAAAAAGGAAGTAGTAAAAAATATTTAGACGAATTGAGCACCTCCTCTTTTTTTTGAAGTCGCTTAAAAAGAAATCAAATTTCTAGACCTCACCCTGGAAAAGAAACTTCTCTGGAACATACATGAAAAGGAAGTAGTAACAAAAAAAAAATATTCCGACGAATTGAGAACCTTGTCCTTTTTTCGTAGTCGGTTAATAAGGCCACAAAAGCCCTAATGCAGGAACATTGCCAGGGCCGCCCCAGGTCGGGCCCTGGGACAACTTTCTAAGTCGGGCCCCACGACAATTTTATAAACAAATTAAGCCCTTTCAATATAACATTTCTAAAAAAAGGAACCTGCAGCAAAACAAACTTCTCCTCCTTTTTAGTCTCTAAAAGCTGCCGGGCCCCCTTTATGCCGCTACCGATGAATCTTATATAGTTTGTAAACTAGCTGGATAATATACAATCCAACCAAAATATAATAATAATAATAATAATAATAATAATAATAATAATAATAATAATAATAATAATAATAATAATAATAATAATAATAATAATAATAATAATAATGTAATCATATAACAATAGTGGATAAAACAATTACAGAATTATGGATTACTACAATAGTCTGGCCTTTTGGTTTTATACAGTGCCATTAAAACAAAAAAAAAACAATATTTTAGTAGAAATATAATTATCCATCAAAATTGCCAGCCATTTGGATAGTTTGTATACTATCCAGCTAGTCTACAAACTAGCCAAGTAAACTCTTTAACCGTAACATACAAATCAATAGTGAGACCTTACGAAGCTGTAACCGTATCCTGGATTAACAGAACTAGTTTAGCTACTTGCGTGAGCTAATATCTCAAAGGTACAAAGACTAGCCTGCTCGCTAGACAGTGTTTGCATCACTGGATTCATCAGTGTAATGATAACCTGTCCTCCAGCTGCAATGGAGGTTATCTAAAACCTCGCTCTTCTACATTTAATGGTAGAAAACGTGGAAAAACTTAGATTAAACTTTAGATTAAAGTCTTTAATCTAAGGACAAAAAGGACGAGATATAGAATGATCAGGACCGGAGTAAACAAATGGAAGTGCACAATTTTTACAATGCTTTAATTTGTATTAGACTTTCTAAGTAACTACTTTTATTTGTTGAACTATTGTCAAACAAAATTGTTTTATTGAATACATTATTGTGGTATTAATTTTGAGTGTTTTATTCCTATTGAATTTTTAATATTATTAAATGTTTGTTTCTTTTTAATTGCAGAATAGCGTGTCAAACCAATTCATCTGTGAAAGGCTACAACAATTTAGTGAACCTTTACAAAGATTTCATTCAACAAATGGTAAGTAATTTATATCTTTTTTATTGATTTTATTATTACAGAAACAAAAAAGTATTTATATTTACCAGGTTTTCTTGAAAATGGATAACTAACAAAACCGTTTATTCCAAAATAACAGAATATGAATATTAGATCGACCAATTAGGCATCTTATTATTTTTATCTCCACATATGTACATTTTTCGTTAAATTCAACGATATAATTTTTTAATAAAGTCCTTTATTATTATTTTATTAGGTGTTATGCGATAACTTATTTCTCTAATGCCGTCTATTCTAGATTCTTGTGTTTATGAGTTTCAAATAAAGATCTCAATGAATCCAAACTGTTTGCCAAACAAAGCAAACATTCGAAATAAACGACTCACTCGTACGTGCAACATTTGGTCCCCGATATTTATAAAGCGGTCTTTAAGACCCTGAGGGATATAAATTTTATTCGGTAAACGTAACTTATTCGAAGGAACTCGACGGGCCGGAGATAAGACAGATGTTTCCTTTCTTAATGCCTAAATCGTGTCTTCGTGACCGTTTGGCAAGCTCCAGTCAAAATATCACAGAAATAGACAAATTAGACCGGTCTCGGTTTATAAGTTTTAGTCGCGCGGGACCGCCCAGGTCATAAGTCAATGGAACCGGCGGAAAATCAACGTATTTGTGCGATGAAATCCGGAAAATTTACGGGAATCGCACATATGGACGTTCGTGATAAATTTGTATGTCAACTGAATTATATTGTAGATAAACGCACGTGGCTTAACTTACAGGGAATGGCAAAAAGGTGAAGACAGTAGTCACCGTGTCCGAGAATAAGTTTAGTCAGATATAAATTAACAGTAATTAACCTAAAACATCGTAAAAGCATAAGGTGTTTCATATTGAAATTTGCAAACGTTAACTGTACAAAGGAGGGCACTTAGATGATTCGAAATTAGGGTCTGTCGTGCTTAATTACCTAGATCAGCCGTTCCAATTTTTTTTTCTTGCAAACCCCTTCTAAAAACCAAAATAAATTGTGGAACTCATGTGTAGTTATTAGTAACAGTAAATAAAACAGTAAAATTCGGTTGATTTTAAAAAACTAGAACATATTCGTAAAACATTTACGGGCAAACATTATTAAAGTTTTTTTGAACAAGGATAATTTCCTGTAATAGAATTTTACGTAAATAAAAGTTCTTTGATTATATCAGTCATTATAAGTTTTATTTACCATGCACAACATACAGGGTGAGGCACCGAAAACGAAACAGATCGCATATCTTGAAGACACATTTTTTTTTGGAGAAAATGCAAAAAGAGGTCGATTTTTATTTCAAAGGGGACATCTTTTGATCATATCCTCAACTTTCCTACATCCCTCCCCACCCCTTTGTCACTATTACCAATGAAATTGAAATAGGCAAAGTACTAAGTGTGACACATCATTGAAAAGGTAATTTTATAAGGAATTTGACTGTGTGACAGTTTATTATGTAACTTTTGATTTTTGCGCCATCTTGCTGGAAAAATTTCCGTATTTTAAATAATTATACTTCATTTGAAAGTAAAACTCATTTAATAGACAATTTATAATAAAAAAAAATAATAGAAAAGTGAACATAAAAATTAAATTGAAAAATTTAGGACAACTCCCATAATTAAAAACTAAATTACTTCAAAGTAAATGCTCAAAGTGTTGTCCATTAACTTCCATACACGAATATAAATTATTCTCAAATCTTTGTCTGACGTTTTGGAGCATTTCTGGAGTTATTTGACGACATTCGGGAATAATACGTTCACGTAACTCTTCTAAGGAACCTGGCTGAGTGGCGTATATTTTACTTTTCAGATATACCCATAAAAAGTAATCTAAGGGGGACAGATCAGGAGATGGTGGGGGCCATTCAGTAAATCCTCTTCGTCCAATCCAATGTCTAGGAAAGTTTTCATTTAAGTACTGACGAACCGTTGCAACAAAATGTGGAGGAGCCCCGTCCTGTTGAAATGTTAGGTGATCTTCAAGGTATCGGTTATCGTTTTCTATTATGTCTGTTAACAGTGGATCAACGGTGTTTTCGAGTAATTCCAAATATATATCCCCAGTTAAAGTACCTGGTACAAATAATGGACCAACAATACGATCGCCAAATATTCCAGCCCAAACGTTTAACGTTTCTGGGTGTTGAGTATGCGTTTCATGAAATACTCTTGGATTGGAATCTGACCAGTATCGACAATTAGGTCGATTGACAGTCCCGTTAACATAAAAATTGCATTCATCTGAAAAACAAATGTTATAAAGAAAATGTGGATCTTGTATTCGCTCCGTGCGCGACAGCAGCGCCAATTTGTTTTGGTATTAAAGGAGTATTTCTGCCTATACTGACAAATACAATTTTTAATAGAATTCGTAAATAAAAAGTATATATGTTAGTTTTAATAAAAGTATATGGATTTATAAAACAATTAAAACATTAATTTATTATTATTATATATTTTTCACGCTTAAATTGAAGAAAATTATGTATAATCATTAAAAATCAATAATAAAATATAGGCAGGCAACAGTATTTACTGGAAAATGTATGAGAAGTTGCCTAAGTCTAATAAGTTGTCATTGAAGAAACCATTTATAATAGCGTGAAGTTAAAATGTATAAAAAGGATCGCTACTTATATTTTCATATTTGTTCTAAAGAAAACATAGAATGAATTATTAAAACTGGTTTCCGATCAGTAAGTCACAAAATGGCATACCAGCCAAATATTATAATCAACGGCAGAAATCTTGAAATCTAGTCCTTGCTGAATGAACATTTAAGAATAAAGGGATATTAAAGAACATCGTAAAATGATAATTTATTGTTTATTTAAAAACTTTCTAGTTTCTGATGTCTACTATTTCCAGCATTACTGTTATTATCACAAAAATAAAGGTAATTTTTCTTCTTATTGTACACCTATCCATTTATTTCTTTGATTTAATTTCCACTTTGTTAGTGAAATTTGTTATATAAGTTTCACTGTTTTTTTTGCTAGTATTTGTACAATTTTCAACACAGCAACTCCGGTTGCTTATTGTGTTGTTTTTACCTACTTTTTTGAAAAAAAGTAAAATGTATACGTGTATTTGATATGCTAAAATTACAAAATATCCCCCTAAAATGCACGAATTATCCGCAGCTAGCGCTAGTATCGCTTTTGTTTCCCTTTCCATGACTTCGCACGGAGCGAATAGCATGCTCGCTCATGATGTCACAAAATTGCAAGCGGCGATCAAAATCGTCTTCGTTAAGTTTCTGACCTAATTGAATTTTATAGGGATAGAATTTGTTGGCTTTCAAAATTCTCCTGACGGTACGGTCACTTACTCCAGATAATTCTGTACTAAGAGTTGGATCTGCAACAACTTGTCCTAAAACGGCTACCTCTACGGCGTCGTTTCTTACTGGATTTTGAATCTGCCGTTTTTTATTTTGAACAGATCCTTTTGTCGAAATTTTGAAATAAGTTCCAAAACGTACTTACGTTTAACCTGTTTGTTTGGGTGTCGCTCATTGAAAATTGTACAGGCACTGTTAGCACATTCGTTATTTTTCAAATAACATTCAACAATTTCTACTCTCTCTTGAATAGAATAAACCATTTTTATATTTCACTCGCTAATTGACTTGAAGTATCAATGACGCTAAACTAAAAAACAGACCTGGTAGTTATGGCAATAAAAACCTTTATTTGCTTTACGAAAACATTCAATTTTATTCCAAAGGTTATTATGCATAAAATTTTTAAATTTGGCTTTCACATGACAATACGCTTATTTGAACTGTCACATGTCACACAGTCAAATTCCTTATAAAATTACCTTTTCAATGATGTGTCACACTTAGTACTTTCCCTATTTCAATTTCATCGGTAATAGTGACAGAGGGGTGGGGAGGGATGTAGGATAGTTGAGGATATGATCGAAAGATGTCCCCTTTGAAATAAAAATCGACCTCTTTTTGCATTTTCTCCAAAAAAAATATGTCTTCAAGATATGCGATCTGTTTCGTTTTCGGTGCCTCACCCTGTATGTTTCGGAAAATAAATTTTTCAACTTTCTGGTGCAGTCAAATTATAATTAAAAAAAAACTATTGAGGGACAATGGAATACAATTAAAAATTAGAAGTGTGACTAGCCATATGTGAATGGTTGAAATTGGGTCGCGGAAATTTGTACGAAAATTTTTTTTCGAATATTTCTGTTGGAAGGAATTTTGTTCGAAAGTTATTTTGTTCGAAAGTTATTTTGTTCGAAAGTAATCTTGGATTTTGTTAAAGCGAAATAATTTTGTTCCGCAGCCATCTTCTGTGTACAGTAGACATAGTACTTCGTCCACGCCACTGAAGATGTCTGACGCAGTTGCAGCTGAAACGTTTGGTAGTACTAACCAAGTAAGACCACGGCATAACAACCTGGAAACAAACAATTAAACTTTCCTAAATATATTCCTAAAATATGTAGATAACATACTTATCAAGTATATAATCGTTTAGTTCCAATTTTTTTACGATAGAAATAACTTAACATCTATTTCCTTTTACATTTTTCGATACTTCTTATAGTAAATTATCAGTGAAACCAAAATTACATCACATTAATATGGCGTATATTTTTCTCTCACTCACAAACCTAGCGATTAGATCAGGGTATTTTGTTACTAGAGTTAGAGTCTAGACGTCTAGCACCTATAGAGTGTTGAACGTTAAACTATGATTTGTTAGGAACTGTTTGGAACTTTAGTATTATACTCATTATAGTGCTGTATAAATACATAGTGAAACATTTTTTTCTTTACTACCATTAAAGACTTAAAATCTGAATACCTACACCACTGGACTCGAATAACGTAAGGTAGCTAATTAGAAATAATATAAAGAAAACGCAAAATAATACAGACACTCTTTCTGGATTGCCTCATTCTCTCTCTTTCTGAAATTAATCAAAAGAAACTTTTTCCGATTTCTATTTTAACCCGAAAGCTCGCCATTAGCCTCGGCCAATCTATTCTACAAAGTACTTTTATTATGATATAGTGGCGGTATTCTTTAGAGCTACTTGAAGTCCGTTCCAAGACGTTAGATAAATAAACTCGCCAGATGTATGATCATACGCGTTGCTTTCCTATGTACGATGTAACACGCAGTAATTAAAGCTTTAACGACATATTTGCGGACAAATAAAATGATGTTATGACGCTTTAAACGATCAACGCTATCGTTTCGCAAATTTTCAGAAGAGATTTATAAGCAAAGAATGGTATTTCGATGAATAGGAATCAATTTTTCTGAGTTCTCAGTCAGAAATTATGCGTCATAGAATTTTGGAAAAAAAAATATTTAAAATATTCAAAAATATTATGATAAAAGTGGTTAGGCAATGACTATTAAAGTTATGTAAACATACTTAGCTAAACAAATATTAAATCAAATACAAGAGTAGTTTGTGCAACAAGAGTGAATATGGTGGCCATATCGCACGAAGACGTCTGAGTACGATGTGGACAATCCACTCGAGTTGAACAGTATACTTTTCTACGAAAATTTACGAATAAAAAAATATTTTAGGTTATTAAGACAAAATAACTAATTTTAAAATAATTTATGGCTTTCAATAATTTTTAAAATAAAATAAACGAAAACAAAAAAGAAAAAAGTTCATTTTATTTTTCCCCATCCGAGAATCGAACTCGAGTCTTCCGTGTGGAAGGGAAGAACGCTAACCACAGGACCACCTAATCTTTTATTTTTGTTGTTTTAATTCTCGTAATTAAATTGACTTTATATAGTTTTATTTAAATTAACAATTTAATTATAATTATACACGAAATAAAAACAGAAATGCTAATATTTATCGATTCTACACAAGAATAACCCATTTTAATGTATGTTTAATCTCAATAACTAAAAAATATACTGACAATTAGTTTGACAGAATTGTCACTTATTTAAAATTTTAAAAATAATAGCAGTCGGTTGATCAAAATATGAACGGTGATTGGTGGATTTCATTTTCTCAGTGTAACTAGAATGGATATGAAGTATATTCGTTCAGTTGAAGGCAATATCTTACTTTTTCGTTTTATAATCTGTGCGTAGCGGGGAGTAGAAAAAATATATATCGTATTCTCATTTATCTATCAAAACATCAAAACGCTATTAATTTGTAGGTTAAATTAACTAAAACTAACCTCTATATATATATATCGATCGTTCTGCGCAAGTCAAGTCTAACAGTTCCACAAAAATAGTCGATATGAGGGTACAGAAACGATTCCGGAATCATCCATTTTTTAATTGGAACGACTTTTGTATCAACCCGCACATCGTACATAGTACAGATAGGCTACCCCTGTATAAATCTATACAATGTTGATGTCGCTCTAATAAAATCATTGTTTCTTTTTCTAATGCAGGCTTTCCCGCTCATATTAGAATCTTCATCAGTAGCGTACGTAAACGGATTGCATTGGGTTATTTTAAATGTGAAAATAGTGACTGCAAATAGATTAAAAAGGTACAAAATAATGTTTTAAAAGATAGGTACGTTTTTATTAAACTGAAAACAAAATATGACATTATTGTCATGTCAAAAAATATAATAAATATTGTATTGCTTCTAAAACATTTAGAATTACAGTAAGGATTTGGAATTCTATAAAATATCTATCCCTGTTGAAAACCTATACAATGGTAGAACTGAAGAAATACATAAAGCATTTAATTTAAACATGACAAAATATTCCTAATAAGAATAAAACAAACCAATATATATACCTATTTAGCATAAGTAGAAGTATTTCAGGATATTAAAAAAAATATATAGGAATTTAATTTACTTTTCTAATGACTTCGTTTAAAATATAAATTATCTAGTTACTTTATTTAAATTAGGTAACTAAATATTCTTATATTACTGATCATAGTTTATATTTTAGACCATGTACAAATATATACAGTATGCGTCCAAAAACTAATAATTTTTTTGATATTGCACATACTTTTTCACTCATCTTAATTGTGTCTGTAATGTTTTATTTCTGTTTCGCAAGTTTGAAGCAGTACTGTTGGCACTAGAAACTTCAATGTAAATTTACCAAAATATCTAGGTTTTCTGACATAGGTATTCATTTACAATTTAATGTATCAGCTTAGATTAAATCCAATGTTTGATTTACTTTTTAATTAATGATGACTCAAATTTTGTTGATGAGAATTTCAGAGTCATACCTTGAACTTAATATTGAAGTGTATGAGGTACTTTTGTTCAAACTATAACTTCTTTTATTTGTTGGCAAGTTTAATATTCTTAAAGAAGGCCCATAATCAAACTTATTGTGTATCGATACCTACATTTACATGATAAACAGATGGTCAATAAAAAGTAACGCCGTATTAATACATAATATGCACAAACAAGATTAGTAGCATGTATACTGAAATATTATCATAACATTGTGTTCAATTGCTAATAATAGTGTGTCTACCAAAACCAGATAAGAGCCATGTAACTTATTTTTTCTAAATTTATTTAGTCCGATTACTAATAGTGTTTCTGCCAAAACAACATAAAAGCCAGAACACTTATTTTTGTTGAATGTATTTGTTGAAATGCTTCAACTTTTTGCCCAAGTCATTTGTTTTACATAGAGATGTCTCTGGTCTTTCTCGATTGGTCCGAAATCGACAAGCTTATTATGTCACCCTTTCTTTCCAAGATACAGCTAACCTTCAAAAATTAATAGATGATAACACGTGATGCCCTAATCCCCGCGGTGAATGAATGATTAATTGGTCAAGCTGTAACGAGTGATTGGTCAAGTAGTAACGAGAGGGGATGCTGCTCCTCTCCATATTGTTTGCGCGTTAAAACGGCCAGAAGCATTTCTTGAAACACCGAAAAATACCGAAACAACACTGAAACACCAGCTTTTCGCATTGCTTGAAAAATACAAGCCATGCCGGCAGAAGAATTCCTGAAAGAGTGAAAAAAAGCACTGAAAATACTTACAAAAAAGTGCACATTAGTAATGCCAAAAAGAAAGATTTACTAAAACTTTCCAAAGCAAGTGCTACAGCTTATTAATTTCACAATTTTTATCACAATCTACCTTTATTCAATAATGTTTACGACACTTCCTGAACCTTCCACAGAAGCCAGGGACACAGACATTGAATATTATGACTTGCACAAATCTTGTGTGCGAACTCGACATAGAGAGAGACATTACATAAGAATTGCAGTCTGTCGAACGAAGATAGGCGTCTCAATACGTGCCATATCAAAAGATGATAATCCCACTACCTACTGTATGTAGACAGCTAAAATAAGCTAAGTGACGTTTATCATTCGAGAAAATTATGAATAGAAAATGAAAATACACTATTTTCGAGAATATTCGGCAGAAAAAAAAATTATTCCAAATTATTGATTTAGAGATATTTGATATTGAATAAACCCATTTTGTTACCTAAATCCCACCATATTGGTAGTTATTTTTGGAACATAGCTTTCAATGCCCTCTACAACTTTTATTTGAAGCATTTTTTCCTATCTCATATAGGGAAGCAGCTATCGTTCACCCACGCATCGTTGATACACCCTGTATATATGCAATTTTAACACGGTCCTTAATTTCCCTTTTTAGCATTTTAAAACGATTTAAATAAATTTATTTATGGGTTCTTTTGTATTTTTTAAGGATATATTCAGTTTCTTAATTAAACTTAAATCAAACTAAGAAGGATAGTCATAACTACATGTTTTGCCCAAATGATCAAATAAAAATGCATTCAAGTCATTATAAGTATTTAAAAATGACCAGTTCATTCCATTGACTTGGAAAATGAGCTTTCCTAAAATTGTAACTTTTACTTTGTGCTGTGTTGACTTGAAAATTAACATGAATAGCAGTCTTCATTAAGAAGATAACAAGTGGGGGTTGATTAAATAAATAAACCAACTATTGTTAATTTAAAAGACGAGGTAATTTTTTTTTGTTTCAGGTTGTTATCTCTGGTTTTTGGTTTTAGCTTAAACTTTCATTAAAAAGGCGGTAAAAGATACAGGTGTTCACTCTTAATCAAACATCCGACATATTTTATATCGAGTACTTACTTAGGCCTCAAAAAATAAAGGAATAAAAAAGTTATTTAAATAAGAACTACAAAAATCGTCGGTTTGACAAATTTAATCGAAATCAACCGACATTTACTCAAACTACAAGCAAATTCAATTAAATTTTAAATTAAAACCAAAAACGGTTGATCCTCTGATTTTAGAGCTTTTAGCTACTTTGGGAACGTTAATGGAAACATGTTAACCCTTTAGGAACTTTCATATAATATACACAAAGTAAAAGGAAAATTAAGGGTTTTAAAACGACGACTCTAAATGATGTAGATGTATTTAAAAATAGATTCTAGTTTTATGGGACCGCTAAGTCTACTGCTTGTCAGATCGTGCTTTTAGTATAAATGCCGGGATTTAGGGAATGTTTGGCTAGTGGTTAGATTATGGATGAGTGATATATATATATTTTGAAATTTATACTAAGAGGCTTACCTGATAAGTAGCTGAAAATCGAATGAAAATAAGATAATTTAGGTTGATTTAGATCTATATCTTTAATTATATTTTTCTAGGATTAATATCCAAAGTAGGCTTTAAGTTGACGTTTCCCGCAATTTGTCATAATTCGACAGTATTCGCGCTTGCTTATTTTCATTTACTGTAAACTCATTTGGTAAGAGCGGTGTGCATAGAACACGGATAAGTGGGTTCGAATCACCCCGAGGACAGTTCTTTTTTAATTTTTCATATTTTTTTTTTCACCTTTCATTATTTCGTAGGAGTATTTTAGGGATTTGTTTGGGAATTTATTTTCCATTTTTCGGATTTTTAACCGATAAGTTTCCGGAACTTTTAAAACCGATTATCTCACTGTAACTCGTTCATGTTGCGAGACCTCGCCCTGCTCCTCCCGGAAATATTCACTCGTTTCATAAAATAAGGCATTTTGTAACTGGTTGCATAAATAGCTATTATGTCTCTGCTATTTTCCTTTTAATATAATGCAATGCCTGTTGACGGTATTAGCTAAGAGAGTAATTGTTTTCAGGAGGGAAACGGTGCGGTACGGTACATTTACTACTGTGATACGAAAAAAATAAATTTTTAATTTGCTATCATTAAAAAAGAAATTCGATGCCATTGATGACGTGAATAAATTTTATATTGGATCAAGTACCCATATCAAAAAATGGTGGTACTATTTAAAAAATTGGCGGTGACTGCATAATTCAGAAAGTGATGACGTGATAAAAAAACATACGTATATGTGAGCATCTAAAAAGATTTAATTTAAATTTAATCGAATTTGTTCCTATCTTTGCATACCCATTGTATGTTTTATATCTCTTGCTACTGTCAATTATTATACATTTCAGACTAAAAAGTGACTTCTGACACAATCTTCTCAAACAATATATCATAATTCCTATAAAATGAGTTGGAAGCCGCATCCACTCGAGTAAGGGTGAGAAAATTCTGAACATTTCCTGTCTTTAAAAACGATCATAATGCCATATTTCGGAAACAGAACTCGTCTACTACACGAGAATGTCTGGTGACAGACCACTTAGTCATTTCGTGTTAGAATGGTAAAAGTTTAAAAGTCGGAGATGATGATGAAGAAAAGGACAAACCGCGAACACGAATAAGCTTCTAAAAGGGGAACAGATGATAGATTTTTACTTATTTTGGACGTTGAAGTGGATTCTCTACTAAAGCAAAGGCGGAAGTTGAAGCCAAACCCAATTATTTCTCGATAAATTGAAGAAAAAACTGTCGAAATTTAATTCAATCCAAAATAATTTAATTTAATAATTTTTTCTGTGACGGGAGAAAGTTTGACATTTTATATCTCTTGTCAAGTAACAAAATGTCACTTTTTATGAAATTACTTTTTCCTCGTTTCCTGGGAAAAGTGTTTCCTGGGAAAAAGTAAGTACTTTTTTCCCGGATATACATATATACGAGTACACATAAGTAAAAGAATATTTTTTTTCAATATTAAATCGTCTTCTTCCCGTCACGGGAAAAATATTAGATTTTAGCTCGAGCTAAAATCTAATACACGATGTAGGTAGGTATTAGAATGCGAAGTGAACTTGATCTAAAATGTGTCAAACTAACTGTTGTTATCACTTTCTCATTCCTACTTATATGTTTTTTTATAAATAAATAGGTAGAACTGGTTTCTTTTTTGACGTTTGTCAATGTCAAAAAAATTATACTTATGGATGGGCCTTGATAAGACAAGAAAAGTACCTATACTGTCCAACATGTGCAGAAACCTATTTCATGCTATGTGTTTAACTGGTATGCTAGTGACACAATCACTCGAGTATGGAATAGGTTATCGGCAAGAATAGCATACTTTATCTACGACCACAATAACTAAAATACAAATCACAATTGTTTTATAATTTGCTCAAAAATATACCTAAACGCATTTTTGAATTTCAATTATATAATTATGACAATAATTAATATTAACAATAATTAATATTTACAATAATTAATATTAACGATATTACTGTCATTGTAAATATTAATATAGGTAATAGTTGCGGTCATAGGGGGCGAGGGGTCATTGCCTCCTTAGTCTCCCTCGGCTTATGCCGAATTGAAAAATACAATGAAGAAAATACAGTAACGAATATAAATTTAATAGATATTGTTACATTAATTTGAGAAATTATTTAAGCTCAATTCAACTAAGTTCTTGAGTTAATTTTATTTTGGAACTTACATAACAGAGTCTTCCTTCCAGCAAAAAGGAAATGTACCTATTAGAATAAAATTATAAAATTAATGAGGAATGTAAAGTGGTCTAGCAGAAGGTCAACAACCAAATGGATCATTTTGATAAAAAATTCGTCCGAAGACACAGCAATAGTTTTGACAGTATAAATGCATTTTCTAATTTGATTGGAAGTTAGAAAAGCAAAATGGAAAACTATAGGGCTAGGTCGGTACTTATCAAGGAGATGAAGTTGGGAATTAGATTTTTGAATGGATCTGTGGAAGGTGGATTATTCCACGACACTTAGACTTCGCTAGGCCCATTGAGCATCCTCCTAAGTTGATGGGCACTTTCTAGCTTATGAGCCAGCCTACAGATTTAATGTAGTTTACAACGTCGTCATGGGGAGCTTCTGTATATTGACAATGAGAGAAAAAATAAATGCGGATCTTAACAGGGCAAATAAATCAATCAGAATATAACAACTTCTTGATAAAACAATACAACAAAATGAAAATTTACTATATAATTTATTATAGTACCAACAGTAACTTATGCTATCAAAATTGGGTACTACAAAAGAAACTTAAGACAAAAATAAAAGCAGCGAAAACGGAACAATTGAGGAAAATAGCAGAGAAAACTAAATGAGACAGATTAAGAAATGAAAATATAATGAAACTAACTATATAAACATGAACCAATAATGGCAAAGATAAAAAACAATTAAACTGGCATAGTCACCTAGTAAAAATGGAAAGAAATAGGAAATCAAAAAAAACTTAACGAGGAATGTCCAAGAGGAAATTAATTGACCAGATTGAAGAGATAGAAATTTATAAAAGGAAAACTGATATAGATGAAGACAATAGCCAGAAACAGAAATGAATGGAAAAAGTGATTCCATGAAGAGAACGGATCCCTAACGCGATGCTTGAAAAGGCAGAAGTATATGAGAAATAAAAAGATAGAAAGTTGCTGACATAAATAGACAATCTGTTAATCATAGTACTTCATATATGCCGTTCAGTTTTTTTAGACTTGCCCTTTTTTGTTGTAGACTGTTGAAGAAATTTTCACAAGTTCCTTATATACTTAATTATCAAACTTTTTGTATTATGTTTTTTATATGTTATATACAACCATATTCTAAGGGACACAGGAGGTATAATATCCGCTTTTGTCATGTCTATTTAACTATTTTCGTTTTGTTTATAAAATTATTTACAAATCTTTAAGAAGCTAAAATAATTCAACCTATTTTATTGCAACTGAATCCAAAAAATTAGAAATCATTAGTAATATCAAATTTAACTAAATTAGATGTAATAATTTCAATAAATTCCAAAACCTAGTTAATGCTAAATTGGATATTAAAAATGGTTTACTAGATTTGGCAACAAGACTTGCATTTTGTAGGTGGGGCCATACCACGGTTCGTAGTCAACACGGTGGCCTCATCACGGTTGCTAAGGACTCAGGACGTCACGGGGTCGTATTTTGGAAAATATAATATATTATTAAATATTTATTGGTGTGTATATTTTTATTTTTGAACTATGTTCTGGTGTTTGATTTTTTGAAAGACGAGCTACAAAACAGCAATAATATTTATTTCCAGCAAATTTATAAAAAATACTTTTTATTTGAATTATAAAGAGACATATTATTGTGTGAATGGTTTATTTTAAATATTTTGGGTAAGAGTTGTAATAGATGGCATTACTTTGTGATAAAATGTTAATTTCAAAACACTTATAAGAGATTTTGACTATTATTTCTACCGAGATATTTTTACAATGACATTATACTTTTTTTTAATGCTTACCACTTTTACAGCCAAATACTACCAGATACTAGGAGATAGTAATCATAAATGAAATTTCAAAATCTAATGGCGAAATCGTTTTATTTACTGTACTCCCACTTCACGAAATTTCCCTTTCTTTGGAATATTGCGTGCGGCGATAATTGAATTTAAATTAATCGAAAACTATTTATACAGGATGTCACACAATTAAAATAACATTTTTAACTGGAATTTTAAAATTTTACAGAGTACGGCCTCAGCGCTGAATTCGGATCACACTTTGTTTATATCTTAAATTTATTTTAGTAGCGCACTTTTGTATAGTTAAAATAAAGAATAATACTTTTTCAGTATTGCCATAAATTTTATGTCGTAAACTTCTGACTTTTTTTATAAAAAATTGAATAAAGATAAATTGTTTGCTGACATTTTTTTGATAATCTATGTATTAAGTAAAAATTAATTTTTGATCTAAGAACAATCCCTAGATATTTAGTACATTTTTTAATTACCTTCAATTTTATTATTTTGGTAATTTTTGAACGGCCCTATTCAACACTGGTCATATCAGAAAGGTACATTTTAATGTCTTCTAAATTATATGATACATTAAAAACTTACTTGACGAATTTTAATTTTGCAGAAAAAATATTTATACTACTGCTTGATATATCTATATTAATTATAAAATACAAAATCTTTCACGGAATTAAAATAATACTTATTTAGATTTGTTCACAAATCTAATTTATATCATTCTAGTGGTACGCCAAGGCAATTTACTCGAAACTCCGCCGTCGCTTGAAAATACCCGACACCTCATATCTTCCATACCTCACACCACACGTCTCGTCTCTCTTGATCTACAACTGGACGGACACGATGTCGATGTCGAGAAATTTTTATTTTATCAATGAATAGATACATCTCCTGTTATCTCTGGTCCTCATTCTTAAACACTCAGCATCTATCTGACTACAGCTTGCTAACCCGGCTCTGTAATTTAGTTTAACTTGTAATTATTTTACAAAGCATTACTCGATTCATTAAGTAACCAGTAAATTCCCCAATATGTTTGAAAACGCCATCGAAATTGGCTCTCAGTGCGAGTCTTTGCAGCTTCAATCGTATCGGGACAAATTGGGATTAATTCCTTTATCTCGTCTAATCCGCAGGCGTGTCGTATAGCTTTGATTATAATGATCAAAAGTTCAATTACAACTTCGTTAACATTAGATAACCACGACGAACACAGTTGGGACTAAAGTGACGTCAACTGTATATTATATACAAGGTGCGGCATATCAACTGTTTTTTATTTTGTGCATTTAAACTAAAACTCATAAAAGATTTGTTCAGGTTCTAGTTCTCAAAATAATATTTTTTTTTATTATTTTACACCAAGTTTCCAGAATGGGAGTCTCTTATTTTGCTTTTCACCACAAGCTATATCATGCTTGTTGTTAATTGCTATAACTTATGGATGTAGTATGAGCATGATGTATAATGGAGGATAATTCGTAATTTGTGGTTTTTACATTTTTGAGGTTCTGTTTCGTGTTTCGGTATATCCGAAGTTAAATTTTTTATATTTTTACTATTATAAAGATTAGAAACGTTAGGTAAAAAAATTGTTACATATATGTTACCTATCAATATGTTGAACATAATATTATTTGAAGAGGGAATGAACCTGAATTTCAAAAAGACATCAATCTCAAAAGGAGAAAATTGTGGGATAAGAGTAATCCTATTTGATTAGATAAGGAATTTGTTCTGTTTATTATAGAACATAGAACCGCTACAGCTACTGTCTCTCCAATTTTAAATCTGATTATTTTTTTAAAAGATTGCAAAACAAATTGTGTATACTTTTTGCTTTTGTCAAATACATAAATAAAAACCGTTGTTACCGTTAATGTTTCTGACTCTTATCAAGTATTTTTTTTTTCTTTAAAAAAAATGGACAATTTCTTAAAATAACATGGCGGACGAAGTAACGACTTCTAAATCAACACGGAGCACCAAATGATAGTGTCAAGTGGATACATAGAAATCGATACTGGAGTATTATCCAGTTACTCTTCGGCCCATAATTAATAAAACAAAACCCAAATTTGCCTGGTACAAAAGTTTTTTTTAAACCTTAAACCACAATAATGGTTCAATTATTTAAAGTATGGGTACGTTTACAGATTAAAGAAGCACAAATGTCAGCTTCTGTCAATGGCCCTCAAGCACTTAAATTTCTAAAAGCGTGTTAACTTCTCGTTTTCGGAATATCTTGGTGCTTTTAAAAATAAAAATAAAAAACCATTAAAAGTGGGATTCACTCCCGCTTGTCAAATAAAATCTATAAACACCGTAAATATTCCCATTTGTGCCTAAATATACTCCTTTGGAATGCCATATACTAAAACTAAGCGGATGTTATAAAATTTGATCAACGTCTTCGGATTCAGATGGTGAATTGATTTGTCCACATAGGCGTAGCAATAGGGGGCATATGTCTCTATTTGCACTATTATGCTAATGTCTATTAAAAGAAATCTGAAAACTATATGGGTCTATTAGACGAATTTGAAGTCTGATTTTTAAAAATTTTAATATAGCGACATCGATTCAAATAATCCAATAACGGAAACCAAACAAAATTTTATATCATTTTTCAATTTGTGAAATATGAAATGACATATATAATTAATATATCTATTTCAAAAATTATCGATTAAAATCGATTAAGATATCCGAATCTGTTAAATGAACACACTTTTTGAAATCAATAACTCTCCATCTCTGATTGTTGACTTTTAATCGATTATCAAATATTTTTATTAAATACTTTATTAGTTTATATCTTAAAGAATATCACAAATAACCTATTTGTAACTCAACAATTATCAAAGACACCGAGTGACCGAGAAAAAAACTAATACAAGATAGACTAAAAATAAAAATATGAACACCACTTAATAACAATAAAATATTAGATATGAAACTAAGTAGAATATTTTCTGGCCACTCGCTTTTTATATTCGGTGACGTAACTTCGCCCGCGAAATTTAAATAATAGAGTGGTTTTAACGTTAAGGGTCGATGTTAAAAAATAATAAGGTGGTATAAGCGGAAGATCTAGACATTATACACTGAACTAATAAAAAAAAAAAATGCTAAAATTGTTTACTTCTGACATGTCACGGATATTTCTGATGAAACCTGAGAATAAAAATTATAATACAGGAACTTTGTTGAGTTTTCAAAATTATTGGGAAATTGTATCCACTCATTGAATATTGCGGGTCAATTTAATGAAATACTCGTAGTTACTTTTTTAATGCAGTTGCTTACAAGATGACTGATTTATGCCCAAAACCCTATTGGCACCTATAGTGGTTTGGTAATTACCATATACCATATGCACAAAAATGCAAAGCTGTTAATACTTTTGACTTCATGTTTAAATCCATAGGCCTTCATTTTCTTCTCAAAAAAGTTGTTCATTCTTCAATCCGTTGAAATAACAGTACCTAGAACTTGAAACCAATCGTTTTAAGAGGGGATGTGTAAAAAACAGTCCTGTTATTTTTGTGCTCGATGTCCTATAAACGCCTTCGAATGATTTAGCCCTAGGGTACCTCTCCAGTTCGTAAATGTTACACTCTCCATCCATTTTGAGATAAATCCTTTGGCAGTGCTCTTTGCAATGCCCTTAAATGGTTCTAGTCCTTTATGAACTCAGAATCGATTCCTCTTTCACCTAGCTCGTCGGCTTTTTCACTGCCCTCCATACCGCTTTGTCCCGGAACCCATATCAAAGTAACTCGGGCTCCGAGACACTCTAGAATATTTATACAGTTCCAAACCAGCTTTGAGTCAATTCGATTGGAGCTCAGGGCCTTGAGAGAGGCCTGACTATCCGAAAAGACCTTTATAGCCTGGTTAGCGAAAAGAAAATTAATCAATTCTATAGGAATAATTTCTGCTTGGAAGATTGTGGCCAGAGAGCCAGTTTATTGATATGCCAAGTGTCAATTCTTGGCTTCTGTCGACCTTCCTGCTGGTTTCCTTCGGAATTTTGCAGCTAATCGATAGTTTATCAAATAAAATACTTGCAAAGCGAGTAACCGAGATAGTAATTATTATAAGAATGTAATCGGTACGCCGCGAGCCGGTCTGGAAATAAATCTTCAGCCAAAAATTTATGCAATCCAAAGACGCAAATCGCAATATCAAAAAACATATATTTCGATTTTATGACGCCGGGTATTTCGTGTTTACAAATTGAGGAGCGCGCGCGCGCGTCGTTTTTGTAAAAATCGCGAGCGGTGATGTTTACCGAGACACGTTTTATTTTCGTACATCATTATTTTAATAGCGGACATTTATCAATGTTCTTGGTCTTGGGCAGATTCACCATGAAGCGAAACGGAATTTTTTACACTTCCAGAAATTAAACCAACGGTACGAAAATAGGCCCGCAATTATTTAATACACAGTAGTTGCACAATCGCTTTTTTGAATGTCCGCAATGTTAGTTACGACTTTTTTCCTATATTCTGTTATTCCCTAGTCATAGTTCACTCTTCTTCTATCAGTATATTTGATTTTTATTAACTTCCATAGTTTTTAATTGACCACCATAGTTTTTTCTATAATGATATACATGATTGATTTCTTCTGTCAAGATATCTATAGTTTTTTGCATTTTCTCACGTTTTTCAGATATTAGAATTTAATGTATAAAAAAAATGAATAAATAACTACAATAAAAAATGATATACACAATAACTACAATATAATAATGCCTCCAAATTAATTTTCACGCGCGTCATTTGTCACCTATAAGTAGGATATTTATTTATTTACATTGTGTTGGTTTTGGATGGGATTTTGTATGTGTGGTTTTTTAACCGTTTTTAGTAATTATTATTATATTAGTGTTTTGCGTCATTTAGTGTTAACTTAAGTTTAGTTTCCGTGCTTTCGTCATAAATATATTATTTGTCATGTATTTAAGACATTTGTTGGATATCCACTCTTCACCTATCTGGATGCTACACAAACATCTAGAAATAGAATACTAAACGCAGGATATCTTTTATTATGTGCTTTAAAGGAAATTTCAAGTACCTAATGTTTATTATTGATAAACTTAATTAAAAGAATCCTTATATCCTTATATCCTTATATCCTTATATCCTTATATCCTTATATCCTTATATCCTTATATCCTTATATCCTTATATCCTTATATCCTTATATCCTTATATCCTTATATCCTTATATCCTTATATCCTTATATCCTTATATCCTTATATCCTTATATCCTTATATCCTTATATCCTTATATCCTTATATCCTTATATCCTTATATCCTTATATCCTTATATCCTTATATCCTTATATCCTTATATCCTTATATCCTTATATCCTTATATCCTTATATCCTTATATCCTTATATCCTTATATCCTTATATCCTTATATCCTTATATCCTTATATCCTTATATCCTTATATCCTTATATCCTTATATCCTTATATCCTTATATCCTTATATCCTTATATCCTTATATCCTTATATCCTTATATCCTTATATCCTTATATCCTTATATCCTTATATCCTTATATCCTTATATCCTTATATCCTTATATCCTTATATCCTTATATCCTTATATCCTTATATCCTTATATCCTTATATCCTTATATCCTTATATCCTTATATCCTTATATCCTTATATCCTTATATCCTTATATCCTTATATCCTTATATCCTTATATCCTTATATCCTTATATCCTTATATCCTTATATCCTTATATCCTTATATCCTTATATCCTTATATCCTTATATCCTTATATCCTTATATCCTTATATCCTTATATCCTTATATCCTTATATCCTTATATCCTTATATCCTTATATCCTTATATCCTTATATCCTTATATCCTTATATCCTTATATCCTTATATCCTTATATCCTTATATCCTTATATCCTTATATCCTTATATCCTTATATCCTTATATCCTTATATCCTTATATCCTTATATCCTTATATCCTTATATCCTTATATCCTTATATCCTTATATCCTTATATCCTTATATCCTTATATCCTTATATCCTTATATCCTTATATCCTTATATCCTTATATCCTTATATCCTTATATCCTTATATCCTTATATCCTTATATCCTTATATCCTTATATCCTTATATCCTTATATCCTTATATCCTTATATCCTTATATCCTTATATCCTTATATCCTTATATCCTTATATCCTTATATCCTTATATCCTTATATCCTTATATCCTTATATCCTTATATCCTTATATCCTTATATCCTTATATCCTTATATCCTTATATCCTTATATCCTTATATCCTTATATCCTTATATCCTTATATCCTTATATCCTTATATCCTTATATCCTTATATCCTTATATCCTTATATCCTTATATCCTTATATCCTTATATCCTTATATCCTTATATCCTTATATCCTTATATCCTTATATCCTTATATCCTTATATCCTTATATCCTTATATCCTTATATCCTTATATCCTTATATCCTTATATCCTTATATCCTTATATCCTTATATCCTTATATCCTTATATCCTTATATCCTTATATCCTTATATCCTTATATCCTTATATCCTTATATCCTTATATCCTTATATCCTTATATCCTTATATCCTTATATCCTTATATCCTTATATCCTTATATCCTTATATCCTTATATCCTTATATCCTTATATCCTTATATCCTTATATCCTTATATCCTTATATCCTTATATCCTTATATCCTTATATCCTTATATCCTTATATCCTTATATCCTTATATCCTTATATCCTTATATCCTTATATCCTTATATCCTTATATCCTTATATCCTTATATCCTTATATCCTTATATCCTTATATCCTTATATCCTTATATCCTTATATCCTTATATCCTTATATCCTTATATCCTTATATCCTTATATCCTTATATCCTTATATCCTTATATCCTTATATCCTTATATCCTTATATCCTTATATCCTTATATCCTTATATCCTTATATCCTTATATCCTTATATCCTTATATCCTTATATCCTTATATCCTTATATCCTTATATCCTTATATCCTTATATCCTTATATCCTTATATCCTTATATCCTTATATCCTTATATCCTTATATCCTTATATCATATCCTTATATCCTCATATAGGTTATTTTGACAATAGCTTTCCGTGGAAGCATTTTCAAATTTTCCCCGATAATGAGGTCAAATTCAGGGACTGGATTTCAATATAAACTTCTCTTGGAAAGATAGGTTTAACGAATATGTCTTCTTGTTCCAGTTCAATCCATACTTGAGACACAAACACTACTGATGTAATATGATTTGAACAGATTTATTTCAATTTAGCCGGCGATTATAAAAAGTTAAAAAATCCTGGAAATTATTTATATATTGTTCATACACAATAGCAATCGTATCTACCTCTGTTTTTGTTTTAACTCTTGAAAGAAAACTTAAACAAAAATCAAAATATTCTTATTTTGCTTGAAGCAAAAATTACGATCAAAGATTCAAATTACGGCAATTCCTAATGCCATAAAAAAATTGGAATTTTTTCGCATCCAGTCAAGTCAACAATAGCACATCCATATGGAAAAGTTTTCGCCGCTTTCCAAATTAAATTATATCCATAGCAAGCAGGGAAAATTACATTTCATAAATAGGGAGGGATATACGTCCGTTTAGCTTATTCGCTTTTGTGTGCGTCTTTTATACCGGGCAGGACGCTTTTCAAAACCCGCATAATTTTTAGATAAATTCGTCCTTTCCAGACTCGTTCGGGAGTCGACCGGAAGGCTATGATAGGCTAAAAATGTCACTCGAGATTAACAGTGTTAGATTAGACTGTACGTACATTCTTGTTTATTACGTTTAATTACGAGTATATCGTTCATGTCCGCCTTTTCCCTTTTAAAATAAAAATCTGTAATGATTGCTACTCAAAATTGATCCCCGCAATGTTCGGCTCCCCAAAACCTGTCGTCTGTAGAACGGATATACGATTAAGAAGTAAATGAATTTATGTGAAAGTAATTGGCGAGTGGAATTTAAGTACTCAATTTCAGCATGCTTGTCTGATTTTCTTGAAGAACGTCTTGAATAAGTATTGAATACAATCATTTTAATAATGTTTTTACAAGTTACAGTTATGTGGTCAAAAAACTGGAAGTGGGTGACCGTCTAAACGTATCTACAGCTGAAAATATTGAAGAAGTTTAGCTTGTTATTGATGAAAATCGATTTCAGTAGTAGCTCAACAAACAAATTTGTCTTATGGCACATGCCAACTCATTAAAAAAAAAATACTGCAATGTTTTCATGAGCCTTTTCCAGTGGATTATTCAAGACAAGTAGAATTTTGTTAATGGTTCTAAAATAATAATCTGAATTCTAAAACAATGAAGGATTAAGAAAATCTAATGCAGTTTTCCTCCGATGAAGTTTGATTTTATATTTCTAGATATGTTAATTCACAGTATATGAGGTGAACGAATGCATCGGCAAAAAGTTGGTGTTTGTGTTGAAAAAATTAAACTTATAATTACAATAAAATCATCATAAAACAATAAGCAACGGTAATCAACAGAAGTGGTTTAGTTCCACTTGTGGCTTCGCAATCAGAATAATGTTATTCTCTTCTGCGACCATAATTCAAGTATTAGACATATTTAGGTATTTTTTACATATCTGGGTAATGTTGCATATAAATTATGAATAGCAGAAAAAACATAAAAAGGTTATTTTGACAAATCCGGATAATATCTATAAAAAACATAAATTCGAAAGTACTAAATTACGGTTAATTTTATTTGTTTAACATATTACTAAAAGTGTTTCTGCCTGTCTGTAAAATCCATTTCTTGACTTCTCTTTTGAAAACATATCGTAGCTAGTTATATATTTTATATAATTTGGAAGCTGATAATCTCAACAGGTGATGACACAATTCCTAAACTTGGTTAGATATGAATTGTGGGTACAACTATTTCTTGCTTTATTTTAAACCAAGCTGAAGGGCCGTTAACGTTTATGATTGTTTCTCTGATCTCTATAGCTATCAGCTCTTAATTCCGAAACTGTTTTGGTTTGGTATGAAATAAACCATAAAAAATGTATTTGTTAACAAGACAAATATTTGTGAAAAGTTACAAATGAAAAGTTATTGCTTTTTTATAATTTCTACAGTAAGCTTGTGCCGATCCTGTCTTGTCAGTAGTGCCACCTTAAAACTGTTATCGTGGCTCCCAGCATGTAGGGTATCAAAATTTGTTTTCAATGCTGTATTTAGGGTTTCTAAAATCTATGATACCAACACAAAGCATTTAAACTACAAAGCCACCTTCAATTACGATTTTTCTCTATGGCTCGTTGTAATAAATAATTATTCTCTATTTATGAAGATATATTTTTATTTTTACCAAACTGCATTTGTCAGTAAATCTTCCAGTTTTAAATATGATTTTTTAACAATTTGCTTATATTACTTTGAACTTTTGGATATCATCCTGTATAATTAAAAGAATAGAGCAACGGAAAACACACCTTTGAAGATTTTTTTTAATATCAAGCTAAATTTAGTTTAATATATAATATTTTTTAACGATTTAATTTACTTGCTTATATGATATTAAACTGAAATTTCTATATCACCCTATCACCCTGTAAAGTTACAAAAATGGTGCGATGGAAAAAATGCTTACTGTGACTCCGCGAATAGCATATTAAAATTTCAAGAAATTCTGTCTGTATGGAAAATGTATTAAAGTTGCAAGATATCATTTGGCGTCAATAAAATTCTTATTGAAGAGAAACCTTCACACAAATAACAGCAAATTCATTGAAGAAATTTTAATAGTGAAACAATTAATTAACAGTCAAAATAATGAAGTTTTCTTCATTTTTTAAGGACAGTAAATGGGCTTATTCAGTGTTGCTTTCAATCTCTTTCAATCTCTCACATCTCACATTTTTGTTACAATATTTTGTCTATCAGTACTTTTACCCTTATTTTTAATATATTCCATTAGGCCATATTGTTTTACAATGTTTCCCACTGCAGATTTTCAGATAAGTCGCTATTTTCATAACGAATTTTCCTTCACTATATTGTGCGATACTAACTTCGCATAATTTACAGGACAGTCTAAAAACAGTCTTTTGAATAGTTATTGGTGTCCATAAGCAATCGGTCAAATGACTAAGAAGCAGAATAGGGAAGACCGGGACCGATTCGCTACAGCGGTAAGTTGGCTACAGGGGTAAATTGGCTACAGGGGTAAATTGGCTACAGGGGTAAATTAGCTACAGGGGTAAGTTGGCTACAGGGGTAAGTTAGCACAGATTATGTTTTTCTCACATTGTAAAAAATAGTATGAATAATAGCCACGTATTTTCAGCTGCTAGGTGTTTGTTTATTTTTAATACCGGTATGTAAATTTTTGCTCCATTAGAAATGTATTAATACTTATTGGTCTACACAATATAACTTTCATAAACATTTTTTATCAAAACATGTTGCTAAATTGTCTAGTTAAAATAATTTGTCATATCAGCTTATCATATTTTTTTTTTTCAACAGAAAATGTTTTGATTTAAAATGAGTGATGGGGCAAGTTGGCTCATTAAGGCACGTTGACATAGCTTGCCAACTTATCCCTTATAGATGATGCGACTATATTCTCTTCTTCTTATTCTTCTACTATATGTTCTTTAAAATATCGTCTGAGAGGTGATTTTTCATTAATTTGTCCAAAAAAAGAGGTTACAACTGAAACATCTAAAAAGTAGTATTTTGAGAGAGAAAAGAAAAAGAAACCCTAAAACCAAAGGAGGAAAAAAAAACTAAGGCAACTAGATCTGTTTGTGCAGAAGATTCTATTATATCCGACAAAAAGGAAAACTTTTTTGTCTTGTATGCATGGACACATCTAGTAACAGTGCACCCGGAGAACATTGATTGTTATATGTGAACTCACGATGCAAAATTGTGATTTGGACGGTTCCGATTTTAGTTTTTTTTAATAAATATGATATCAGTTTTTAGCGAGATGTTATTTTTGTAATAAAGGTTAAACAGCCTTAAATTGTCTGTATTTACTATATTATTCTTATATACCAACTTACCCCACACAATGTGCCAGTTTATCCCTGAGCTGGGGTATATTTGCACACCTGCATCAAAAATTCTAACTTTCTAATAATAATACTTTTTAGATACCCCAGACTATAGCTAAATGATACAGTTATATCATATATATTTTATAATTCAATTAAAATGTTTGTAATTCTAGATAAAAATTAATATATTAAAAGTGTGCCAACCATCCCCGGTCTCCCCTACTCATAAATATCATATAAATCAAGTTGTCTTTCATTAAGCTTGTCAACTGTGATGAAAATTTATCTGTGACAAATCGATGCATACATCTTTAATCTTTAAATAGAAACCGTTAATTTTTCACATATTTTAAAAAGTTTGTACATAATTGAATTTCAAGGAGTCTTTGTTTTCCTCTTGTTGAATCGAATTTTATCTGAGCGATTTTAAGTTAGAAAAAGCTGCAGGGTCAATGTTGTCGATCATACGATGCATACGAGGGATATTCAGTTAGCATTGCATGAAATTGTACGTCAAAGTTGTACAATATGTTTAAAAAAGGAGAATAACGACTATAATGTCCAAACAAAAGCGGGTTTTCTTAATATTAAAAGGCGAATTAACGAAGTGAAGCAAAAGCTACATGAATTTCGTTGCTTTGAAACTCATTCTACTTGTCATTTGCTTTGATTACATACAAATTTTTGTCCGTAACAATTTAATTCTCGGATTATTTAAATAAAAAACGTTTGGATTACGTACAGGCTTGTCGACAAATTTTTAATACAACTGGAAAAATGTACACTCTGAGTCATTAGACACCATTTGCAGGGTGTTGCCCTTAATGTGATGTCAATATTAAAGGAGATAATTCCTTGGCCTTCTTTAAGATTGAAATTTCATTCTAAATTACTTTGTTTTAAGATACCGAGTGTATAATGCTTAAAAAAATCGGTTTTTCATTAATAGCGCTATCACTCTTTTGACTATTCTGATTAACGTACCACATTTATTTGTATTAAAAAGACGATAATTTAAATCTGATGCAGTGACGGATTTAGGATACGTTCTAGGAGGTGGGAGGGGGCGCTGCAAAGATTTGTTGGCATGATAAATATATACCTAATTTATTCGATTTTTCTTGTTATATTTATTTTTTTCAAGTTTCAACTTATTTTTGGACAAATTTTTTATTTTTGGGCAAATTATTTTAGTTAAATTATTTTTAGACAAATATTTTTTTGTGTATTTTGTGTATTTTTCTTATTATCTGTTTTTGAGTTATCGTGGATAAAGTCACACATACAGAAATCGTCGCGAAAATGGATTAAAACGAAATCAGGGGACTAAAAACACAAATTTCCTTCGAAAACTCGAGGTCGAAATAAACATGATTACTTTCCTTACAGGAAAGTAAAAATTAAATCTAAAAATTCATAAATAATAACGGTTTATATGTAAGTTCTACCTACCCATATGAATTGGTCTAATACCTGCACCATTGATAAATTTGTAGGAGTTTAAAGAACTCTCAAATATGTGTAAATCTCACATATGTATAAACCGTACTATCTATTAATTTTTTAAACAAATTTTAACAAATAATTCCACTTTAATTTAATTTGAGCTAAAACCACATAACTTTATCAATCGTTCAATTTGTTCATATTTAAGACTTTTAAGCAGAAACTGGTTTTCTACATTTTGTCAATAAAATATTATTCTGTGGTACGGATTTTGTGTGCGGACACACATAATGAAGCTTAATAATCCTTAAGGCAATCTTCTAGCAGGGTAAGTTTTAAATGTTGTCATCTTCTTAAAAATCCAAAAGTAGAGACTTGTTACAGAAATGGTAAATGTACAAAGACTTTTAAAACATTTGTAAATATTGGAAAATAATCGGAATCGCAGTTTTAGAGA
Source organism: Psylliodes chrysocephalus (assembly GCA_927349885.1). Classification (NCBI taxonomy): domain Eukaryota; kingdom Metazoa; phylum Arthropoda; class Insecta; order Coleoptera; family Chrysomelidae; genus Psylliodes; species Psylliodes chrysocephalus. The sequence continues at coordinate 67,463,618 of OV651818.1, forward strand.
CGACGATGTACATTTAGACAGAATGTTATTACTTTCCTTTACTTAGAAAGACTAGGGAGCACCACCTCCCTAAATCCGCTACTGCCCGATCGGATTAAAATTATTAAGTCCAGTGGCGTTCCAGAAGGAAATCTAACTGATACTTTTGAAACGAAAAAGTACATTAACGATTTTTACAATTTGCATTTTATCGGTTTAGATTAAGCGATTAATAATGTAACTGCTTCCTATCCTGAGGTTCTACGTATCTATCGAAGAAGCTAAAATGAAAAATCATTCTAAAATTAGCACCAAAAAAATTTCCAGAAATTTTTAATGAATAGATGTAATGAGTACTACATCTTCTTCTCACTTGCATTGCGTCACTTGCGTCACAAGCGTCAAACCCGTTATACCTTGGTAAACTTTTATTGCATGGCAGTTCTATAAAGACAAAAGATGGAGCTCATCACCTCGTTGCTGGGAATCAAATATTTATTAATATTCCGATTTGGCTTTTTGAGACATACGACATGTCGTTCATTTTTACAGATATAATAAATATACAATATACATTCTCCAATTAATTATTTCTTTATTTATGATGGGATCAAAATCAAAATATAATAAAAGATCCCACAATAGATCTTCGGTATCCTATTTTACTAAACACTTTTGATATCGTGTATTGATAGAGAACGACATTTGGAGAATTTTAAGTTTAAGCTAACGAATTATTTTTTATAGGTAGTACCTAGTATAGTAATAGTAAATAATATGCAACGATGATTAAAAAAATGTGTTGAATAATTTTAGAGAGAACTGTAACAGGATGTTTCATAAATGTTTAAATAAAACTCAGAAAAGAACAATATTTTGTCTAAGTGATTTGGATTGAATCTTCATATTTGCACATATTAATCGCAGAGCCTACAGCATACTCGACTAGCAACATCGATAATACACCGTTAATTATCTTCCATGTATTATGTGAAATAATATTAACTTTAATAGAACACAATCAAGGCTTATTTGGAGATTTGATCTTGGTTTGTGGCATTTTTATTACTTTCATTTTTAAGCTTAATGTATAGAAACAGTAAATCCTATTTTTTATATAATAGATAAGGAGACACTTCCAGATTAATTAATAAACTTTTGGTACGTAAAATGTTATTTATGCAGTTATTATTAAAAGCTGGTTGGTTTTTTCTTATTATATCATGCGAGATCTAACTGACATATCTTATAATTACACGAATTTAAGCACCCGACGTTATTTATATCTTATAAAACAGTGTTTTACTGTTTCAGTAATGTATTTTTGGAATACGTAGTATCTTGTGACATCTGAATGCATTTTGAAATTAGCTACAGACTGTTTTTATTGGAAGATGTAGATAAACCAAAATAAAGTAGTAAAAAAGGTATTTCTTTTACGTAAGCTGTGCTAGGAATACCTAAAATTTGTAGTTATTTGTTTGATTAAAGATAATTTTTGCAATAATTAAATATAAATAGAAATTGTACAAACTTTAAACCAAAACTACAATAAGGAAATACTTGACATTCTATATTATACTCTTCAAAGTTTAGCAGACCCCCTTAACCCCCATCTTCAATCAATTTTTTTTCGGAATCAATACACTTCATTCCCTTTTCCTGAAGATTTCAATTTAATATCGTTTTTTTATTTTTTGTTTTTGATTTTCAACCCCCCTTTAACCCCCAATTTTGATTCAGATTTTTTTCAGAATCAATAGGCTTGATTTTAATTAAAAATTTTATGTTGATATCGTTCTTGGTGTTTGATTTAATTTTTTTTTATTATTTCAGCCCCCCTTAACGTTTCCTATTTTTTACAATTTTTTTTTTTAAATCGATTGTTATTGTCCCCTTATAGAGCTTTATTTTTGCTAAAAATTTCAAGTTGATATTATTTTTTAAATATTCCAATCCCCCATAACCCCTATTTTTGTTTCGATTGTTTAAAATCAATAGGCTTCGTTACAGAGTCTGATTTTTTGCTAAAAATTTCAAGTTGATATCATTTTTGTTTTTGAGTTAGGATTTTTTTAATTATTTCAACCCCCTTTGACCCCTTATTTGACCTCTTTTCAGAATCAATTCTCTTCATCCCCTTATAAAGCTTGATTTTTCTCGACGGTTTCAATTGGATATCGTTTTTTGTTTCTGAGTTAGGATTTTTTCAATATTTCAACCCCCTCAACCCCCTATTGTCCCTATTTTAATTTAGATATTTCAGAATCAGTAGGTTTCAACCTCTTCTAGAGCTTAATTTTTACTAAATATTTCATGTTGATGTCGCTTTTCGTTTTTGATTTCGGATTTTTTTTATTTCAACACCAGGCCCCACATTTTTAATCAGATTTTTCCAAATCGAAGGGCTTCTTTCTCTTATAGAGCTTGATTTTTCTAAAAATTTCAAGTTGATATCATTTTTTGCTTTTGAGGATTTTTTTAAATATTTTAACCTCCCTTAACCCCCCGATTTTTAGTTTTCTTCAAAATCTATAGGACCGTCCCCTTATAGAGCTTAATTTTTCCGGAAATTTTTAAATTGATATCGTTTTTCGTTTTTGACTGATCGTGTGGACAAAAAACGTAACATCGGACGGACGAAAGCGATTGCATAATACTCTTCACAGAATACTGGGTGAAGAGTATAATAAAACACATTTGTAATAAAATATAAACGAAAACGATTTAGAATTAAATAATAGTATGAAAAAATATGATGTGTCCAATACATGATTTTCTTGTAAAGTAAAATATATTGAGTACGGCCCATCTAATCAAAAAATGTTAAGAATATGAATTAAAGACAAAAAGTATTCAAAACATTTTTTCATTATATCTCTCTGAAACTATATTTACACTATATTCATCGCACCGCAAATGGGCTTCGTTTTCAAGATGTAATTTAAATACTGTAAGGGTTGCATCTTCATCCTTATCTCCAATTTCCACCCTCTAATTTAATAGCACTTCGCGATTTTTTATTTTTAATTACTATTTGAACAATTCATGGGATAAAAACCCTTGAAGGCATCCTTTCTATATGACTTAATCAAGTCTGTTACTGTTTCACAACAATAAAGGTTAGCTAAAGGTATCCATTTATTTATTTATTTATTTAGTTTCCATTTTGCTACTGTAAATGTATACCTACTATTTTATTGCAAGTATTTCTACAATTTACAACACATTAAGCTCGTTGAATGATTGTGACAATTATAAAAAATGCACGTGTTTTTGATACGCCAAAATTACAAAATATCGCACTAAAGTACTTGAATTATTCGTAATTTACGCAAGTAATCCTTTTGCTCCCCCTACCATGACTTCGCACTGAGTGAATACATATACATTGCATTCAACACATATTTATCCTATTAGTTCTTTTAGTTATCATTTGATTCAATAGTGGCGACAATGCTAAAATTTTAATATTCAAACAATTCATTATACCATCGAACTTAAAAATTTACGGTGGAGCAATTGCCCCTCTTGTCCCTCTGGCGGCCACAAATCCTCTGATGAAGTCGACTAGGCACATTTTGCTTTCTTCTACAAAAAAAAAAGTAACTATTTTCGGTCCATTTTGTATTCAATGTTGTTTTTTGTTTGAATGTTTCTTTCATTATTCATTTCTTATTCTACGTAGGTACCTTTTTTGCAAAAAAGTGTGGCTGTTAGCTGAAACATTTCTACGAAACTACGACTGACAGTGGCCATTCATTTTTGTAGCTAGAGGCCCCCCACATTGCTTAGTGTAAATTTTACAAGAAATTTAGAATGTCTCTTTCGACAAAATTTATAACGAAAAAATAAAAAATCTCTAGTTTCCCAAAACAAACTACTTGACAGCAGGATTAAGTTCCCTATTAATAGAACTAATAGCCCGTCAGAAAAAAATGTAAAAAAGAACTATTTTCCATGATGTGTTTTGGTCTTCTGTCAATTCTACGTATACACGGTGTAATGAAAACTGTTTCGACTTTTTGTATGATACAGAGTGATTGAAAAATTGATTTCTAATAAAATTGCGACAATTCGTTTTGCACGTCTACACACTAACTTTTCTTCGATATTTTGCATTTATTCTTCTTGATCTTGGCTTTTTTTGACTTCTGTTCATTGAGATAGAATAAAGATGAGATGCTTTTGCTGCATTTGAGAATCCACATCGGATGCATCTGAGATGTAGAAAATCTTTGATCACGTGATTCAGTATACGTAAATGTAATGGGACAGATGTGTCCGATGTGGACAAAAAAACGCTCGAGATGTAAAAAATGCATCCGATGTGGATTCTCAAACGCGGCACTTGACGATACTAAAAGTGTCTGCACCTTTGCATTACACTTTTACGTCATGTTTCAAACTCGAGCTAGTGGAGCTAGTAAGTTTTGGTGAGAATATGTGCCATTTTTTTTAAATAGCTTCAAATATAAAATTATTGACTTCAAATAAATCAAAGTACTACTCTAAGTCGCCATTTTCATTATACGTTTCCGTCAGTCGGGCACGGCTAAGGGCGAACTTCTATCATATCGCAAAATAGTGTTTATATCGTCTCTACTTCATTCTATCTCTATGCTTCTGTGCTCGTCCCGCAAATATTCACAAGTTACCTAAAATAAGGCATTTCGTAACCGACTGCATAAATAACTATTTTAGTTTGAAATTATATACGCATAATGATTTATTCGTACTAGTGAGAGAAGTGTTGGCACATAATCCGTTTGAAGATCATATACGATGAGAAATAATAAAAAATAATGTAAACAAGAAACAGAAAAACATTTTTCTCTTAGTTAGAAACCATCTAAATATTTTATTATTGAAATGGTTAAGAAAAGATAATAGTAACCAATCTGAGAACAATATTTTTTATAAAATCACATACTTTGATTACTATACGAGGCAAGAGAGAGGTCCGACACGCCCAACATAAGGCGCGGCCATTTTGAACCCTGTGACACAGTTTACAGCTAAAGAATCAGATCGCTAACTCTGCTTCGTCACTTTGGATCTCAATGTTTCAGTTTATACACTGGGCAACTCAGATAATACAATGTATGACAACCGCCTATAATAAAACAGCAGTCTTCTGCGTATCCTGAATTTGTATCCCTGGAGTGGATGTTATTTTGGAACTTTCAACTGGTCCGAGTGAGCTAACTGATTCTTTAGCAATAAACTGTGACTTCAAAAATAATATTCACTAACACTGACAGCAGCAAGCAAAATATCAGGTGCGTTTTAATCACCCGCTTCTGCTTCCGGAATTGTCGGTTTAGTCGTTTTAACCTGTCAGATTAAAACAAGAAAACCGACAATTCCGAAGCAGGTAATTAAAACGCACCTATTAAAAATATTGCGCCAAGATGTAGGCAACACGTAATAAGGGATCAAAATGGCGGAGTTTTCTCCTTTTAAAAGGCACTCAGAAAGCTGCGCAGTGCGACCATTCTCCGTATAGTAAAAGAAAATCAAAGTATGTGACTGGTAGCCATTTGGACAGGTCGTTGGAATGCCTAATAGCTTTGTTCGCGGAGCCTGTCACCGACATGTCCACGATAGACGAGCATGCGCATTTCGATTTCAGTCGGTCAATTTTCGGCCTTTCGACTGCCTGATATTGAAATGCGCATGCTCATCTGTCGTGGATTTGTCGGCGACAGGCTCTGCGAACAAAGTTAATATGTCAAAAGATTATCAAGCTACTAAATTTTAATAAACGTTTCTGCAACCGATTGATAATGAAATTAATTAATTTTTTCGACATAATAAATTGTTTTTCGTTGAATAATGTGTTGATCGAATATTAGTGTTGATGTATATTAAAATAATATGTGTATCTTGGCACTGAGTAATATTTATAAATTAGTATTAATTCTTATCAAGGATCTGGATATATTTATAGAAATCTCAAAATAAGTAGCAGTACTTGATCCAAAACAACAGGGTGATTTTTTAAATTTGTCATTTTCTATTATCTACCAAGATCACCAAGACCCAATTTACAATTCACAATTTTCCTTGCTTGGAAGTAAAAATGAAGCAATTCGTATTAGGTACTAACGTCCTTTCAATCAGCTGTTGCAAATGCAGAAAGTAGCCGAAGCAGCTGCAATTCAGGTAAAAAATGTTTGAAATGAGCTCTACCAGTCAGTACAAAAATCAAATAGCCTATGTAATAATGATAATTGATATTTTTTGTATTACTTTTACTTTATATAAATTAACTCAATTAAATATGAAATAATTATGGTGTACATGTTTAGTAACTTAAGTTGGCGAACCTGTAAAGTGACCCTAAAAAAATAACTAATACCCATTTCAATACAAAGGACGAATTATGGTAAGCTACTTACGAAGTGTTTCGAAAAATGATAAATGTGCATATTTATAAGAAAACGCTTCTGTAAAATGTTATAGGTAATATGCCTCCGTATGTAGTTATCATCAAGTATGTTTAGTTTCTTAAAAAAAGTCCTAAGGATAATTAGCTTTATCTCTTTCGAATTGAGTGTTGAATTTAGACCACTTTGTATAGGGTCGTAAATAAAATTGGTAAAAAAAATTGGTGAAAAAATAAAAAATCTTCTATAGTTCAAGAATAGGAGCAGTTTTTATAATTAGTTGTAAACGTACTCTATACCTTCGAGTATAAATTTGATATTTTGTGGCCTCCGGATTAAGACGCGGAAAATTTATCGCATACTCGTAAAATCGAGCACTTATTTAGTGACATATTTATGCGAAAACACCGGCAAACAAAATGAGGAAACCTAGACCTCCCTCATAAATATGTTCGTGTCTCTCAACTCGACGAACCACTTTTATTTTTATATAAAATTTTCAGTAACACCGGGACTTGCGACGCGACGAACTACATGTAATGGACAAACGTACATTTTCTTGTGCGTCGATGTAGCACAACAACCTACATATTAAAATCATTGAGAAACCCTTCAGCTGTTAAAAAGCTAACACTTGATAAACGATTAGTTTTATCGAAAAAAAATTGAATAAACCGAAAAAATTGTGTCTTCAGAGCTTATAACCGTTTTAAAGCGATTAACCGGTAATTTGCGGTATTTACCATTTTAATTAATGCGATGTTGGTTATTCTTGGTTACTTTCTATGACGTCATATTTAAGCCCTTTGAAACGTCATTAATTATAACCGGTAAATACCTGAGTCCGGACTTGGGTTAATAATGACAGTGTCATGCAGTTAGTGTTTTTTGGTTAATATATTTTCTTATTACTGCTAGGTTTCGTTGTTGCAGCTGGTGAGTCTTCTATTTCAAAGAAATCATCTAATTTTGTTTGGTTGGTATCTTCTTGAAGCGTGTTTTCCGTTTAAGTTTTCCTTTGGTGCTGCTCCAGAGCGATCCAAAAATAAACAAGTCCAATAACGTCCACAAAAACTTCAGAAAACTCAAAGGTGCAGTGAAAACCGCACGTCGATATCTTTTCAATCTAGAATAATTATAAAGTTGTTATAATGTGTTACTTTATAGTAGGATACCTTGTATACAAGGATACTTGATTTTGGTGTATGCATTTTAAACACTGTGTCTAGGCACAGGATAAAGAACGATTCTTTCTTCTGTGGTCTAGGTATACGCTAACTTGTACGCAATTCAAAAAGTTATATACACGCGAAACAGAGTAGGTGAGTTGTGTCTAGGCCGTTGGTGTTAATGCCGATCGGCGTAGCTAGGTATGGATTGAAATTTTCTGGTGGCGGCGAAGCCGCGCCACCCTACGAGAAGTCGTTGCTTCGTTTTCTTGTTGTCACGGCATTATTATTATTTGTTCATGTATGTGAAATTTGCTTCTAAGGTTTATAAAATACTACTGCGAGTCACGGCGTAAATGATAACAAACAAGACGCATTCACACAAACACCTCCTAATACAGCAATATGACGTTTCGCGTGTATATAATTTTTTGATTTGTGTACACTTTAGCGTGTACCTAGCAACAGCGTATTTTAAAACGTTTGCTGAAATAATCATAGTAATATAAATAATAACTTATTTCTCGATGTATAATCATTATTTCTCCGTACGCCCATGAACGGTAGCCGCTTTACAAATGATTCACCGAAATGCACGTCGGGACAATTACACCGGCAAGTCTCGCATAATTTTTGCTAGGAGTCACTAGCTGACGAATGAATTGAATGCACTTTTTAATTTTACATCTAGAAATCATAATATTAATTTCATTGATATTTTATTAATCCAGTTTATCTAATACAACCATTAAATATGAGAAAAGTTGTTCTGGCTTAACTATTCACTTCAATTATTTAAACAAAAAAGCACATATATATTTTTAATAAATTTAATAACTTTCCGCACTATAGGAGTTGATTAAGAATTGAATAATTCAAGCCGCATACAAATATATTCAAAAATAAAAAAGTTACGCCAAAACTAGTAAAAACTGCATAATATAAACCTTTTAATATTCATCAAAGCCAACCACAAATAAACAGAAAGCAGTAACGCACTACAGTTTTCTACAATTTTTAAATGGGAATTGAATATTTTGTGGTAATTGAAATACAATAAATGAATTGAATTACTTTAAAGTACTTGAATTACTATAAAGGAATTGAATTGTTCAAAAAAATAATTAAATTACTCAAATATCATTTTAAAGAAATTACCAATTACAATTACGTTCTAGAAAGTAATTGAAGTACTAATTAATTTTAAGGTTTCAACCACCTAATTGAATTCAGGTAATTCAATTACAGAAAATTAATTTAATTACATTTTCAACTCTTTTAATTCAATTATTTGACAGCTCTGTATCATTATTTTTCTTTTCATTTATACATTTGTTACGAGATACTCTGGAATGTTTATTTAATACGGAATAATTAAGGGTTTATTAGTAGAATTATATTTATGAATTCGACCCAATTTTTTTTTAACCCTGAATAACGACTATTTTTGAATTTTTTTTGCTAAACTATTGTTTTTTATTTACAGGTTGTGAGATAGCAAGTAGTAATTCAAGTCTAGATTGCCTGAACCTCATCGTACAAAGTATATCGAACAAAAATAAGAAAGATAGTACTGAACACGTTACATAATATCCTCTGATATCTACATCTACACAGAAAATATTTTGATAAAATAAATAATTATTATAATAGCTTTGTTATGTTAATAAATATAAATTTGACTACCACAAAGGGTTGTTTTTATTTTAAAAGATTACTCCATTGCACTATGCACAATAAGCCATTTTAGTGATGATGTAATTATGGTTAGTGGCAATAGACATAGGCTGCGTTCATCCGCGCCACATGCTACCTGATCGATCTGGTAGCGCTCTCGAGTGGCACGTATGAACGGTGTATTTTGACATTTCGCTCAAGGAGCGGCCGCCATTAAAAGTAGCGCATTTTATTTACGTCTGATCGGTGACACTGATCTGTCTTACGCACTTACGTCCACGGTTTGCTTGGTGACTAGTAGGGTTATATTAGCATATTAGCAAATAAAAAATAAACAAACAAATCTTCAACCAGAGGCATTCAACTCAAAAGTAAAATGAATAAACCAAAATCAAATGTCACTTTTAAACATGGTTCATCCGTGCATAAAGATCGATCAGGTAGCGTAAGTGATCGCTACTTTTGTAGCGCTCCTTGAAATGGCGCGGATGAACGCAGCCATAGGCAATTAGGCATTCCAAACTGAATGACTACCAGTGGGTTTTGACAGGTTATGATGTGGCAAAGTTATGGCAACTCTGTTGGCCTGGTGATTTGACAAGGTGAGTGAAATAGATAGTTACATAGATTGATCATCCCTATTTTTTAAAATAAACATAAGCTTATGCCTTGAAGTAAAAATATAAACAATTATTATTTTTTAAATATCTAAAGTCTGAAAATTGGTTTTAAAACACATTTTTGCTAATCTGATTCAAATTAATAAATATTTGCCAGGCAATATGGCTGCTCGCAAACGACCAGCTTTGAGCAGTGTATATAACATACATGTTATCATTGACCCTGTTAATGACAACATGAAAACAGGGTTGCCATATCTAAACTGTCAGTACCCACTGGTAGCCATTTGGACAGGTCGTTGGAATGCCTAATAGATTTGGACTTGGCTGAGTCGTCCTTGAAAGAAAATCGAAGTTCGGTTATATCGCCCGAATTAAGAAATGGGTAGTAACAAATCCGCAAATGTACTTAACAGTTACAGACACATACTTTGATTTACTATACGGGGCAAGAGAGAGGTCCGACACGCCCAACATAGGGCGGGGCCATTTTGATTCCTATGACACAGTTTATAGCTAAAGAATCAGATCGCTCACTCTGCGTCGGCACTTTTGATCTCAATGTTCCAGTTTATACACTGCGCAACTCAGATAATACAATAATATGACAATCGCCTATAATAAAACAGCAGTCTTCTGCGTATCCTGAATTTGTATCCCTCGAGTGGGTGCTATTTTGGAACTTTCAACTGGTCCGAGTGAGCTAACTGATTCCTTAGCAATAAACTGTGACTCTAAAAATAATATTCACTGACACCACATACTTTGATTTTCTTTTACTATACGGAGAATGGTCGCACTGCGCAGCTTTCTGAGTGCCTTTTAAAAGGAAATAGAAAACTCCGCCATTTTGAACCTTTATTACGTGTTGCCTACATCTTGGCGCAATATTTTTAATAGGTGCGTTTTAATCATCCGCTTCTGCTTCGGAATTGTCGGTTTTCTTGTTTTAATCTGACAGGTTAAAACGACTGAACCGACAATTCCGGAAGCAGAAGCGGATGGTTAAAACGCACCTGATATTTTTTTGATTGCTGCTGTCAGTGTCAGTGAATATTATTTTTGGAGTCACAGTTTATTGCTAAAGAATCAGTTAGCTCACTCGGGCCAGTTGAAAGTTCCAAAATAACATCCACTCCAGGGATACAAATTCAGGATACGCAGAAGACTGCTGTTTTATTATAGGCGGTTGTCATATATTGTATTATCTGAGTTGCGCATTGTATAAACTGGAACATTGAGATAAAAAGTGCCGACGCAGAGTGAGCGATCTGATTCTTTAGCTATAAACTGTGTCATAGGGTTCAAAATGGCCGCGCCCTATGTTGGGCGTGTCGGACCTCTCTCTTGCCCCGTATAGTGACTGACACTGACAGCAGCAAGCAAAATATCAGGTGCGTTTTAATCACCCGCTTCTGCTTCCGGAATTGTCGGTTTAGTTGTTTTAACCTGTCAGATTAAAACAAGAAAACCGACAATTCTGAAGCAGAAGCGGATAATTAAAACGCACCTATTAAAAATATTGCGCCAAGATGTAGGCAACACGTAATATGGGTTCAAAATGGCGGAGTTTTCTATCTACTTTTAAAAGGCACTCAGAAAGCTGCGCAGTGCGACCATTCTCCGTATAGTAAAAGAAAATCAAAGTATGTGGTTACAGATTTATTAATATCCATCTCTAAATTCCAGTTTAACACCAGAACCACCTAGAACTTTAGAGACGTTGTAACCGAACTTTGATTTTAGTTCAAGGACGACTTACCCAAGTCCGACTCACGTAAGTTCTGTTTATAAATAAGGGCCTTACCCAAGTCCGACTCAGCTGAGTTCTGTTTATAAATACGGACCACAAACCTTTCACTTTAAAAACTAACGTAGCAAGTAGACGAAGACCGATTCAGTGTAAGAAGAAAAGTGGAAATTTAGAAATGACATTGACAGACAATTGACATTTACCCATAACCTATAAAATTAAACAACAATTTTAAACTTTGAGTTTCTATTAAATTTCAATCATTTTATATTGCAATGCAAAAAAATGTTGCGGAATTTCTTAATGAACGTGAGAATTTTCTAGGCCATCTTCAAACGGACATTAACAATTACGATCAATCTATTCAACATTTAACTAAAGAAAAGGAAGAGCTAGAAAAACTAATATCGAACTTAAAATCACTTAAAACCTATCCAGAACATGAATCTTTGATTCCTCTAGGTAAGAATATTTACATGAAAGGACGATTAGTACATACAGGTGAATTTTATGTCAAAAGAAACGCTCATCCTGACCCAATGGTTATTTTACAAACATCAGACCAGGTTATAGAATCTCTAGAGAATGAATTTAAGTCAAAAGAAGAGGACATAGATAAAACTGAATATGCGAAATTTCAAATTGAAGAGAGGATAAAAGTTTTAAAAGGCGAAGATACTCTTCAAGCTACTGATAATGATCTACCCAAAGAAATTAAGTCTGATAAAGGAGTTGCAATAAGGATGGGCGATTATTATGAAATATTAGAATATGAAAATTAAAATTTGTATATTTTCGTTAAATAAATTTATTATAATAAAGTCCCTAATTAGTTTCCCAAAAAACATGTTTGTCATAAATTAGGCAGGATAAATTAAATAGACAGTAAAAAGAGTCTATGAACATAAAAACAATTTAGCAAAGGTCAAATTCTTTGCAGGAGTTCTGTTCCTTTTGTAGAGGGATTATGGGAAATAATTAAGATAACATTATATTAAAAATGTTTATTCATAATAAAAACAATATACATGTTTAAAAAAATGGACGGTAAGCTTTGCGAAAATAATTTCTTAAACAAATATACATCAAAAAATAATACCAAATGTAAAAAATACATTTTGTCATATATATTAAAAATACAGGCACTGCATCATTTATAAGGCAGATATATAGCCAGAGATTAGTCTCCTCGAAAACGTAGATTTTTTTAAAAAAATCGTTCATAACATGAAATGGAAACTTAGAGGATAAAAAATTTAATATTTATCTACAGTATATAATACAATATTAAACCGAGTGGTCGAACGTTTTTGAACATTTTATCTTCAAAACTGTTTGATATAAGTCAACTTCATCAATTTTTTTAAACTTTAAACAATTACGAAATTGATTGTTCAACCCCTCGTTCTTGATATATGAAACAATTTTGTAGGCAACTCAAAATGTATCTCAAAAATATAATAACCAGCCAGTAGAGTATTCAACATATTTTCTTATTAAATTCAAAAATAAAATTGCATTTAACAAATAGGTATAGAATGTTTTTACATAGTTATATAAAATTATGCTTACTATATTTTTGAGAAGTAGTAGAACTATATTTTCAAGTTTATAAAACTAATACTGTTTCAAAAATATTTTTTGACTATGTGTAGGAAATATGTTTAACAAATCAAATAAATAAAAATAATATTGGCAGGATGTAAAAATAAAAAATATCAAATTGATGTAAAATCAAAAGCACATATAAAAATCAGATCATTATTAAATAAAATTTGTTTTAATACTTAGAGACTAAATTTGATTTAAAATATTGTAAAGTACGTACAATTCATAATCCTAACTACTTCAGCCGGAAATAAAGTACAAACATCTTAACATTTGCATATTCTAAAAATGGGTAAAACTTATCCTATCAAAAAACATTCAAACTTTTTACTCTGGTAAAAAAGTAGATCCCATCGTTCCAATGATATATTACAACATTTAAGTCAAATACATGACTCAGAAATCCTAACAATATGAAAAACAATAAACAAATGTAACCAATCAAACAATATATACATAAAACTTGCAATAACAAACTTAAAACCTTTGTACTAATAGACATTGGCCGAATTTACCATTGTCAAAAAATATTAAAATGATGTGTAATCAGTGATGATGGACTGGCAAATACTTCACTGCAAATAGAATATGCTTTTATAATTTGATTTTATCAAGTCGACCTAAAATTTCTGTTTGTTAGAATATGCGCGGCAGTAATTGTTGATGTTAATTATTTACCTATAATAAAAGGTGAAAAGAAAATCGTGTATGGACCATCTAAACATCTTTAGTACAAATAACACGTCCTATATTAACTAACACAGATCACTCTCAATAAAAAAACTGCATGCTTATCTGATTAGTCACAACTTGTCAAAAATCAAAAAGGAAATTTCCACTCAAATGACCAAAAAATAAAATAAAAAAATAAATCCCATATGTCCCAACTACGATCCTTTGTCTAATACCTCATTATAACCATAGAAAAACAACAAATAGAAAATTATTTTCAACACCCTAACTTAAATTTTGGTTACTAAGTAGAACTTCATTTTTTACCATTTTCGTTCATATTAAGACTCATTAGCAAGTAATAGACATTCTCGAGTATTCCTCCAAGTTTTGATTTTGCTTACTAAGTGTAGATGGCGTTATTTTATGACTTCTCATCCTTACCCAACCACCAGCCATGAGTACGAGGAACTTTAACGCATCTACAATCCCATTAGAGATTGGAATCGAATATGCCTATTTTTTGATGAGTCCTAATAAGGACGAAACTGAATCGAGAAAGACGTTCTCCTAAGTAAGCAAAACAGTGTTGAAAATAATTTTTTATCTCTGCTGTTTTTCTCTGGTTATAATGCAATGCCTGTTGCGGTATTAGTAAAAGAAGTAATTGTTTTCTTCAGGGAACCGATTATGAAACGTGATTCTATGATACTTAAAACAAGTTTTGCTATGGTGAACAAAGTCATTAAGTATAGTTTAGACGAAATTTTATAGGTCACTCGAAAATAAAATGCAAACACAATGATATCGTCCCATAATTCAAGATCTCTTAATCTGAACTTATTTTTATAACAAAAAGATTATAAATGCATTTGATTTTGCAGATAGAACAGTTAATATATGGTTGAAACGATGGGTGGTTTGGACCTTTGTGGCCAATATGCAGGCGTTGTGTCCAGTGGTATTTCCTCTAGACCGGCATCGTCGAAACTGTACTGTGTGGGGTCGTTGGGCGAGAGCCCGCCAGAGATGGGGCTGTCGATGTGTTTAGCGACTGCATGGTGCCCATCTGGAAAAACATTATTTATAAACAAGATGCAATAAGCGGAAATTACAACAAAAAATTACAACTCTGAGTTGTCTGGCTTCTACCACTTCTCAAAATTTCAGCTGGAGGTACGATCGTACCACCTTGCGGATGCTAGGTCTTAGACTATTATGTGAAACGGAATACAGAATAAATCATTTTTACGAGTAGTAATATACCTTTTTGGTACTATGAATTGAATTGATTCTAAAAGTTCGGAACAATGAGTAGATCCTGAAAATGCTTTATGCAAACATTATAAATCTACTGTACCCCTTCAAAATTCATTAAGTTTGCAAGATAAAAATACCCATTCATTATGTCCAGGCTAGTCCTTAATGTCTAAATAATTCCAACCATGAAATTTTTAATTGTGATTTCTAAAGAACTGTGTCATCACCTTCATCAAGCAATTTATTAAGATCCTTATATGTATATCTTACAATTCTTCTTAACAATGAAACTGTAAAATGATATTCCATCTAATACATTTTAGTCAATATCAGGAAAAAATTGAAAGTCACATATTATGTAAAAAAGTACGCTCTACAAGTTCATGAAATTGCGTATCTCAATTCATTACATTTATTAAAACAGCACGTATCTAACCAGTGTATCTGATAATTTCATAAAGAGATGTAACTTTATAAAAAAAACTTTAAAACTATCTCTTGTAAAGTTGTGAAAATCAAGTTATGACACTTCGTGATATTGAAGATGATATGTGAGTAAATGTCAAGAGTAGAACATTTTCCATTGCGTCCATATTAATGCTAGACCCAATATCAGAAGATTTAAAAAAAAATTAAATCCATTTGTTATCTTACCTTTAGTCTTTTCAAATGTCTGCATGAAAACATAAAAATTAAATAATCAAAGTGTTTGGTATATATTTTTAATTAAACATTAGGACACTACATTAATCTTTGAAATCTATGAAAAAAAAAAAAAAATGTAAAGAAAATAAAATGTTTGTTGAACTTACCCTTAAATGAGCCAAATCTTCCAGTCGAGTCAATTCTGACAGTTCTATATACAGAGAATACACCAAAACCCATCCATAAACACTCAATACAATGAATATCGTCCACAGAAGGCACATAATGATGTTGTAAGCAAA
The DNA here is from genome assembly GCA_927349885.1 of Psylliodes chrysocephalus. Classification (NCBI taxonomy): domain Eukaryota; kingdom Metazoa; phylum Arthropoda; class Insecta; order Coleoptera; family Chrysomelidae; genus Psylliodes; species Psylliodes chrysocephalus. The sequence continues at coordinate 67,479,695 of OV651818.1, forward strand.
AATCATATCATTGATAATCGAGAAAAACAAATAGGCTAGAAATCTGAACGTCGTAAAAACAGCAAAACTGTACAACCAAGGCAACATTTTTTTCTCATATTCCTAAAAAATATTTGTTATTTTAAAAAAACGTCGGTAGGACAAGGTGTATTAAAAATAAACAACAGGTCATGTACAAATCTAGGTCACGGATTCCAATGAATAAAATAGATTAAAACAATTATGGCCTCCTACCTTTCTCAAAGCATTTATTAACATAATACTTGTAACAAATACTGCTAAGGACAGTAAAATTGAAAAGGCTGCAAACATCACTAGTGTATTTCTCACTAAAAATAGAGAAAAAATAATCAAGAACTTTTGTTTTCATTATTGGATAATCTTAAATTATTGTTTAAAAAAAGAAAAAGAAAATGTATCAAACTAAACTTACCATGTCTATTGCCTACATAGACAAACTGAAAGCTGATAACATAATATCCATAATGGGTAGAACCAGGAGCTGCCATTGCATAGCAGTATAGATCGAAGCATGCTGTGATTATTGTAAATAGAGATAAAACCTAAAAAAAAATAATAAGACTAATAATTCCTTAAAACAATAATTTGAACCAAAAATCACATTTTATTAATTCTACAAACTTTTCATAACAATTTTTTAGTTAAAAAATCCATTAGAAGTTAATGCAATAAAAAAATTGTTTAAATTATGAAGAAATTGAGAAAGTAACATCACTTTTACTTATTATTATTAAAAAAAAAAACATCAGTGAAGTGTCTTTTCTGTATACATGCTTATATTACTGAGATATGTTTTATGTATAAAGAAAAGAAAAAAGAAATTATGAATATAAATTATCTTAATGTTTAATAAATTGAAACAAATATTACTCCTTAGTGATGACTTACCAATGAAAATATCCCTGCAATGAGTGAAGCGCGTTGCACGTCTATAAATATGGCATCTTGAACAAGAGGCTTTTGGTACCAGGGCGTTTTCAAAGATTTCAAACTCCTGGAGCCCCTCAAGTTAGCATTGCTCCTGGAAGTTGTGTGTGAATATACAGAGGGTGTGCCTGTGGGTGATTTCTTGCCGTAGTTCATTTTTACCACTGCTTTAATCACATGTACGGAATGTTGATGATAATTTATCGAAATTTCAGTGTGTGGCTTTCGCCTTATTGCAGGTAACTCAGGTAATTAAATTGTTGAATTTTTGTCAACAATCAGTTTGATGACAAATAGCTTTGACATGTAAACATAGGGGCGTGGTGGCCACAATTGTCAAAATTTAGTGTTCTATTATCTACGTGATATTATCAAGCTAACAGTTTTGAGTAGGGCGAGTTGTCAAATGTCTATTGTCAGAATTTGAGCACGTTCCACGATGGTCATTAACAGGGGCACGTTCCAAAACTTGCAAAGGAGCATGGTTGCCATATCAATTGCAGGACGGTTAGAGTTGGGGTGAAAAATAAACTTTGGTGGCGACAGTATGGGCGCCGATCGAAAAAAATTCAGGGGGGCAAGTCTTATAGGCACGGTCAAAACGCTGCAGGCTATAGTTGAAAGCCATGGCGAAAAATTCCAAATCACAAATCCAGGGAGTGATCATTTTTAGCAGTTCTGTATTCTGTAAAGTACAGTATTTTACTGTATTGAAAATAATTTTCTCTGTCCAGCATTTGATCGTGTACAGCAAAAGTTAAACAGTTTAATAAAAAAAATTCAAAATTAAATATTTTTATTATTTCTTATATTTTTATTGAAATATAAAATATTTATCGTCGATAACGATGAAGTACATCTCTATATTCAGGATTAATGCACTAATCAGCTAACTCTCCTGCCGAGCTGTCTCTTTTAGCTCAGCGACCTTTTGCCTAAGATAAAAAGAATATTGGTGTTCTACTGCGGATCTGTTTTTTAGTTGCGTAATTATAATTCTTCAAAGTGTCAAAAAAATGTGGCGATTAATTTAAAATGAAATGTACCACTCAATTTTCCGGTAGGTTCCTAATGTGAAAACTATTCCAACTGTATATCCGTGACCGTACTCTAAGGAACAGTAAAAAGTTGTGTACTATAGAGTAAATCCAAGGATACAAGAGCGCAAATCATGCAGTTAAGGTTTGTTATGGTTCTCAAAATGAAAACTGTTTTGAAACTGCGGCGGACTGTGTGCGTAAAGGCAAAAAATCCCCGACTGTTTGAAATTGTTGGAAAACCAGAACACATAAAGGTGTTTTGTTTATTGTTTATCACAATAATGCAGTTCCTTTTGAAAGCTTAGCTTCAAATAACATTTGCATCATTATCATCCTCATCACATTTCAATGGATTAAAAAACGGGAGAATTTTAAAAAATTAATAATTCTAAAATTGCCTCAATTTACAAATAAAACAAGAACTAGAGACATTCGTCAGAACATAAAAAACAATTTGAGATTGTATACGTTCTGTATGGTCTAATATTCATAACACTTCAAAATGTGCGGTCAAAACAGTCCCGAGTCGTTCCACACACCAAAGCCACAACCGAAACATGAACACATTTTGACTGTTTACAACAATCACGGATTATTTCAGATATGAAACCAGAAAACTGGACTGGGAAATCCGAAGTAGTCCGAGAAAAACGACAAAGCTTTTTATATAATGCGCATGAGCCCAACAGTTGTGGATTGTTATTTCTCAAAACCGTATGCTTGAAAACGAGAGAAACTGAAACTCCCCGGGGAAAACTAGATGGTGAAAATAAATACAGAGTTGCCAGATTGTTTTATATCATCCGACCAATTAGAAACTACGAAATTTTGACAGCAAATGACATTTTAAGATTTTATGATTTTTATTTATATATCAGGTTTGTTCTGGTTCTCAAAATGAAAACTGTTTTGAAACTGCGCCGGACCGTATGCGTAAAGGCAAAAAATCCCCGACTGTTTGAAATTCTTGGAAAACCAGAACACGTCATAAAGGTGTTTTGTTTATTGTTTATTATAATAATGAAGTTCCTTTTGAAAGCTCAGCTTCAAATAATATTTGCATGTATATGTTTATCATTATCATCACATTTCAATGGAATAAATAAAAACAGAATATTAAAAAATTAATAATTCTAAAATTGCTTTAATTTACAAATAAAACAAGAACAAGAGACATTCGTCCACATATAAATAAACAATTTGGGATTGTATACGTTTCGTATGGTCTAAAAAGCCAATACAATATTCATAACACTTCAAAAACGCATGCGCGGTCAAAACAGTCCGAGTCGATCCACACTCCCAAGCATGAACACTTTTTGACTGTTTACAACAATCACGGATTATTTCGGATACGAAACCAGAACACTGGACTGAGAGATCCGAAGTAGTCCCAGAAAAACCAGAACACTTTTTATCTACTGCGCATGAGCCCGACAGTTGTGGATCGTTATTTCTCAAAACCAGAACAGACCTATCGACAACGGAATTTTGACTTTTTCACGTATAAACATTTTAAAATGATATTGTACATTAAAAATAATTTTAATGTACGTTGTAAACTGCCGTTTTAAATAATTATCAAACTAGAAATTCAAATCTTTTGGCAATAATTCAAGTATTGAATAAAAATTATTCTTATTATTTTCGTCCAAATTCATTTTAAAGGGAAAGTAAATACCGCAAATGTATGAATATACCTAAAAACTACTTACATCAATGAGGTTATAGTAATATTTTGAGATTTTTTTATTTAAATTCTGACACGCAGTGCCCATGTTTGTGAATTGAATTCTCTGGTTATTTTCATTTTCTCTACCTAAAAGTAGGAAAGTTTTAAGAGAAAATTCTCCACCAATTTTGGTGAATTCGATTTCAAGAATACGAATTTTTACAAGGGAGTAAAAAGTGAGAATTTTCTCTCAATATTTCTCACTTCCCGATTTTAAGAATAGGCACCCTGAACTATATACTTTTGAAAGATTTGAAACGCACTCTGCGTTCCTGAGTTTTTAAAACACTAACAGATATGATCCGCAAACGCTTGGAACAAAATAATTAGTGATTTCTTTTATGTCGTTTGGGATACTCGCGAGCAGTGATAGAGCTGTTCCTGACTAACTAAACGTTCTTTTTTGACGGTGCTTATTGATCTGAAGCAACTCCCAATTCCACCAGTTCTCACTTGTCCCCCACAGGCACTTGCTCAATAGCGGATGCACATAATTCTTATCTTAAATGTAGTCATAGGGTTTCATACACCTAGAACTTTAAACCCTTAAAAATAAAGCTCCCATTCTTCAATTAGATTTCTGACAGTTTGCAGCAAACCAAAGATCATTTATGAAGGACTAAAACACAGCTTTAAATAAAACAGCAAATTGGAACTGAATATTTATTAGTATATCTCTATTACATTTTTATAAAAACCTTATTATTTGACGGAATAGCCTTGAACCACATTTTTTATTGTAATTGTTAAAATAGTAATTGTATCGACACCACTTATCTAATCAGTTCTTTCTTTTAATACATTACCTACCACAAACGATACCAATAGCCAGGAACGCACCGTTTTAGACAACCTTCAGTAAGACTTAAAACCGTCAAAACAATCTACAACATTTTTAAACGAAGAATTCAATAAATAAGACAGCACCAATTGACAAATGACAGGTGACATTTCAAATATATTGCAATTTTTGACAGGTGACACAGCAAATGTTTTTGGATTTCCTTGTCTAACGCAGTAGTTCCTGGAAGTTTCTTATCACAAACAAAAACGACAAGAATTGTGAACTTTATTCAAAATAAAAGGAAAAATAGGAATGGTTGGAAAACCGTATATACAAATATTACAAAATAAATAACAAATTCGCTAAATATATATAAAATATAAAAACAACTGAATATTTTTTTTCTATTCCAAAATAATATATATTTATTTATCTAAAAAATTAGAATTTCACTATTTTCTTTTGGTTTGGTAGAAAAAATACATCTACTCCTTTTATAAAATAATTATTGAAAATTATATTTTGGGAAAAAGTCACTAAATTATATCAAAAAATATATGTATATACTGGGCGTTTCACCACGCAACCATCATTATTTAATAGAAATTAAAAATAACCTCTTTTAACAACCAAAGCCCTCAATTAGAAATGTTGACTTCTGAAACACATGTGACAATGTAAGTCTTTAAAATTTAAAGTCAGTCTCTTAATATCCCCAATTCGAAATTATTGAGCGTTTGTATTATCGAATATAACGCAAGGGTCCAATACGAGCCCCATTTACTTTTCGCTATTTATTAATGACGTCCAAATGTAGATCAAAAATTGCTAAAGTTTTTGTATTGATAAATAAACCGGCAAATTCCAAATTCGGTAGAATATCAACATTGAAAAGTCTAGTTTCTTCCTAGAATTGTCGCTAAAGCTTTTTATACATTAATGTACTTGTATTATTTCATATACCACAAGGATCGGTCAAAAGCCAGCTATAATTCGTAATATTTATTAATGATGTAAACATTTTAATTAATGCTATAAGACTTTTTGAAACTTACGAATTGCGTCTATTAGGCAATACAGTTCCGTGGTGAACCCCTAGGTTTTAATAAAAAAAAATACCTAATTGAAATATAGTTTTTAATCCTTGCTAGCTTTGGTGTTCCTTTTTTTATGCAATCTCTTATGGTACGACTGCGCGAACGAATTTACAATCGATATGACGAAATAAAGCACCATGGCAATCACGAACTTTTCGAAAATCGACCCCAAAATGTTCCCCCCTCCGCCGTCGGTCGTCGTTTTCGCGGAATTTTTGTGCAATTTTTGTTTTTGTCCATCCAGGAACGCTTTGAACGGTACTTGAAGCTTCTGGCCCACTACCGGGACGAGCTTCAGCCATTCCAGGGCCGTTTCTATGAGGGTCTCATTAAATGCGATGATGACGAACATTTTTTGGATGTGCATTTTGATGACAGCTTTGCCGATCAGCGTCGCGCCGAAGAACGTCCAGAACGGCACCAAGAAATGCCCGCATGTGATGCCCGCCAAGTCGAAAAGAGGATTTGGAATCTGCAAAATTAAAAAAAGAAATTAATAGAAAAACATTATCGTTCTCTGTAAAGCTAATAGACAAGACGAGGGCCGAGTCAATTTTGTACTTACACTCGCGCAGGCTAATATGCCCAAAAATCCAACTTTCTGAACGATTTCCTCGACAAATAACTTTCCTTTCTCGATGAACGTCAATTCGTCACGGTTGTTCTTCTTCTTTTCTAATTCTTCGAAAGCTTTCAGATCATCGTCTTCGTCATCAGGATCTATTCTAAAAAAGCATAAAATTTATGTATCTCAAAACAAGTAAAATTAATTCCTATTCATTTGCATATTTTTTTTACATAAATTATTTAATATACATAATCATTATTTATCATTTAATTCGGTATCAAAACATTGCAATTTTTTTCAATAACAAGAATAAAATGTATTATTTAAAGGGTTTTTATTTTGGAAATTATTTTGAACACTTACCCGGATAGTCTGGCAGCTCTGGCCATAAAATAGGGCGGTAATTCCCCTAAAGCCGTACCCGCCCCCCAACACATAGCTTCTAATCTTACTTTCGACATAATACTAAGAAACGTGATTGACATAGTTTTTCCGTCGCTTGGACACACAATTCTAAAAACAAAAAATGTATTATAAAATTAAACTCGTATTATTTGCATAAAACTCACTGTAATAAAAAAATGAGTGCACTCCTTAAAAATCACTACATAAACCGTTACAGAAGAATACTTACTCGTCTGGGTACGGAGGTTCAGGAAAATCTAAACTCCCGCATTCATACGCTGCTAAAGTAACTTGAGCTATGTGGGGTCCTAGGTATAACAAAAATGTATGTAGTCCTGTACCTAAACCTACTGAAGATAGAATCCCTACAAAAAAAAAATATTTTTTTTACAAAGAGTACAATAATAAATAAAATTAACTTTACAAAAATACTGTTTACTTTTAAATTTTTAATCAGGACGTTAATCTTGGTATTTCAAAGAGTTTGCAGTACGTCATACTCATAAAATGATCGTCACAAAAATATTAATACAATTAACATAACATTTTGCTAAACAAATGAGTATTAGAATATTAAAAGTAGTATTACAAAAAGTAATAGTGTGTAATACTTCAAACACCCATAAGAATCAGTCTTACCCAAAACTCTGTATGATATAGAATTTAAAAAAATGAGTATTCATAATAAGCTGCAATTATTGCAAAGAATAATAAAAAGTGTGCAATTCTTCAAATATTCCTAAAATAATCGCCACAAATAAAAATAAACCGATTGAAATAATTTTAATAAATAAATAAAAGGAGTATTACAAAAAGTAATAAAGAGTGTGCAATACTTCAAAAGTCTAAAAAACATTAGGTTTACACAAAATACTGTCTGGTTCAGAATTTTAATAAATGAGGATCACGATATTAATATCAGTATTGTAAGGAGTAACAAATAACAAAACATTTTTTTATAAAATCATCGCCAAAAAAATAATACAATTAATATAACACTTTGCTAAATAAATAAAGATCGAGATATTAAAAGCACTATTATTAGAAAGAGCGATAGTTTGCAATACTTCAAAATTAATGAGAATCAGGATATATGGATATTTTAAAGGTGTGAGAATTATTTGTGGTATCACTTGGATAATTCAGGTTTGACATTGAAAGTATTAAGTATAAAAATAGGCAACCCTTACCTAATCCTATCCAATAAAAACACCATAATAATTTCTTATAAACTCCTTGTACTGCGTGCTGATGTGGTCCTTTTGAATTCACTAATATATACATTGATAATACTGAGATCAACAAAACTACCACGAGTTTTTTATTTGCTAAAATTCTAAAAAAAAAAAGAAATATATATTTTTCTATTTAGAAGTACGGAAGGTTGATTCAGAATTAAGTACCATAAATTGAACTGAAGTTGATTTATATTTTATACATTTTGCTAACTAGAATCATGAGTTTATTTTTGCATTAGTGAAGTAAAGTCTGCACTGCAAAAAATTATTGTCGGACTTAGTGGTGCATTCGCGCTGCTGTCAAATTTTATAGTTTTTCAATAAATCTTATAAATAAAATCTTAATAATTCATTTTTTACTTTAATAATCTATTTTGCCAATTTATGTTACAAAATTTAGAATCCGTCTTTATTCACTCAAACGTTCGCTTACTTTTGTCCATAAATGGTAGCTAATTCGCAACATTCCCTAAAAAAATATTCTACAGTTTTGAGCGGTTTCCTCCATAAAACTAAGCCCTCCCTATCTCGCTTTTCCTTCTCCTTTTTGTGAATGTCGCCCTGTTTTTTGGTTTTTGAATTTTGCGTACCGCCGTTCTGCTGTAGCTGTTGTTGCTGATGATGGTGGTGGGCCGTCGAATCGTCTTTCCTTTTGTGTCCGCCCATGGTGTTGCCCAACCTTTGTAGCTGTAAAACAAATAAACGTTGAAAATATTTACGACGATAAATTGTGGAAGAAGAAAAAGTGTAGTTTGGCAGGTACTGAGAGTTTTCGGAAAAGTAAACTAGAATCGTCCAGTTATAATCTAGAACACACAATATATTGAAATTATTCCGCTTCCATATTATTGCTAAAATTGCTGCAATTAATACAGATGATTATACAGTTTTGGTAGAACAGCCACCATATTCTCCAGATTTGATTTGCTTCGATTAGACACACAATCTCAAATTAAAGGAACAAATAGGAAGAATTTATTTATCCTCGATGTTGTTAAGAAACTTTAATACTTCATTCTGATTTATTGAAATACAAATGAGGATTTGAGAACGATTTTGCTTGTAAATCAAAAGATTTCGCTGGTATACTTTGTCCAAAATCTCGCAAGTACCTTCTTGAAGTGATCCGAGAATCATGTGACTACTTTTGTACTAGCTCTAAATTTGTGTTCAATATGTACAAGTGTAATAAATTATGTGATCGAGTGCAATATCATTTACACTGCTTACAGAGTTAAATATTTTATATTCATATTTATTGATATTGACAGTAGCCATGTGTGGGTTTAATTTTTATAAAGGTGAAGAAACGAAAAAAACATAATTTCATAAAGAACTTTTCTTTACAGATTTAAATTTAAGAAAAATGTTTGATTTGCACTATTTTGGTGGATAAGATCCGAATCCTGCTAGATATAGATTAATTATCGTTAAACAAAAGCTGTATACTTAATACAAATAAAACAGACTGCATACTACAGTGGTTCGTTCAGCAATAGTTGTATCTAATTTTATTCAAGAATATCAGTAAATAATACTATTCTTACCTCAGTATAAAAATCAGTTCATAATTTTTCTATTTTAACGCGCAGACATAATAAAATCCCAGTAAAAGCTTTCGGGCCCTCGTCAAAACACGCACGTGCAATTTGGAATCTACTTAACGAATTGTTAAAATCCGAGATAATGATTAAGACTTCCTTGAAAATTAGTACAAAATTAAATTTTGGCCCGCTGTCAAAGGGGGACTTAAAGCGTGTTGGACGCGGCGCGACACAGTCAATTAAAGAAAAATAAAAAATAAGAACATGGTGATACTATATTTTTTCCTGGGATACGGATACGACAGTCAAATAGTTAATTTTTACTACGAGCGTTCTTAGAATTTTTACTTGCCGAAATAGTAAATTACATTTTAGTTTAATTAACGATTAAGTAGTCAAGTAGTTGATATTTCCTGCGATCGGAGCAATCATTTCCCCTAACGAAACCGCCCTGCGTATTAATTTTTTTATGTCAGCAACATAGACGATTCACTAGTAAATTTTTACCGCGACCGCATCTACAATTAATTTTAATTTAATTTTAAAGTCTGATTGTGGAGACTATTCGGAATTCATTACCGGCCGTTTTGTTTGTTTATTTTTGTTCAGGTTTTATAATAATTATTACCGCAAGCCAGGGTGGGCGTTGAAATATACATTTTTTTTTTTAGTTTTAAGCCGTATATAGTTAGCAACAATATATGTGTTAATGTTATCTGGCCGTATTAGTGAAGTAGTACTAATTCCTTGCTTTACTTTCCCCTTAATTTTCAGTCAGTGAAATATTCTTTATAAGCGCCAAGCGACGATTAAAGCCCGTCACTTGTTGCTACTGATTACCTGGATCCTGGAATTTTATCTCCATCTGTAGCTACCCGAGTACTTTCGACGCCACTTCGAGAATTTGTGGAGTAAACCACAATAAATAATCTGGCGCCCGAGGGCCGGCCGTAGTCAGCACCATTCGTAGATAAACGTTTTCTCTGCAGCGAGAAAACACCCTTACAACCTTAATATCCGATAATACTGCAGCATAATGGCTTATTGTACTAGTGTGAGAAAGTAAATGGAAGAAATCACTTTTTGCACTAGTGCTAGAAAATACGTCTTTCTAAACTGAAATGCGTGTGGAAAGGTGGCATTTTCCGTCTGGACTGTTCAAAAACATGTCAAGAACGCTGGACGTCACTAGAAAATCCCACATTAATGCAGATAATAACCGCTGAATATTTACAAATATCAACTGACGCCCAACGTTCACAACAATGGTCCATGTTAGGAATAGTTTCTCACCCAGTTTTGTATTGTCACGAAAATAAAAGTTTCATCAGAAGTCAATTTGGTGAATCATTTTATAGATTTTGCAAAATAAATGACAAATTATCCAACAACTCCTTACAGTCCGAACTATTCTGATTTCCCCCTCCTTTTCTCTTAACTGAGAGAAAAGAGTGGAAGCAATTTTCCGAATGCAATACTTGAAACAACCTTACAACTTTGCCACATATCAAAGTAGCAACAAAACAATTTAAATATCTGACTTTCTCAATTTTAAATAGCACGTATTTATTTTCAAGAGACAAAAATTTGCTATAGAGTGGGTGTTTCTTTTGTGATGTACAGGGTGTCCCGAAATTAGACGGTCATATTTTAACATAATAATCTACATCCTAAAATAGAAGTAAAAGTTCATAAACATAGGTCCAAAAACGTTTCGTTTTCGAGATACAGGGTGTTACAAGTGAAGTCCTGCACATTTTTGTAAATATTGTTACACAGGTTTTTGCAGTTTCTGACAAAGTCCTTTTAGGCGCTTGGGATTGTACAGCCATACTGGATCGCCTCTCTCAAAATGTGTCCCTGTGGCATGCATGTCGATTCTGGCTTTTGCTTTATCGCTACTAACTTTCAAACGTTGCCAAGCGAATTCGTGTACCTTCTCTAATCTTTTTCTTAGGTTCTGTATGTACGTGGAAGGTGTACGGCCCGCTTCTTCACCTTCCAAAAAGAAGATCGTGAGGAAGTTTCATCTCCCTTCCAGTAATCATCATGGATGGAGTACTGGTCGTTTCATGTTCAGAACTTCGGTAGGCTAGCAGAAATAGAGGAATTAAAGTGTCCCAGTCCTTCTGATTATTAGAGACGAACATTGAAAGATACTGGCATATCGTTCCGTTATGTCTTTCTACCATTCTGTCGGACTGTGGGTGGAGAGGCATAGTGCGGGTTTTCCTGATACCTAACAGCTTCATCAATTCTTGCCATAATTCGGATTCAAAATTTCGTCCTTGGTCAGAATGTAATTCCAGGGCGACTCCGTGTCTCGCAATGACGTTCGTCATAAAGGCTTCCGCTACTGTCGTCGCTTCCTGAATAGGAATAGGCACTATTTTGGGCCACTTTGAAAAATAGTCCATAACAACCATTAAGTATTTGTTTCCCTTTTCTGTTAAGGGAAGTGGTCCGAGGATATCTATGGCGATTCGTTCGAAAGGCTCTCCGGAAAGGTACTGTGCCATTTTACCTCGACTTCTTGTATTTTGGGCCCTTTTCTGCCATTACAAAGGTCGCATTCCTTACACCAATCTTCTACATCCTGTCGACAATTGACCCAATAAAATCTTTCCCGAACTCGTGCAAGTGTCCTTTTAGTACCAAAGTGTCCTTCTGAACGGCTGCTATAAAGCTCCTCCAACACACTTTTGACCTGTGATTTCGGCAGTATCACTTGGCGGACTACAAGTACTTCATCGGGGCTCTCTTACTTCCGGTGCAACAGGCCATCGTGAAGATACAGGGAATCCCACTGAGTCCAGTACCCTTTAATGGTTCCACTATATTTGGCTATCTCTTGCCATGTAGGTCTGACTCCTTTTTTGAGCCATTCTCGGACAATCTTCAAGTAATTGTCTTTCTTTTGAGCCTTTCTTAGGCTTTCAAGGGTGATTGCGTTTTCGTCATCCTCTGGCTTGATAGTGGTCGCCTGAAGACTAACTTATTCAACCAGCTCCTTTCGTTCTTCAAGCCTTTTACAGTACCGGCATTGTCGTTCTAAACACGGTCGCCTGGAAAGAATGTCCGCTGCAATGACAGCTGCAATTTTCTCCGGGTGGGTCAGTTTTGATTCCTTCTGCGGAAACGACGTGCCCCAAATAATGGGCTTCCGACTGGAACAGTGAACATTTATTATGATGAGTCTTAGATTGGCATTTCTTAATCTGTCAAATACTAGACTCAAATTTAGTAGATGTTCATCAAAAGTTTTTGACATGATCATTATGTCATCGAGATATACTAGACAAGTTTTCCAGGTTAATCCTTTCAGAACCATTTCCATTAGGCGTTCAAAGGTAGCTGGGGCATTACAGAGACCAAACGGGAGAACCTGGAATCTGTATAATCCGCTGCCAGTTGAAAAAGCAGTTTTGTCTCGATCGTCAGGATGTACTTCCACTTGCCAGTATCCGCTTTTAAAGTCTAGCATGGAAAACCATTTTACACCTGATAGAGTGTTTAGTGTGTCGTCTATTCGGGGAAGTGGATAACTGTGTTTTTGCGTTATCTGATTTAGTTGTCTATAGTCTACACAAAAATGTGTAGATCCGTCTTTCTTAGTTACTAGGACCACAGGTGAGCACCAGGGTTCAGAAGCTTCTTCAATAATATTTGCATCCATCATGTCCTGTATCATATTTGCTACTTCTTTTTGTTTAGCAAATGGAAGTCTTCTAGGTGCTTGTCGTATTGGCCTTGCATCGCCTGTATAAATTCTATGCTGAACAAGACTGGTACGTCCCGTAGATTTTCCTGCCTCGAAAATGTCAGGCACTGATAAATTCTTTGACTTTTCTAAGTTCTTTAGCTGTCAGGTGGTCGTAATTCTTAACTAGCTGTTTAACAAAGTTGGCATCAACTTGTGGTGGCTTTTCCAGTGGAACGGTCTTCGCACTTGATTATGTTTTTCACCGGTGTACAGAGTCCTATTGCTTGTCGTTTCTTCAGATGAAATGGTCTCTTCGATAAATTGACAACCCTTACTGGAATTAGTTTATCAACGTTAACAAGACATCTAGCTACCAGAATTCCGTCACTCACAGATTCTTCACTTTCCACAATGCCTACATGTAAGCCATGTGATTTCTCGCTAAGAATTTTGGGGCCCTCTGTTACAGCCGACGCCTGACCCGTAGTGTCGACCTTTATTCGTTTCCCTGACTACTGTTAGAAAGCCGGCTAGGTGTGGGTAACCGGCTTCTCCGGGAGGCATGTCTGCTGTAATTATTTCTTGATGGACTTCGTGACGGGCTTCGGGAGGTTGATCTAGGTAAATTTCTGGTATCATTCCTTGATTCTCGATTTGTAGAACGAGCCCTGCTTCGACAACTTCTTTAGAGGTGTCCAATTCTTCCACAATTAAAGCATCTTCTGTTTTCATTTTGGCATTCCGTTGCATACTTTGCAAGACATTTAAGATTTGTGAGAGGGTAGGTTGAGGAATAGTATTATTAGTGGCCTCTTCACTTTCTTGAAATCGAATTTCTCTCAATTTTGCGCGAGAAGATCTAGATATACTTTTTGCTGCTTCGTATTCCTGGGCTGCAATAAGTGTTTCACTCAATGTCTTGTGGTGTTGTAGCCGAAGAGCCTGCTGCATTTCGACGTCCTTTAGTCCATCAATGAATGCTTGTATGCCGATTTGTTCTAAGAAATCTTTAGGTGCCTGTGGATAGGCCAGATGCAGCAATCTTTTAATATCAACTTCAAATTCTTGTAGACTCTCAGTGTGTTTCTGACTACGAACTTTTAGCTGGCTTTGGAATACCTGTTTTAAATGCTGCTGGCCATATCTTGTCTCCAAAGCTTGGACAATAGATGAATAACTGGGTTCTTCTTGGGGAAGTAACTGTGACACTATCAATGAAGCCGCCATCTCTTTCTCGGCCCAGCCATTGGCTCTAGCTGCAGCTTCAAATTTGAGTCGATATGTTTCCTATGTTGTCTGACCGTCAAACGTAGGTGGTTTCAGGGTCTTGCTATTATTTTGTGAGACTGGGGCTTGAATACGGCTTGGGTCGGTTACAGATGAAGCTGAGTCAGTGTTTTTAGCTTGAATGTTGCTTACGGAAGCTTGGCTACGAATTCTTCTCTCTAACTCGGCCATTTCAGCTCTAATTTTCCTTTCCAACTCTATTCTAGCCTGTTCTTGTTGATGTTTTAAATTATTCTTTAAATTCTCTTGTTGTTGCTCTAAATTAGTTTTTAGATTCTCTTGTTGCTGTTCTAGGAGATCTACTTGACTGTTTAGCTGACCTACCTCTTGCCTGAAGTTTTCTTTAATTTGTAATAAGCCCTTTATAATTTCCGCCTTTGCTTTTCTATGCCTCTCCTCCTTATCCTCTTCTCGTCTTTCCCTCTTCTCTTCTTCTTCTTCCTTCCTACGCCTTTCCTTTTCCTCCTCTTCTTCCTTCCTACCCCTTTAATTTTCCTCCTCTTCTTCCTTCCTACGCCTTTCCATTTCCTCCTATTCTTCCTTTCTACGCGTTTCCTTTTCCTCTTTTTCTTCCTTCCTACGCCTTTCCTTTTCCTCTTCTCGCCTTACTTTCTTCTCTTCCATCTTCAAAAACCATGCTGATGGGCCTGAAGTATCCATGCCTGCTTCGTACTCACTGGATCTAGTATTTACCATGAACTCTTACTTTATATCCCACCGCTGTCACCAATATTTTCTAAAATTTCTTTAGTCACCGGTTTTCCAAAGATGAAAAACAAATAAAATTTTTGATTCCACAGGCCTACTAATTATTGTTTACACTTAAGATAACATCAACTTATCATGAAATTTTCAAATGCTTTTCTCTTGAAAATCGTGCGTCCTAGCGAGATGCAACAAAAGTAGCTTTATTATAAAGAAAATATTGGTTTTCCAAATTTTGTAGTCAAAAATGTTAAATGCTGTCAACAAAAAACTTAGGACAATTTAACCCTAAGCCACTCCCCTAATTTACAGACCTATGAAGATGATCAAAAACTGGCGTTTAGTCCATTAAATAGAGCGTAAAAGGTTTAGCATTTGTACCAAATTTCACTTAGGCATCTTTAAACGTTTAGTAAATATTTACAAAAATGTGTCCTCAGTAATTCACTTTTAACACCCTGTATCTCGAAAACAAAACGTTTTCGGACCTATGTTTATATGAACTTTACTCCCATTTTAAGATGTAGATTACGCTGTTAAAACATGACCGTCTAATTTCGGGACACTGTATTTTCGATATTTTTCATTATTTATGTAATTACTTTTCATAGGAGAATTACCCATAATTTATCTCTCAGTGGAAAGGTCAGGAAATCTACATAGACACAAAATATAGCAGTTAATCGTTTCAAAATTGTTTTACAAAAATAATCGACATACCTACATAATAATCGAAGGTAATTTCACTTCTACAATAACCATGTTCGCTGTCAATGTCTATGGCAACAAAATCCGAACTCGCCGCTTCATTTTTCACCATTTTTATTTATAACTATTTTGGATTACTGGATTATTGTGAACTTCAATTTGCGCACGATTGATCAATCAATTATGCACCAAAACAGTTTAATTACGATTCAATACAAAAAAAAATAAGTATTATCAATAATAATAACTCGTTTAATTAAAATAAGACGCGTATGAGAATAAGGTTAAAGTTTAAAAATACATTCGCTTAAGCTTAGACACAATGATCCACTTGGCGAGAAGCGGATATTTTTTTAAAGGTCGGGTCGTCGGGATAAAGTACGTTAAATACACTAACTAGATTCGATTAAAGAAATAAAATGCATTTAGCTGCTTATGATAAAGAAACAATAATAGTAGTTTGTACAAGAGTGGATATGGTGGCTTTATCGCACAATGATAAAGTTTGAACATAATTCAAACGATATTATCGTCTCTCATCTGACTGCAAAAAGTGGCACGTTGTCTTTGTTGCTTGCTATTTGTAGTTGGATACAAGGGAGGAGGTGAACAACATAATAGGTTAGTTTCAACAGCTCCTTTCTGATGTGTCTCTGACTCGTACATGGATGAATTCGTAAACTAATCACTGCGCATGTCAGTCCGTTTATTCGTCCATTGTTTAATCAGTGACTTGTCCTTGTTGAAATGCAAAATGCAATGGAATTGGACAAACTAAACACATGTTTGGTAAATAGGTATTTTAAACATTATTTAAAATACAACAAAATACATTTATTTAGCTGTTTCGAACGATCTATGTGAATGTATAATTTTGAAAGCTTTAGATGTTTACTTTTATCAAGAATAAGTAAAGTACGTAGTTTATATATAAAAAAAAAACGTACACAAGATAAAAACAAAAATTATTTATTTCATTTGAAAGAAATAGAAACCCAAGCCACTCCAAACTAACTTAAAATCCCAACAATTACAAACAAATAGCAGAGAAGAGACGTTTAAATGCGCATGTGCAGATTAATTGTACAGGCGATGAAGCTCTGATCGTTTTGTCAATCCGCCGACTTATTCATGTACGAATCAGAAAATACGTTGGAATGTTTCACTGACAGTTCATCGGATTATCCGTGGCTTTGTAGGAACGGACTATTTTCAATGCGCAAGCGTCTGACGTCCTTCTGACGCTCAGATTAGCTGTTGGAACAAACCTTATATCCTATATCCCGGTAGTGGGAGTAGATTCAGAAAAACCGCGTTTGAGCTATAAAATATCCGGTGACGTGGCCGAAACTCCTACACTAAAAGTAGAAAAAACGGACAGAAAATGCTTGAAAAGGGGTTTTTTAATGTTATTGGCATATACTTCATTTCCACAAAAAAAAAGGAAAGATCCATCGATAAGCAACTTTGAATTTGACAGGTCACACGACAAATAGCAAGCAAGAAGACGTCATGCCACTTTTTGCAGTCAGATGAGGGGCTAATACGGACAATCTGCTAGAGTTGAACGATCAATTAAACAAAATTACGAAATTTTAAAAATTAAGATTATTTAAATGAAATAACTATTTTAAAAATTATAAATATAATACCTTAATTTTCATGATTTATAAAATAAAATAAACTTTGGGCTCATCCGGACCTTTGGCATTTTTTTATGGCTTAATATTTATAACTGAATTAGTTTTAAATAGTTTAATTAACGTTTACTAAAATTTATGGTTTCTTTGTAAATATAAACGAATATTATATAGTGGATTGACATTAATTATTTATGGATTCTTCATAAGAATTACTCAAATTTACTTTACTGTATACAAATAAGGAAAATCTCTATAGGAATCATGATTTTTCGACCTTGGGTTTTCGACGGATTTTTATATTTTGACTATTTTCGCGATGAAGGTGTGTTTCCGTATTCTCGATAACTCATGATCGGATAAAGAGAAAAACGCAAAATTTTAAACTCAAGCTTTTATTCCATCCTGCGTTGCGATGATTAGATTTTGGGCATATTCGGAACATTTGGGGAGTGGAGGTTAATTTATAGAGTCGTTTTTCTACTTTAATATATTTACTATTTACACTTGGAGAAGAAAATTTTTTCAAATAAAAGTTGGTTGTATTGTCATTGTCATCATACATGATTTCCCTAAAGCATTGGTTTCTTTGAACACTTCGTCGCGGTGAGCGGACAGTCCGTCAACCGTCGCGTTTTGCCGATTTTATCCAACCAGAGTATTTAAATGGGAATGGTTTTCTTGAATCCGCTTAGCTGAGCAGGACGGCGTCATGCCGCTGATTTGTCGCGAAGAGTCGGTTGATATCTGTTGAGTTTGATATCAGCGGAATCGTCGGCGTGTGCGGAGACTATATTGTTATTAATTTTAAAACAATGGGTGACAAATTCACACATACAAATGACATCATGACTTTATTTTTAGATTTCTTGGAAATTATGTCCTTTATAAAACTCAACACGAATTCAAAAAGATCTGTAGAAAGTCTAAAATACTCCCTAAATTTGGTTTCATTTCCAAAAAACCTCAGCTGCACAATGATATTAAAGGCACCTTCTATATCGCGACACAAAAACAACTCATCCACTGGCTTATTGGAAACTTTGACGGTTGCAATTGCCAGTTCCTCTTGTTCTTCCTCTTCCAACAATAATAACAACGCAAACAATTTATTTGCATCCATTTTAGTACCTTTCGTTTACATTCATAATACATAAACAGCACGTACAGACCTAGAGAAAGTATCATTTTCTATATTTTTTAACAAACCACCTCGGGCGAAAATTGCTGTCCTCAGCGGTCGACGGACTGTCCGCTCACCGCGACGGAGTGTTCAAAGAAACCAAGGCTTAAAATGGTCCGTATTCGAAAAACTTGAAAAAAGTGCAAAATTCGAATTTTAATAGTATATTATTTAACGAGCGGTAATGCAGGTCATACCTCACGCAGATGAAGTTTGCAGCACGAGCCGCAGGCGAGTGCTGTAATTGATCAAGTGAGTTATAACCATTACCGCAAGCGGAATACTATACTTTATCTACGACTATAACAATAAATTGTAAGGCATAAGAAAGAATTATATTATTGACTGGATTATAAAAACGTTTGAATCTTTGTAAAAGCTATTACCTTTGTCGCCAGATATTTCTCATCAGAAGCGTCATTTATGAAATTATTAAGTTGTTCTGGCGTAAATGTTTTTGCCTTTTTATCTATATGTTTTCTAATTGACGTTTAAGAAACGCACGTAATTTTGAATAATTCTCTATATTAATTCCATTATTTATGTTGAATGTGCTTCTTAGCAAGGAGTATAAAGTCCATAGAGACGATACTTTATATTTATTGCTAAGTTCATTAAAATATGCCAAAGGTACATTTTCTGTAAACGAGTTACACCAATCTTAAAAATTTTAGTATACACCGTTATACTTGTTTTTTGATTTTTCTGGTAATAAATTATGTATTGCATTATTAGCTATCTCTCTTATTTCTAAAGTTGTACATAATAACTAATATTTACTATCAAAATTCATCCTTATTTAATTAGCACTATTATTAGAAATTGATTTGAAAACGTCAAAATTATCTTGTTAAAATATCAAATGACATTACTCCCCTCAATGTAATAATTGACTGTTCCGCCTACTGAGAGCGTTGACAATTTAATAATTTAAAAATATTTTAATTATTATTCATTCCTTTCCAGTTGTTAAAAAATCTTTCTGACATTTTACGCCAATTAGGCATTCCAAACAAATAAATTGCCAGTGGGAAGGTTTGGTATATCTAAGGGTGGCGACATACGGTGTATTCTATCTACTTTACGTAAAATCATGAATAATGGATAACATTTAAATATTTTATGTCAAACACAATAAAAATAATATTTAAAAAACCCACCTATACATTTCTTCATAAATTGGCAGGCTTGGCGACTACCACTTCGAATAAAAATAGCGTCCAAGTTGCAAGATTATGTCGCTACCCCCTTAGATATACAAGAATTTCCCACTGGCACCTATTGTTTGACAGGTCGTTGGAATGCCTAATGGAACATTTATCGACTTTAAAATTTCCAAGAATTTACTGCGCACCCTATTTACATACCGAATTATCATATGAGCCCAGCTTGAGTTATAATAACTCACTATAAAAACTCACACTATTTGTTTATTGATACCTGCTATTAATTGCTCAAAATCAGTTGAATAAATAATATATAAATTAATAGGAGTAGATAAAGAATATTATTCAAATAAAAGTTGCCTATGATGTCATTCTCTATAATTGTTTCCCTAAAATGGCACATTCGAGTGGCACAAAAAGAATACCGAGGGTCAGGGTCAGGAAGAAGTTGAAAACATACGGGTCGTCCGATCACGTCGAAAACTGATCAAAACATCGAGAAAGATAATCAAAACATCGAGAAAGACAATCAGCACTATTACATCCATTAGCGGCGAAATAACTTTTCTTGCGAGGGGGCTTGAACCTTGCTAGAATGGGGTGAACTTAAAATCTAATGTGCAAATCGGATCTACGTTAGTACCGCCGTCAATAATTACATTGAGGTCCTGAATAAACTGAGAGAACGAGTAAGGAAAAACGACCAGATTTGTGGAAATATGACTCGTGGATTTTGCATCAGGATAACACGCCAGCACATAACGCATTGTCTGTAAAGCAGTTTTGGCCAGTAAACGCATCCCAGTGTTGGAGCACCCACCGAATTCGTCGAATTGGGCACTCTGCGACTTCCAATTTTCAAACCGTGAAGGACGCGAAAAAAAGAACAGACCTGTTGCTACAGCACTGCTTCGAATAATGGAAAGGAGTATGAAGCTGTGTATAGATAGAGAAGTGGATAAAAGCTAGATTATAAAAAAATTTCAATAAACTCTTTTTTCTTACCACTCCGGTTTTTAAATAGCCACACCTAGTACTTTATCACTGTTATAAACTCAATTTTTTCTATTGTTTACAAAATCACACGAGACGTACTGTCAAAAATAGACTAATTGACAGAACGCTATGTACTGTCATAATTAACTTATTAAAAGATGATTCGACAGCATGGTAAAGAAGACTCCTCCGAATTTGCGCCACATCTGTGTTAGGCCACTTAGTTACCGAACAATCCTCGTACCGCCAAATAGCCTCAGAAGATGGGTTCGGTTAGTGAGAAGTTGGAGTGGAACAGGAGTTTTGTCTCAGAAGATTGGTTCGGTTAGTGAGTAGCGGAATATGAGTTTTTTTAGAGAGTTGAACTGTTACTAATGGGAATAAAAGAATGCTAAAATAATTTGGAGTCAAAAGAGTGAATGACGACCGTAGCTTTAGTAAAACACCTTTAACAAACGGACGGGTAGACACCTAGGTCCGAGGTGATTCCATAAGTTCCTTTATGTCAAAGTAACCTTGATATATGGTCTGCTGTTACGGAGCACCCTGTGTAGTTGAATTTATTTTCAAAAGTTTCTTTGGTGCTGTATAAAAAAAAACTTTTATAAATCTTTTATTAGTTTATTAGCTGCTATTTCCCGAGTAGAAATAATTGTCCCACCCTGTTTTATATGTAGCAAAACCAATGTTGAGTGTGCTCAATTAACAGATTCATGATTTTCTAGCACGCAATTTACGAATTATTCCTAATTTTAAACGTAAATAATTATTTTGTAGCGGTAGTTTCTAATGATATTTGATACATATTATTCATAATACTCGTATATAAAAATTTTGATTGTACTCGTATTTTTCGATGTAAAGAACAACGTGAACCAAATAAAATTGGAATGTTGCGGTTTAAATTAAAACTTAAAAAACATTATTATCTAGAACAACGTCAGTGATGCTTGAAAAAATGGTAAATTTAACTAATAGGCGCATATTTCTAGAGTAAATGTTAGTGTACTTCAAATTTATTGCTACCTAAGAAGCACCACTTAAATACAAATTTTTCCTAACATTTATTAATAGATAACATTAATCTAGGAACTCAGGTGTTTACTTTGAATTATGGTGAACCCTGTAGTAAAAGTGAAAAAAAAAAATCTTAATTGCATAAATAAATTTTTTTTGATCTTATTGCGTATATTTAATGACATTTTGACTGCTAGCATGAAAAGGACCATCAATCAGCTCGAATATCAAAATAATATACTTACTATCTATTTTCCTTTACATACTTCTTTATATTAGCAAACATTATTTTTAAAGCCGTAAAAGTACTACTTTAAATTTAATGGTGTGATTTAGATTTTACATCATAGTCGTTAGTCATATTCAAATTTTACAGTTCTTAAAAATTGTCAAATAAATTTTTAAAAATGCCGCAGTATTTAACTGAGGCTCAAAAGTCGAGGGTTGTAGCAAAATTGGTTTTTAAGTGAAATGGCTACATAATTTACTTTAAGACGCAGGGAAGGGACAACTATTATTATTTGCCGTGGCCAAAGTATGTTTGTGGCATAATTTAAACGTCGGCTATTACAGTGTTTTCCGTGTTTACTTTTGATCATTAAAATTCTTTACTTAATCAGTACAATTTTAACTTCTTTTAGCAGATAAACAGATGAGTGTTGTACCTCTTTTGTACAGTCTGTTCGCTATTTTTACGCGGGTTTCGGATTAACAAAATTATGCAAATTAGTCATTGACAACCTGTTCCAATAAGCCTCTTCCCAAGAAATTAGGTAAAATTGCCCTAATGGTCAGATTTAAATTAAAATAACATTAGGGTAGGTACTAAATTTGTTACAAATATTGCAGTTGAATTGATTCTTTGCAAGTGTTGACATTGTATGTATATTGTAACTCCAGAAGTGTGGCGGAACTGTATATCCAAGTGCGAGAAACTAATAAAAGATTGATGGACTCGTGAAAATAAAATAAACGAAATAAGTCCAATCATAATAACAATTAATGGTGATGACAGTGATAATGATGACGATTATGATATTTTGGATTATAATGACTGATTTTCATTTTTGTTGGCAAGTTCAATATTTTTATTTTTCATTTGAAATTCTCTACATGGAACAAATTTTTATGTTAGAAAATATTTTATTTGAGCTAAATAACCCTCTTATTATACATAGACCATATTTTCTGTGTGAAGTGTAATATAAAATTATTATTAGGTTTATAATAGCCACATTAGATTCCATTAATGAAGAAGTTTAATTCTGCTCTCAATTATACAAAAGATTCTCCATTATTATTTAATTAAAAAGTTGTACATTATTTTTAATTTCATTTAACCAGTTGATATTTCCCCAAAGAACAGGTCAAACTTTCGGGTACTTACCTGGAAATACTCATAAAATTTTTAATCCGAAACCCGCGTAAGTATAGCGAACAGACAGTAACAGTAGTCTTAAGGTTGAGTTTAAATGTAAAATATATTAATTTACCTAACCTGTGCGGCTTGGAGCCATTTTTTTAAACGAACTTTAACACAGATGAAATCTGCAGCAGACATTAATTTTGTCGAGCGCATAATGTCTAGGGCGTATTTGTCGGGGGTTTCTGTCGGGCAGTTTTGTCGGATCACAGTTGACGGGTACCATACCCCAGATATATCACGAATTTTACCATGGTTTTGAAACCAATAATATCGCCGTAAGTACTGATATTAGAGAAGAAAATGAAGATGTGTAGAAGGTTAAATAAAAAAAATACTTATTTTACCATTATGTTATGTGGCCCAAGTGTTTTTTTTTTGTTTTTTATAGTGTAAGTTACATTTTGGAGATATGAATTTTATATTTTTGTTCAAAATGTTTTACTATTGTATTTTTTTATATTTTACTAATAAAAACTATTAAGCTAGCAACAAAAATAGTCTTATTATATTATTTTAACAAAATTTTTAATTAATTAATAAATTTTTGCAGATAAGCCTCTCTGGCGCTGAGCGACTCAATTTTTCAGTCATACGGCTCGAATAGTTAGAGGTCAACAACAACATAAATGTTTTTCCAAGGTCAGCAAAAAGTCCTGACTTGAACCCCATTGAAAATATATGGGGTTTCATAGTCAAAAGGATATATCAAATATACTTTAGGCCTGTAAATCGCGGTCAACTATGGGAAGTTATTGAAAATGCTTGGGAAGAGCTCGTAGATTCTTAAGACAATTAAATTTTGTCCATGTCGAGAGGACTGGAAAGTGTTGTGGCAGCCAATGACTCAGCAATAAAATATTAATTACACTATTATTGCTATAGCTGTTAAATTTCCGGGAAAATATCGTCATCATTTTCATTAGATACCTTCCCTACACCTTGTCCGAAAGGTCTTACCAGCGTTTCTTAACGTATAATATGCAAGTTTTACTGACATTTAATTTAGCATCTACTTCACTTAAAAGATCAAACTTAGTCCAATTTTGATACAGCTATAGCATTTGATTTTCTATTATAATAAACGCTTCTTGTAGTTTTATATGCCTAGATTTACAGGAGAACACCGAATATCCGTTCGCGCTTTATCCGTGCAGCATTTTAAATGGATCATACGTGCGCGGATTATCTGTGGCTGGCGGCCAAGCGCTGGTTACTCACGAATGACCACTCAACAATTGATGGGCATATTGGGCATACATTTAATTTGGATATTAAACAAATTTACAAGAAAAGATTAATTTCAATAACATTTATATATTCCTTTTTTGTCGCACTTCGCTGTCCTTCTTTGCTCTCTCACAACTTCACTTCTTTCTCATATACCAACTTATAACCCTTATCCTGGTCTTTTTTATTCAGTAATGTGAAATAAATGTTTACATAATCCAACATAAATTTTAATACAAAAACCTTTCTTTTCTTTGCAAATTTAGCTTCAACATTTTTTAATTTCTTTCTGAGAATTTTTTATTCAAAATATTCCGATTTTCTTAAAAACAATTTTTAATTCCCAGGTCATGACCCATCAAATGTTGATTAATCAATTTTGACAACAAAAAATACGTCATTAAATTAATTTTGAACCAGATACCATATTATGTACTATATATTCAATGTACGTTCTTTCAATATGTTTAAATATTAAAACTTTTATTTTAGGTTACATGTATCACGGTTCTTTTGTTCCTTTGACACAAATATTTGTCTAAATAAATTATTAAAAAATTAAAAGAGGTGTTTTTGGATTATCCGGCAAAGGCTCGGTCCCGGCTGGCCCGGATAATCGGGATTCTACTGTAAACTGTTTTTATAATTTTATATTTTTTTATTGTGTATTTAATGTATATTTTTGTTCTCAATATTCTCCCCTCTCTTTGGAACACTACTGGCCAAAATAAGTTATTCAGTATGCAACCTCTCACATGAAAGTATGAAATTTTTGACGCCATAATTATATAATTCGATTATTTTACGACATCAAGCTAGGAAGTAAATATGTTGTTTCATAAGTTTCTTCAATCTATAGAAACATTGATAATGTATGTACTACATAAGACAAGACATTTCATCATTTCAACCACTACGTTAAAGTGACCATCCGTCTCGATTTAGGGGGGACAGTCTCGATTTTAAACCACTAGTCTCGATTTAACAAGTGTCCCGATTTTCTGCCGCTTTTGTCCAATTTAAAAAAAATATATAAATATTTTATTAAAGCCGTCTAAAAATATAATTTTTATGGTGATGCGACAACATAAACAAGATAATTTTCTATCCAGTACCTACATCAAAAAGAGAAATATTTTTTGTAACAAATTTAAAATATAACCAACTAATGTATTAGGGTTTAGTTTTATTAGTTCATAAATAATAGTTCTTTGTTAGTACAATGTTTTAATGTTGTCGATTTGTCCCCCTTTCTACTTTTTAAAATATTTTTTTAACCCAGGAAAATCTACCGTTTAGAACACAGATGAAGGCCACGACGAGATATATCAGGAAAATACAGTAAATGCCATATTTCAAACAATTTGCTGAATGATAAAACATGAATAAGAAATATAATCTTTTAAAACCTAACATCTGAGATGGAATAGTTTACCTTCGAGCGTTGTTTGCGCCCAATCAGTAAATGTGTTCAAAAATCGACTTGATCACTTTTTAAAGTAAAATTAATTGTTAATTTTCTTGTTTGTATTTTCTTATTTGTTAATTATTACTACCGTCTCTGTTATTTAACTTTGTATTCATTCCTCAGCCTTAATTTATTTATTATTCCACATTAGATATCTGCCTCTATCTGAAGAACCTCAAATGAGGTTTCCAGTCCATTTAAAAATATTGTCTACAGTGTTGTTTAAATGCTACGTATTTCTGCTGCCAAGAAACTTTCAATTGATCTCCAAAAATAAAATAAAACTTACGTTCTTTCCTAACGATACAGCGGCGGTATTATCGAAAAAATCGTCCATTGTTTCGATCGATTATTCACTTTTAACCGCTACACTATACTCAAACAATTCAATTATATATTTATATTTATAAAAGTAATCAAACAAGAGAACGTTATATTACAGCAGAATGAAAATGAAAGTTATTTAGGATAATATATGTACCTACACGTGTATATCCGCACCGAGAGAAACTTTCAAATGAAATGCCAACAATATCGTTGACTCGCAAGTTTTAAAAATAATCATAATAAGGAGAAATTACGGCCTCCTTCATCCGTTCTGTTCACTATGATGGTTAAAATAACCCAAGATGCACCATTCTGGTGTTTCGTGCTTTGTAACATTTTGTCTTGGGACGATAATATGGGAAAGGTTAACGACTTGTTTATAATAACAACCTAAAAGTTAATCTACAAATAAAAATATAAAAAAATTTATCGATAAAAAGCAAGTATCAAAATTGGAATCAGTAGCGGAACAAGACAACGTGAGGCCCTGGTTCCAAATCTTAAATCCGTGCCGCCACCCCTCCCTCTAATAAGTACATATAAATCAAAAATTTATAATAAATCGCGCGAATTTATGTTACTGTGAAATATATTATGCGAAAAAAAAAACAATTTACCTAACCTATGCGGCCTGGAACCATTGCTGGAATTTGGCTGGAAAATCTACCCCGAATATAAAGGAATACCTAATGTGGCAACGTTGTGTTAAATCACCTGAATACCGTAAAACTGCCATCTACCCGATCAGATTAAAAGTTGTTTACAGGATCGTATTTTGAATTCAATATAATTAATAGTAGTGACGGATTATTTATTTACCTACTTAATAATGTCTAAATCATTTCGAAGAAAATCTACCATAATTTGGTTTTCGTTTTCTTAGTAATAATTATGCATTACCAAGCAATTACTGACTTCACATCTGTACTAAAGCGAAAATTGTGTTATATGTACATTGATAAACCCTCTTAAAATGACTGTGGCCGAATCTCACCGAAATAAGTTTCTACCCTACCGAAAGGTTAAATTTTTCGTCAAGTTCAAAGTAAATTTAAGTATAGGTATTTATTTGCCACTCTGTAAATCAATTACTACGCATTTTATAATAAAGTGTATCAGGATTTTCTTAAATTTTTGGACCGTTTTTAATTTTTCTCTGGGAAACGACGCGATATACGAAAAAAACTCAAGTGGGAAAAAAATTGTAATTTTGCTTCTACAAAAAAAATTGTACTATGGGTAATATTTTTTGTGCATAAATGTAATTAAAACAATCAAAGCGTTATTTAGATATCAATAAAATAGACTATTTTTAAAAGAAACTTTTACACCCTACCATGTATCGAGCAATATTAATGAAACACCCTGTGTATTTAATATGCAATTTTTATTTTTTGTGTATTGAATTATCAATGATTAGAAGATCGGCTCAATAATGTTGATATCTAGCGTCTTATTTATTAAACAAATTGATCAATGGAATCTACTCTATTTGGACGACTTTAGTTAAACATCCTATTAAAATAATAATTGATAAAGGCCATTACAGCAATAGGATGGTCGAACACTTTATTTTTATCATACATAATAAAATTAATGTTGGATCGGAAAAGAATGTTATCAAATTGAAAACGATTAGTAGATTAACTACACAATAATAAAATTATTATTATTAAACCCACACTTATTTATAAAAAAATTATATAAAATCGAACAAGTAAGCATTTATTTTATTTTCGTTCATCGAGAAATACGCATACTTTAGAGGTAGACAGAGGATACCGAGGTAGTTCTAAACAACCTATATTTAAGGTGAATACAGCACCCCTTATAATTTTCGGACAAGGTTATTTCAAAAAATAATTATGTTAAAATTTTGGCAAAATAAATTAGGCAATAATATCTAGAATATGCATATATTTTTAACTGACTTCAATAATCCAGGGTAATACCACAACAAATGAGCATTTTTTGAGAACAGTTTGCTCTCAAAATACTTCTCACCTTGTGTGGTATTTGGAAAGATTATTTAACATAATAAACTGAATTTTTATAAACAAAATTTGCTCTGTTTTCGTAAGAAAAAGTCGATTATGTATGTATTTCAACAATCAAAACGATTTATGTTTATTTTTCATCTCCTTTTTGACAAACTTCACATTGACGTTTCGTAATAAATCATTGATACGTTACTCTGGTAATGAATTGATTTTTTATAATCCAATCGGGATTGTGTAAAAACACTGTAATATGCTTTTTGACAGTAATTCATATTTGACTAGATAAAAGAATTTGGGTCAACTGAGAAGATTCCAGTACTGCGAAACACTGATACATAAAAAATTGATGCTATATCATAAGGAGTCATTTTCCTATTTGTGCTTGCTCTCATAAACTTGTGGTACTCCTTATTATACAAGACGTGATAATGAGAGCATATGAATGTGGCTTTTTCGACAAAATTCATAGCTTTCAAGTGACACATAGCTTTCGTGGTTGTCGGGGATTAGTACAAGTATTAGAAATTAAAAATTAAAAAAAACCGACTTCAAAAACGTGCAGATGCCATCACCACATCTTAACCAAATTTATATGGGACCACCCCTGAGGTACCCCCTTACTAACAAAAAAAGAATCATATAAATCGGACAAGGTGGTAAAGCATTATCGCTGAACATACATAAAAAATGAAGAGTTTGAGGATTTTCTCATGGACCCAATTATTCGATTTTGACCAAATTTATATGGGACCACCCCTGAAGTAGCCCTTTAAAAAAAAAAGAATTATTGAAATCGGACACCGTGTTAAAGAATTATCGCTGAACATACATAAAAAAAAATATCGCGACGAATTGATAACCTCCTCCTTTTTTTGAAGTCGATTCGTTTCCTGTAATGATTTACACCAGTTTACACCAGAAGATAGCACTTAACGAGGCGTTTTAGCCACTCATTTTGGCGAATTTTAAAAATCATTAACAAGACATTAGGAGCTTTAACACCATGTATCTTGAAAACGATGCGTAAAATAATAAGAAGTTATTCATATTTCACCCAAGACCTTAAATTTTCGTGCAATATTAATGAATAACCCATTGTAGAAATACTTAAATCTTGTTTTTAAATAGCCTATTAAAACTTTTATCAAGAACATTTTTAAATACCAATGTAGTTAAATTAAAAACAAAGATTACACTGGCCATATATTTGCAAATACAGTATAATAAATAACCCTTTACCTTTGTCAAAGCCGAGTTCTGTAAGTAGCTGAAATACTTTGCTGCAAGAAAAGTCAAAATTTCAATATAAAAGATGAAATACTAACTTCCGATAAGAAAAAGTAACAGAAATCCATTTTTTTTTATTTTATGCCCCCTATTATCGACACACTTAGATTTGACTCACATTAAAAAGTAATAAAATTATATGCGAAAAGACCAAAAATATTCTGTGTAATTAATTTTTTTCGGCTCTTAAAACATTTTTAAAATTCTGATAACAAGGAAAATAACATTTGTGATTTTTTTTTAAGTTTGGTCCTGGGTTTCAAATTTTATTTATAGAATGTTCGGCAACATACTAGACAAAAAAATATTTTAGTGTATATAAAAAATATAGTCAGTGTGATTCATAAATTATAAATAAGTAATTGAAAAAATGAGCAAAATGGATAAATCATAATGTATAAAAAATCAAGAGACTCATTAAAAATATTAATGATTTAGAATCTCCTTGGTATCATCTATAATATTATATTCCTAATGTATACGAATTTCCCAATGAATCACCATGTATACTTTTAAAAGTGATCGTAGATAAAATATATTTTCTTTAAATATGATCTAAATAGGTATATAACAAATGTCTACAATTAATAGTATAGTGACATACAGAAAATGTTTCAAATGTAGGCCTTGGAATAAAATCACGCATTTGATTCAAAGGCATCTGAAGTTTTCACGATCATCACTCGTACAAAGAAACATTTTTTGCATTATGTGTGTATACTGTACATTAATTAAATATCGTGCCAGCTACAACAAGATAGGTCAAAGCCAAAAGCAAAAAACAAAACAATCCAGGCAAATCTACATACAAAAGCACAAATACCAAAAATCTAAATCTGCTAAGCCATCAATATAATTATATAAAGAGAACCATTCAAAACAATATTAGGACAACAGCATACATTTTTTTGGAAAAGTTATGATGAGTTTCATATTTAACGCACATTGTACATATTAAATGGACTCTACAATGGGCTCTAGTGACAGTAATGCCAGACCTAAGGATTTGTCCCTAGTTCAAGGGTGGTTTTGTAGTAACTAGCATTTCTATAGTAAAAATCCACGACCAGCGCGCAGCGCTTGCTTAGATTTAGATTGTCAAATCTTGTCAGTTGACATTCCGAATTTGTGTACGCATGTGCAGTACAATTTTTTTAGACAATAAATCAAGCTACACGTGCGCATAGAAACTTAGAATGGACCTGAACGTCTAGGGAATATTCATGGGACATTTTACAAACGTCTGGGGATATTTTCACTATAAGTCTAGGCATTTTGAATGTAATCACCTGTCATCAGTGTTTAGTGGCCTAAATAGTATGTGCCAACCCACCTACACCACCTTACCGATACATAGATATTTCACTCGGCAGTTATGATGAAGTTGCGCAGATCTTGTCGTATGGCCCCGCCTTTTGCATTTTCGATATCACCAACTCAGCCACTGTGTGAAAAATAACGGTTGATGTGACAAATTAGTCGCTTGACGGAAGAATGTCCGCTAAGGCTTTTTTCTTCGTATTAAATATTAAATGGATAGAAGTCAAACGGAGCTAAATCTGGAAAATACCGTGGTAATTTCGATCCAATTAATTTTTTTACGAAACATAATTTCATAAACTCTTAATATTCTCTAGTTTATCCTAAAGTCATTAGTTTTCAATAATTGTCCGTTATATTTTGAATGGTCCTCGTATGCAACGGCCTCAAAAGTTTCGATCAATAAAAAATGGTTATTGATAATTAAAGTTCGAATTTCATTTTTATTGTTCTTGATGTCCAACAGGATTCATACAAAAAGAAAATTGGAACACGTATGTTGGTTTAGCGTGTATATAGAACAATTGAAGGTTAATAAACGTACTTCCTATGTCATATTCAATTTTTGCGATATAAACATACGTCTCATTTTAGTATTCAGTACTTTCTTTACATATTATCTCGATTTAAAAAATTCTTCACAAGTTGGTCATGATTTTTCAATAATTAAAAAATAAAATAAAAATCACAGTCAACTTATGAGAGCATTATTCGAATTTTCTGGACTATTTATTTATGTATCACGTTAGTTTTGAACTTTTAAAAGTCAAAAGTAGGTTTTATAATTAAAAATAAAAGTAATAATTATTCAGTATGTCGAGGTTTGGAAATTCCTGCGAAGCAGAACTAATTAGCGAAATTGAAAATTATGCTCCTGAGAAATCAAAAAAATTAAATCGTCCATTTAGAACTAATTTAGTGTTTTTTGTGAGCAACGAATTTTTTATTTGAAAACGTAACAGATAGTAGTTAATGTTAGATATGTTAATTTCAACTCCATCGATGACTATGTTTTTAAGACTTAAGAAATTACAAAATAATTTAGAAAAACTTAAGAAAATTCTGCATCATTAACCAAATGCAGATATGGTGATAAATAATTCACATTTACAAGATGTTAAGCATAATAACATCCGCATAATTTTAAGACATGATTTTTAACATTAAACGATAGATCGCTAGATATTGGTAGATATTAATATTTTTCGTTATTTTGATGATGAATATATTTTTTCCATGAGTTCATACATACTACATATATGCAAGTTCAAATTTGGTTTGGGAAGTTAAAGGATATATTTTTAAAGATTAACAACTAGGTATTATTGACATTTATTTACCTCTATGAATGACTACCAACAACTATGTCTAGATGTTGTTTTACCATTATCTATAACATACAAATATAAATTCAATTTTAATAATATTTTATTGTTTTCATACGTGTTAATATCTATTTTTGGGTACGCTACTGCGCTCTGGCTAATCGACTCTCCATGGCGCACTATTCCACGTGAGCCCGAGGGAGCGCGAGGTTTTCGCGAAAGCTTGTAGCTAAAAAGTGAAGTCAACACGTCAACAGATCCGTGAAACAAACAATAGACATTTTCAGAAACAGACGCATCAGAGGGATTATGAATCATATTGTTCGTTTACCCAGGGTTACTAATTATATCCGTGTTCGGAAACTAGTAGATTACTGATTCAATTTTGTGATCAAGACCAATATTTTAAAATCCTCTGCGAATAGATTAGTAATAGATCCGCGGGCGCACTGCACGATTTTATAGAGGAATAACGGAATTTTTTTTTATCTGTGAATTGACATAAGTAGTTTTTAAGTTTTTTTATATTTACAGTTAATTGTAATATTTATGCAAAAAGACAAAATTTTGGCTGGACGTCCATCTATCTATCTATCTATCTGAATTAGGGCGTGGTTCAAAGCCCACTTGTACTGAAGCTCTAGGCTTATTGTACCCCTCACAGTTTCTTATCCCATCTGATTGATTTTCTTGATGAATTCAAGAATATGTCTAATGGGCGCTTTCGCGATTTCTTCAGGTTCCGGATATTGTACCCCGAAGTACCATTCCCGTTCCCATTTAAGGGTCCGGCAGTGGCATAGTATGTGAATAGGAGTTTCGTCCTCCTTTTCACATATTCTACATAGGGAGTCATCAGATATCCCTAAGAGATTTAGGTGTCTTCTAAGGCCGCAGTGTCCCGTAAGGAGTCCTATTACGGCCTTGAGTTCGCTTCTGCTAAGGTTTAGCAGTTGATGTTGTCTGCTCGTGGATGGCCCCTCCATAAATCTTTTGGACTGGACGTCCATTCTGCGACTGTATTAGTCAGACTACAAATGTAAAAAACATTATTTAATAATTAAAATGATTCTTAAACAAATAAGGGTTCATAATGACGGAGGAAAAGTCAAAAATTTACAAACGTAGAAAGGATCAGTAATCCTTTAACAATAATCCAACTCGTTCGTAAATTGTCGGCACTAAGTTCAGTGATTCACGCAATTCGCCGGGTAAACCCAGTAATCTGGATTTGTAATCTATGGTAGGTTTTCGAAAATGCCTTATAAGCCTGCTTAAAATCACTTAAATCACACAGTGACAACACAAAATAGGGCGAGGCATACGAATCTTTCCATTCATAGATATAGAATAAAGAGGAGATGCAATGACGGCACTAAAAGTGACGGCACTAAAAGTGACTGCACTTTTGCATTACCCTTTTACGTCATATGCCAAACTCGAGATAGTAGAGCTAGTCAGTTTTGGTGAGAATAAATACCATTTTTTAAAAATAGCATGAATTAAATTATTTCAATCAATCAATCTTCAAATATAAAATTATTAACTTCAAACTAATCAAATTACGATTCAAAGTGCGTTCACTTGTCATATCGCAAAATAGTGTTTATGTCGGTCGTCTCTACTTCATTCTATCTCGATGTTTCCAATATAACTACATTTTTATAACTCGATTTAAAAATTCCCATAAGACAATTTTAATTAAATAAAATTGCGACTTTAATAAATCGGAATATTGTGTGTCAATTTAACGATTGTTTTCCAAGGTAAAACTTTACTATTATTTTAAACATAAAAGGTTATAATGTTTATTTCCAAATTTTATACAATAATATTTTTAATTTTACGACTGTAATTTTTATTTTGTTTTTTGTTCCAGTCTCTATGACCTCAGAATAGTCATGTATTATGTACCCTACTGTAAGTACTATGCAGTGAGCAAAAAAATTGAGTTTCCTACAAAAGAGATAAACGAAGTTTCAAGAACAAAACTACTTAAATGGATACAATGTTATCAGAAGAGACTTCACAGAGACAACATTTAATTATATCCGAGTGTGTTGAGTAAACTATAGCAACTTTATTATGTTGAATTTTATTTAAAACGGTACTCTTTTATAGGAAAACCATTCAAATTAAGCGAGTTCCATTAAGAAATAGGCTCTTATGGCAATGATATAAAGTACCTAACTTTAAACAGATCTTAGATTGCAGTTGCCTGTCAAGAAAAATCATTGTACATTGTAGCAAGGATAATTTCTTCACCGTAGTACAATTTTATATGAATCATTGTTTAAGTTGTCCCTAATAAATTTGAAGTTATAGAAATATGCTCTATCTATAAATGCTAGAGGTACTGATAAATAATGTCCGACTTATGTAGCGGTGAGGATTTTACTCGAATGATGGTATCGCATGCATCTACAAAAAAAATGGAATCTAAACTTACATTAGTTTTTTTTTAAAGACGACATAAAAAATAAGTATTGCACTGGTCGAAATTAATTCAAGAAACTAAATAGCTGTGTCTATGTTAGGTATGTACCAATGTACCTGTAATTAAATATTTACCGGAAATTGGAATTGCAGCTAATGAGTACAAATTAATAATGACGTGTTTTAGGGTTTTTGGATTTTCACACTTTAAGGGGGGAAAACAGAGGGTGAAAGTTTATTTGGAAATATCGTTTTTTTTTAAAAGGAGGAATTTGAAAATTGGAATTGTAGGTTCTCGTTATAAATAAATAATGAATTGTTTCAGGGTTTTTGCATTTTAATATTTTAAGGGGGAAATGGGCGGTGAAAATTTGTTTAATAGTATGTATATATTTTTTTGTTATTTAAAGTTTGAAAAATAAAAATTTTAATTACAGCTACTTATTAAAAATCAAAAATGATGTGTTTCATGGTTTTTGGATTTTCACATTTAAAGGGGGGGAAACGGGGGTGAAAATTTAGAAGTATAAATTTTATGAACGTTGGAACTTGAAAATTTTAATTGTAGCATAAATAAATAATGACTTGCTCTGTGGTTTTTAGATTTTTGTATGGTAGTATCATAAGAATAAAATAAAATTAAAAAAAAAATAATTATTAAAACCTAATAAAAATTAATAAAAACTAATAAAAATTAATAAAATTAATAAAATTAATAAAAATTAACAAAAATTAATAAAAATTATTAAAAATTATTAAAAATTATTAAAAATGATTAAAAATTATTAAAAATTATTAAAAATTATTAAAAATTATTAAAAATTATTAAAAATTATTAAAAATTAATTATTAAAAATTATTAAAAATTATTAAAAATTATTAAAAATTATTAAAAATTATTAAAAATTATTAAAAATTATTAAAAATTATTAAAAATTATTAAAAATTATTAAAAATTATTAAAAATTATTAAAAATTATTAAAAATTATTAAAAATTATTAAAAATTATTAAAAATCAATAAAAATGAATAAAAATAAATGGAAATGAATAAAAATGAATAAAAACGAATAAAAATCAATAAAAATTATTAAAAATTAATAAAAGTGAATGAAAATCAATAAAACTAATAAAAATTATTAAACAAGGAAGTCATGTAATATTTATATTAATAACACGACTACATGGGAGCTAAGTCGCGAGCAAAAGCTAGTAGCTTATATAGGAACGATCATAATTAACTATTTTACTATTTAATATTATAAATAAACTCAACAAAAAAAAAATAAATGAACACAGTATTCTAAGTTGAAATTTTTGGCAATATAGGTTTAATTATTAAACAACAAAATATCAAATTAAATAATCACTTTTATTCTGGCCTTTGTATTTGCAAATTGTTTAATTGGTTCGGTTATATCTAGTTTCTGTCATTTTCAAGTGAAATGAGTGCCATTAATGATTATTTTTCTTGGAGCATCGAATTCCTTAAATAATTAATTTGTAATCAATTGACATTTTGAGAAAGGTCTTTCAACAGAGACAACAGTAACAGGGATGGTTAAAAAGAGAAAACTTTTAATGTATGTTACTTTTATAGAATGACGTTCTCCTTAGTGAGCTAAATCGAAGGTAGATTGTTGAAATTTAATTTCTATCTCTGTTAACCTTTGGATTTAGATGTATTTAAATACTTTTATTAAATAATATATAGTTACAAAACGACTAGAATTTAACATCTTTCGAATAAAGTATCGACACCCGACAGTTCATTTCTGCATAGTTTTTAAAATGACCACAAAATTATTTCAATATTTTCTTTCTTTTAAGGATTTAAACGGGTCGCGGGACCTGGTGCCACCGCGCCACTGGCCATTGTGAAAATTATGGAAATTTTTCTGCAAATAATAATGAAATGGAGAACGCTAATAACGTGTTCTAAAAAATAATGAACTGCAGGTGCCATGTGGGTACAGTTTTATTTTTTCATTTGCCTTTTTCTATATTTCAATCATAAGGCCGAGTAAATAACAGAACATTATTAAATGACTCACAAGAATGTTTCATAAGAAAGTTTTAGTTGTAACTTTTTAAAATAATGATTGTATTGATAAAACAAGGAAATGGAAAACGATATTTCGTCACCGAAGAAATTCATCATTAGGAACCGCGAGATAGTTGATCCCATTTCAAACAAAATTGAAAAATAATAAGTCTGTATTTTTAAGTTTCTTAAAGGAAATAATATTCAAATTAAGGTTACTATGAAACTACTGTTATAATGCAATAAAGTTACAGAAACAAAATGATTTATGAGTGCTTTGCCTTCTTGCAACCGGATGGTCCAGGATTGTCAGATACAAATTCATCGATTCTTGAAATTGGATTATCTTTTAATCTAAATGGTCTATGTATGACGGTATTGGTTAATTTCTTATTTTCGACTCTGTTTATAATATATTTTTTTTCTCCTAGATACTAGTTTAAACAGTGACAGCCAATTATTTAAATATTTTGCGTGATAGGTATAAGGTTGAAAATTCCAAATCGCTTATGAATATATTTTTTATTTCTTGAAATAGATTTGCAACACTTTAGCCTTAATTTTGCAATGCAAAATTTGTCATAGACAATGTACAATCATGTGTGTTAAACTTGGAGAGTTACAAATTTGCATTTACTTATAGGAAGGCATACAGATGGCTCTGTAGAATTTGCAAAACTTTTCTAAGTGTGAATTGTTAATGGTTGTTAATAATTTTAGGTTACAAATTTATCAGGGCGTTATGAAAACTAATATTGACATTTGCAATCACTTTTTAAAACTTTTGCACTCATGTCGGTTTGCAACAGTTTTGCAATTTTTTTCATTTATGATATAAACAAAAACGCCATTTTACAAAAAAGTTTGAAAACTTTTTTAATTAATGTAAACTTTTCAAAATAGGGTGTCTTCATTGACCTGGCCTATTGAATATAACAGATTGTTTATAAATCCCAATCCGCTTTGGAAAAAGGTTTTAAAAGGTTGATATAAAAATGTTCTTATAGGAATCAACAAAATTCTTAACTGGACGAAAATCTCAGATGAAAAAAATTGGAATATCAAGAATGAAAAAATTTCTAATCATTCTCACCGCTCCAGTGCAGTGCAAAATTTTGCTAAAACAGTTACTAATGAACAACAATTAATTAAAATAACTGGACATTCCAAAAGCCTGTAAAGCCATATTTAAATCTTTATAACGAGTATCATTCAAATCTTGTGACAAATCACCGAGGTCAATCTTTGGATAATGAATCAGCTGTACTACCAACAACATTCATGTCATCATCAATAACAAAATTAGTAATGGAGTCAATGTTCGAACTGTTTTAAAAAGTGGGATCAGTAAATGTGACAAAGGAAGTACTACTTTGAGGGGACTTAAATTTAATCAATGCATTTTAATTTAATTTGTAAATTCACCCACATTACACACAGTCATCAATTAAGCCGACACAAAAATTCTGTTACCGTATGTAATTACTGCAATAAAAATTAAAACTCTTATTACCTGATCGTATTCTAACGACTGTGAAAAGAATGTAATTTATGATAATTTGTTTACCGTACGTTATCTAAGAATATTTTTAAGCTTATCTAAATATAATTAAAAAAAAAAACTCAATGGTAATTTTAATACTTTTAATTATTTTGCAAACGACTATCAATACTTAATGTTATTTAACGAACTTGACTGAAACGTTTATATAGGGTTATTCCTAAGGTGAAGATTCTTTCTTTAACTGTGTATAGAAATAAAACAACTTAAAAAAACTTGAATATAAAAAAAAACTCAAGGATTTAGATCTAGCGAGCTCGATGACCAAGCAACTGGTTCGTTTCGACCTATTCGCCTAAAGAAGTAATGACTAAAACCTTCAGCATTTCCCGACTAATGTTGTTTATTTTAATGACTTTTATACAAATGAATTGTGTCAAGCGTCATTTTACCATTTTACACACCTTAGTTCTATTTATCAAAAAAATCGGAAGACAGATAAGGAAGATCCTCTAATACACTAGAGTGCAAAATTAACTAGCCACACATATTTTTAGGTATTTCCTCATTCTTAGATAAAGCCGAATTTTTTAATTTATTTGAATTTTATTTGATGCATTATTAGGATGTTTCTTTATTGTTTGAACCTGTTTAAATGATTTTTACGTACAAAAGTACTATACAATCTTTTTAGCATTAATATGAAATAGTGCCTTAAATTAAACAGTTCTTCACAGAGTAGTCTGTGAAGAGTATTACAGGTTTACTTTGTCCGTCCGTCCGATGTCACGTTTTTTGTCAGCACGATAAGTTAAAAACAAAAATTGATATCAATTTGAAAATTTTAGAAAAAATCAAGCTTTATAAGAAGATGAAGAATATTGATTCTGAAAAAAAATCTGAAAAAATTTGGGTGTTAAGGGGAGCTAAAATATTTAAAAAAAGCTAACAATAATATCAACTTGAAAATCATTTATTTGGCAAAAATCAGGCTCTATAAAAAGACAAAGCCTATTTATTTAAAAAAATCTGAAAAGGGAATAAAAAATAGAAATCAAAAACGAATGAATGAATAAATAAATAAAAATGGGGATATAAGGGGGGGTTGAAATATTGAAAAAAATCCTAAATCGGAAACAAAAAACGATATCAAATTGAAATTTTCAGGAAAAAATAAGCTTTATAAGGGGATGAAGCCTATTGATTCTGATTGAAAATAGAGGTTAAAGGGGTCTGTTAAAAGTATAATATAGTAAAGTTTAGCTTTACTTTTCTTGTTTTCGTTTTTTTTCAAAAATTGAAATAAAAAAATAAGGCTAAAGACACATTAAGTCGAAAAATGCCGGGAAGTTTGCAACTGTGACCGGTATTCCCAAGAAACTTTTATTTGTATAAAATTCCACCTCAGACAGGAAGTCAGTTTTGAAAAATGCAAAACATGTAAACAGTAAACAAAAGGTAGTAAAATATAAACCCCGTTGACATCCAAAGACTAGATTTTCCCGAAAGTCACAAATTTGAAATCTGCGTCACTGTATATAAATGCATGAAAAAAAATCTTTTTAGATTCAGTATTAGAAAAATTATAAGAAAAAGTATATTTAATATTTCCAAAACAAGCCTCTGGAGAGTTTCGAGACAGAGTGTATAAATTCAAGAGCTGATATCGTTCAGATTTTAAGAAATTATAGCCACTTTTGTGTACTCTTCATTTGTATATTTGGGCGAAACTGGGATTTTACTAAAGGTGGAACAAAAAGAACTTGGCAGAACGAGAGACGAGAGTATACAATCCATAAAACACATCGATAGTGACGTAAAGAGACATATTAAAGTGCATGCATGTGGAAAACACGAATTATTAACGTTAGCTAAAAGACATGAAAGATAAACAAGTTATAAAAGTAATTTTAGAAAACTGACTTCAAAATCGTGCAGATGCCATCACCACATATTGACCAAATAGGACACCGTGTTAAAGAACTATCCCTGACCTCCTCCTTTTTTGAAGTCGGTTTTTTCATTATTGTAAATTTATTTGACATAAGCCTACTCTTCGAAATAAAATTGTTTTATTATATTATGTCGGTAATTTTTTATGATTTAATCATTTATTTATTTACGGAAAATACTGTTGGATGATTTAAAATATTAGGATGTCAATTAAACTATTTATTTAGGCTATACCCTGTGTTAAAATAACTATCTATAAATTAAATTAGGCGTGCGCCAAAGTTACTTTCCGCTTAAGAGCGCCAATAATGTCAAATTATGACAGCTTGCAGAAAACATTAACTTTGCAGTTACTTTTCAAGGCGCAATAGCCTACTTTCGATAGTGATCGTAGAAAAAATTATATACTGCAAATAATACGTAATAATATAATGGACTGCCACGTGCTCTTGAAAAATGTTTCCCCGTTTTTTGCAAGATCCGTACACTGTATAGTTGGACTAACTGTTAATAATTCCAATCGACGCATTTAAGACATATAAACCAAACCATGTCGCGTTAAAAAAAAATTGAAAACTATTTTAGACAACGACTAAAAACTACTAGACTAATTCATTCATTCATAATTAAGCCCTTATATGTATTGCAAGCATTCAGATTGTGTTTTATATTAGGCAAACAGAGTTGTCGCATCGGCTAGAAAGAGCGAGACTGCTGCTAAATTGAGCGGAGGATGGTTTGTGCGAGCTTGTTTATCTGAGGTGCGAGCTCACGTTTTATGAATTATTCCTGCTTTACACCGCTGCCACACTGTAAATAAATGGTGTACTTTCCTGTAAAGCACTTTCAGCTACTAATAGTTGCAACAAGAAAAAGACGTTAAACAGATAATAACTGGAAATGCAAATATACTTCCTTAATGTAAGCTTTTGTGCGTTTTAGAGCCTTATGTTAAGTCAATTCCGAATTATAACCATAAACAATCCATGTAACAAGTCTCCCCATAACAATTTGGCAGCTACGTGGTTAACACCGTAATACATACTTGAAATTCCGTTTTTGTAAACAAAATAAGTCTTGGTTCCTTCACCTAACATGACGACAAGCGATACGGAGTTTTAATGGTGTTAATATTTTGAACAATACTGTATAATTCGGTTTACTTCCCTCAAAAATCGAACAATGGCGCTTGGTCTATTTTATAGTAATGTTATCCAAATGTACGTACTAATTTAAGGTACGTATTGCATTTTCATGCCCTTTGAACCAAATTGAGTTTATTTCTGAATTGTTGTAAATTGACTAAAAAACTGTTGGACAAATCAAGCAAAAAACGAACTTATGACGCCAATAAAAATTGTAAAGATCGAAACTTTTTAGGCTCGCAAATCTACTGAAACGCCTTCCATACCAATTCGCTTTTGGTGCCTGTCGTTTTTTGGCCCCTCTTTCGGCACTCGATCTTCAACTGTTCTTTGTTCAAACTTAACAAAGCGTCCAAAATTTTTGACGGTTTTTCGTTAGCGGCAGTTAGCAGCGGTTGTTTAGACGGTGCTATAAATTTTACTGAGCTCGCATGCGCTTTGCGATTTTTTTTACCAGTCATAGTTGCTTCGGTTTTTGTTTAAAAATCTGAGAAAAATACTACGAAGAATTAATTGTGATTTAAGAGTTAAAAAAGAGGTGTTGGATACAAACGATGTTAATGATGTTAGCGGAAGGGTATATACAGGATGTTTTTAAAATACATGTACTTTTAAAACTGGTTTATGTTTAAACTTTCCTCCGAATGCACAAAATTAATGTTTTTTAAATGCTTTTAAATGCCGGTCTTAAGGGCGAAATCAAACTGTTCGACCGATCTTTACCAAGAAAAAAGAAAACAGCAATAAGAACGCCAGGACAATCACACATTGTTTCGAAAATAAAGAATAATGATGTAAGTGATACTGTAAAAGGAGCAATTAGAAATGTATTTTGTAATGTGAAGCAAGAGAACAGCAGATCACAATCAAAATACTAAATTGCACCATCGGTGCAATATTAACACCACTAGGAAAGTGGCGTCTCGAGAAACAAACTATAACTTAAAAATTGAATAAAATTCATTATGAGGTAGTGTTATATTTGAATTTTTTGTACTTTTTATATCTATCTATTTTGTGCCTTAACTCAAAATTAAAATTTTTCGAGTATTCAAACGGAAAAAGACGTGCAAAAAAAATTGTCGGAATTTTTTTGCGATGGCTGCGAAATTCTATTTAAATTGATTAGTAACATTGGACTTGAAATTTTGGTAGAACTTATATGAATGGTCGCTCTGATCGACAGTCTGATTTAGCCCTTAGTTTTGAAAATCGACTTTAAAATGTACGACATGTACGTATGCTACTGCCACAGCAACATTTTTATTGTATTTGATTAACAAAGGCAATGAGGCAAGCTTGTTACAATTTGACCAAATTGAATTTCATATGCATCACATCCTGCATCAGCCTACTGTTTTTAGACACAATGGAGAATGGACAAAAAAGGGGAGTATTCCTATAATATTTAAATTTGAGAATTTCATGGTAAAATTGGTGGAATTCCGTTTTTTTAACATCATATTATTACTAAGAGTATACATGTACGTCAAAAACATCCTTTGTAAATACGGTGTGTATATTCAGTAACACCTTAATTATATTTTCAATTTTTAATTTCTACCCAAACCAAAAATGAGATCAAATTTATAGGTATCTTAAATACAGAAATGAAATATGAATGGTACCCTACATATAAGTGCACGTTTTATAACTTTTCATAAAATAAAAAAAAAATTATTTTTAAAGCACTGCAGATTGCAATGTTAGAAATATCCTACATATCATTTTTCCTTGATTTACCTTATCTATGATTGTAAAATAGACTTCTACCTTTCAACACGATAGATGTTTAGTGTTAAAAATGCAAACAATTAACCAATTATAAATCCAATTAATTAATTAAAAGTCAAGTTTTAGAATAATAGACTGATTGTGGAAAACCATTGTGCTTTGTTAATATTAAATTGGATAGCTACTACCTTGCTACACTGTAAAAATAAATTATATAACCAATTTATTTTATCTCGTACATTATAGTGAGTAATTAACGAGTTTTTAATTTACAAACACCGTCTCAACACTGCCCTTTTAACACAAAAGTACAAAACATGACACATTACGTGTCATTAAAATATTTTCAAAAATTAATAAATTATACACTATTCGGAACTCATAGAGACAAAATGTTAGGTAGAGAGGAGTATTTAATATTAATCGCAAGGGAATCGATAGATTAATTCGTTCAATTTCTTCCAGCAAAATGATTAATTAATTAAAAAGTTAAAACTAACCTAAAAAATAAGTGCAGACGTTTAAATGCTAGCATGAAGCAGTGTCCACGTTTGAGAGGCCAATATATTAATAGAACTTTATTATATACAACTTACCTTTATAGTTTTATGGAAGAACACACACTTATTACGTACATTACCGTTAAAAAAAAGCTAAGAGAAAATTATGAACCGTGAACTTCCACTAGAAAACTGTCACGAAGATCAGTTGACAGTCGATGTCGATCCGATCACGAATCAAATCAACGCACACGAAACACATTAACGTCATCTGCCATTTCCCTTCAAATTCTATTTAATAGGCAACATTAATAACAGTAAGCTGTATTAACGGTTGCGTATTATTAAACATACAGCAAGTAAATAGAGAAATCTGATATTATGATGTTAATAAGTAGTTGAATAAATTCGTATGTACATACCAAACAAATTACGTACATATTTATGTAATTTAACCTTTTACACAAACTCCCGTCTTCAAATGTTGTTTTGATTGTAGGCAATACTCATAACATAGGTCTGTCCTGCTGGTTGCATACTGACTGACTATTGGATTCTTAGAATGGATCACATACTTTGATTTTGATTGGATTCATTTGAAACAGAATCGTACTTACTCAAAACGCGAAGAGCCTTTTTTACAGGTGGAAAAATAAAACTATTTGAGTAATATATTATATTATTCGAGTTAAATAAGATACAAAAAAGAAATAAAGGAATAAAATGATAATACATTTAGAGATAAAATATATAACAGAAATAAAAAATGGGTTGTTTTGACTAAAGGAGACACACAGCCAATTGAAATAATTTAGAAGTATTTACATTTATTACAAATTTCTAAAATCAAAGGAGGGTTTTCAGAATTAACTTATATAACTGCATAATATATAATTGCAATCAAATTTATTTAATGTACAAATTGTGTTTAAAACCGAAATAAAAATACTAAAACGATTTAATTAAAAAGAATCAATCAGTTATGGCAAATTTTCAACATAGATTTCATCTTGTATATAAAACTTTGTACTGAAAATATAAAGCTGTATGTAAAAAGAATTAAAGTAATAAAAATACATTTAAAAATTATGTAAAAACTTATTATATGGACTATTAGTTTACGTATATTTATTGTAGAAAGTATATGTACTTGCTAATATAAAAATATATATATGTATGTATAAATTACACATTCTGGCACACAGTGTCTTCAAAATTTT
Organism: Psylliodes chrysocephalus; assembly: GCA_927349885.1. NCBI lineage: Eukaryota > Metazoa > Arthropoda > Insecta > Coleoptera > Chrysomelidae > Psylliodes > Psylliodes chrysocephalus. Next base: position 67,524,368 of record OV651818.1, read on the forward strand.
TCTAGATACAGAGTGTAACAATAAATAGTAAAAAATTAAATATATTTAGAAAATAAGAAAAACTAATCATACAACAAATCTATTCATATTCATCTATAAGGGTGTCAAAAACATTTTATGTAAGTGAATTTTTATGTACTGAATTTGTATGGCACTCGTTAACTTAATTCATGGTTTTTATTGATAACGATTCGTAGCTTGTATGTACACTCTGTATACTGGTGAGCTATAAAGAAACTTTTACAAAGAATACTGTATTAAAGAATTCAAATAAACAAATTATGGCAAACAATTTTTTTTATAAATTATAAACATATTTGGCCATAATATTTTGACCAAGAAAAGTGTAAAATGTTTTGCATAATTTTTGCGGTAACAGAAAAACAAATCTTAAGGCGGGTCCACATCAATAAATTTTTTCGTTGTGCGTTGTATTTAACGCAAGATTTTTTGTGTTAAAATGTACGTAGATGTGTACTTAGCACCGCATAAAAACGCACACAAATATTTTATTCACATACAACGAACGCTATCCATCAGCCTGGGGGTTTTTGTATCAACTTCAAAGAGATCTGTGAAGTTTTAAAAAGTTGAATTATTTCGATTAGGAATGTGCCGTCATGTATCCAAATTTAATGAAGAAATGTGCAATTTTCACATTATTGTCTATACTTCATAATAATAAAAAAATAAAAAAAATGTTATTGAACAAAACAATGTTTTCAATATAGCACTTCATCTATGTCCATATTACAAGATTTGGCAATTTCTCTCCATGCATCAATTTTCTTTAGTTTGTTGAAATGGTCTTTATATTTTGAATACCACAGCAACTGATACTTTTCATACTCTTTTATCAAAAGCAATGAATGTTCGGTATTCCACTTCATAATAATTAGTACAATGCTTGGTGATTAACAGAACATACTACGTATCTCTTAAAAAAAATAATGCTCCGCCTGCTCCAAAGAAAATGGATACAAAACAAAACAAAACTTTTCGTCGAAAAATATCGTAAACAAAACAAATTTTTTGCCGCAAATATTTTTGCTGAATTAAAAATTCAATGCACAACACACAATTTTATTGGTGTGGACGCGCCTTTATAAAGATTAAAAATATTTTTTTAGAATTTATTCATAATTGTAAATATTAACACATCAACTAATATAAATAAAATTTAAGGTACTATTCCTAAAATTTTATTTTAGGTACTTATAGATATTATTAACCTAGAAACGGGTACTTTGTCTCTTAAATATTTAAAGTCAACATAGATTTTTATAAGAATTTTATGATTTGTTTTGTTTTATCATGAGATTACTTTTTGTAAAAATGTCAAAAATATAAAAAAATTCCCTCTAGTTTCGTTATAGTAATCTCAATTTAAAGAATCAACGAAATCACATCTGATTCATAATTAAGAAATACTCGAGATTCAGTAGGAAAAAAAAGAATAAACCATTCATTATTAGATGTACGATTGTCTGAAATCTTAGATGATAAATTTGTATATGCTTACAGCCCTTTTAAAATACTGGAATAGTATTGAATTTGCAAAAAAAACTAGTTATTACTGTACAAGAACTGAAACTAAAATTGTGGGAACGTATATAGTAGGAGAACAACAAAATAACTTTGTATATCGTCAATTATTTAAAAATGATAAGACACAAAGTACCAGCTAAAAAAAATCAAATTTGGTCATTTCGTTTTACGTTATTTTATAACAACAAAAAGGTTTGTATATTTGACAATATGTTTTCTTTATTAGTAAAAACTGGGGACACTGAAATCTGAGAAATCAACCAAACTTGATTATTTCATTTAATATGTCTATTTTATATTTAAATAATTATTGTAAATGTTAAAATTTTGAGACTAGATTCAAACGTTTTTTATGCTAATCCGTTTACATAGCCTCAAGTATGAATTTGTATTAAATTTATTATTTTTTAAACAAATTAACATAAAAAACCAAATAACATTAAACTACCATGATTAAATACGTAATATGAATTTTTAAAACCACAATTTTTCGTCTTTATATTTTTAGACATTTAGGAAAACATTTTGCATTGAAAAACCAAAACGGTAAATGATTTCGATATATTTTTTTTTCATTTCGTTTTTCAAAATATCGAAAACATTTACGTTTTTTTTTTAAATTAATTTTTAATTATCAAAAAGTTCCGCAATTTTGTTTTGAGATTTTCTTTCGGCGGTGTTATAGTCGATGACGACCCCTTCGCTATTGGGCTGGAGAGCGTCAGAATCTATCTGAAACTTTGCTTCAACTGGCGCCGCCACTAGACTACCGTGCGGGCCCTTTATCATATGTACCACATTCATACCTAAAAGAAAAAAAAAATATATTTTTAAATACAAAATCGATGCTGATTTCTTTATTTTATATAGGTAGCTTTGGTGTGGTTATGAAGCTGTCAATTAAAAAGTGTAGATACTATGCACAATTTTGATAAGCAGATTTAAAAAGAAAATTTTGATAAACAACGGAAAGAAATGAGAAAGAACGAAACAACACAGCTATTACAAGAAAAATAAGACAAAAACTGAAATTAGAAGACGACAATGTTGAAGTTATTAAACTGCAGTCCCTAACACATCTCGACAACGCCACCAGCAGAAGTGTTTACTAGCTGGGAGGCCCCTGAAAATGCACAATGTAGCCTAGTGAGGTGGTGCAATCCACCTTCCCCACCTTATAAATACAGACCATATAAAAGAATAAGAAAATAAAAGACAAATCGATGGACAAGATAAAATGAAGAAAATGTTCTCAAAGAACGAATAAAATGACTCAAAAACGGAAGATGACATGGAAGAAATATGTAGAATTAATGACATACAAGAAATACAAAATAAAAAGTACTGAATCAACTGTTTTATAGTATAAATAAAACTAATTTTTGTTACCTACTTAGAAGAACTTAGTTTTCAATCACCTAATCTACTTCTTCCAAATTTGATATGAATTCCAGTTTGGTATACAAAAAATATATCCATAACCATCCAAATAAACCTAATAAAATTATTAGAAACCAAATGAGGCGTATAATATTTTTATATAGTACCATGTTTTGTCGGTATGGTTAGAAAATGTCAAAATTTTTAATGAAAATATAAGGTATCCATAGAAATAATAGAAATTATAAAGTAAATGAATTAAATTTCTAATGCACGTCATAAATAAACTCATGAAAGTAGACGTTGCCACGTTGCGGCCAAATTTGAGGATCTCAAGAAACATTTAATAAAAAACTAATGTTTAATACGCTAGTTCAGTGATGATGTAATTATGGTTCCACTGACAATTAAAGTGACAGTAAATTTTTTGAGTGCGTTTTTTTTTCATTTTGTTTACCTAAATTATATCGTTTCTTCACTTTTATAAATATATTCCTAAAGTAAGTAGATAACATGCATCAAATATATAATCGTTTAATTACCAATTACATACCTTTAAACTATTTTTTATGACCTGTAAATAATATTTAGAAATAAACTAAAAACAGTAAAAATGTATACGTCAAATTTATTGATGTTTTTGTTAAAAGTTTGGTTAGAATTAAATGTTAGTGGAACCAAAATGACATCACACCGAACTAGCGTATTGGAACTCCATCTTTTGACACTTTAAATAATTAATTCATTAAACCTTATACAATTTTAGAAGCTTTCGGAAGTAGTTCTCTCAATATAAATAAATAGAATAAAAATAAACAACAAGTAAAGCTTTCAGAATAAGAATCACTATCATCATTAAAATCATTAATTACAGGTAAAATATGTTCCCGTTCAAATATAACTTCACGGTCCCAACATATCTGAATTTTTTTTTTCAGTATGACTGATACAATTAGACCAGATTTGGGGGTTACAGTATGTAGTGCTTCTCTTTACCTATACATACTTAAACAATTTTAAATTAAGTTGCCGTGCCTACCAATATGTCGGTTACAATAATTCTTGGCAATGCCCCATATCATTTCAATTGGGTTAAATATACAATAAGGAGATAACCGAATAACTGTGTGGCCATATTGTTATGCAAGTTGATCTACTTTATAAATTTTAGGAGGTTTATTTCTGAAAACTTCTGTTTTGCAGTAAGAGTATGAAGTGTGGCAATTCCAGTCTTATTTTTTTCGCATCTAATTAAAGGGTGGGAAAGGTAACAAATAGATATTTAGAATAAGCTGCATATCTAGTACAGACTGATTTAAATATATTTATTTACGAATTTTAAACCCTATTATGATAAGCAGAACAACCACAATCCGATAGTGAAGAACACAGTGTTTAATTTCTATGATGCTATTAAAGTCTGACAGCTCCGTCTCGTCCTAATTATCGTTTGTAATCTTTCTATTGGCTTATTTTTGTTTAAATACCAGTGAAGGGGAGGGCATTGCTAAACGACTTAATACTTGTCATTAGCTTTGATAAGCATTAAATAATAGATGTATTAATTTTACCTGTTTGGCTTAATTGCGGTTATATATGGGGTTATGTATTGACCTTATTTAATTTTTTCAATGTCCGGAAATTATCTAGCGAAAAGTATCGATTAAAGCCCGTTATTGTTAACTTCTTAGAATAATAGGTTGGTATCAATTTGAGCTCCGGAATTTTCGAATCTCCATCTGAGACTACTCGTGATCTTTTAACGCCGTATCAAAGGGTTGTGGAGCAAACCACATTATTAAAGCTGGCACTCAAGTATTTCCGAGTTGAAGGCGTCACAAGAAAGGATTATTTTCTTATCGGTAAAAAAGCACCTTAAAAAACATGCAACTGTTATCTACCTCCGAGACTACGAGACAAATCCTGTAATAACTTAAAAATTTAATTTCTTACATGCGCATTAATCTTGCAATCGCTGTAATGTACGGCATGGTATTAATGCACTGCGGCCTAAAAGATCTATATTGTTTCCAGTGTCAGATTGGGACCACCAGGGTCTACTGGTTCAGGAGGGAGAAGGGCCCATCTATCAATTCTTTTTTCATGGTCTGATTCATTCAAGAAGACACTGATGCTGTTTTCCGAGGTTGTCACGTATTACGGGGTGGGCCCACTGCCTGAACGAGGACCCACTGCCTGAACGAGGGCCCACTGCTTGAACGAGGGCCTACCTCCGACATTGGTTGTGCCCTCTTCTGTCGCTAATGCAGTAAGGGATCCTTTGAATCATATCTTCTCAAGGAAATGTAGAATTTGGAGTGGCTCCAAATTAGGTAGATCGCCCTTCATTGGCTTCTAGAGTGCTGCACATTCAATCATAATATGAATGCACAAGTTACTCTGAGATTGTTGAGATAAATTATTGAGGACAAAACCTCGTTGTATAATCATCGGTTATAGTTGAACGTAGTTTTAAAAATGACATTTGTACAGTATATATTACCGCCAGTTAAAAATTAAACGCCTGTTAGTTGAACTGAGTTTACAGCATTCTTTGTACAACCCGCCCTAACAATTGTAATGATATTCATTTCTTTTTGGGATCTACAATTTTTCCATTTAAAGTTTTTAGCTAAAATCACGTTTCGGAAGTCAAAATGCAGTAAAACCAATAACAAACAACTACTAGACCAATTTTGTTAAGGACAAATTGCAAGTATTCTTGCTGTTGCCAAATTATTATGGGAGAGTCATGTTACAAGGATTGTTTACGCACAAAAGGCTGGCAAAATGATTTTATGGAAGTATATTTACATTCTTAATGTCAATTAATATTGTCTGTTTAATGTTTTTTTTTCTGGTTGCTACCATTACTGTAGCTAAAGATAATTTAAAGATAAATTAAAGATAAGTACCTACATTATTTATTTTACAATGCGGCAACTGTTAAATATATTTTGTATCTTAGTAACATCTACCTTTATATTTATTAATGTCTAGTTAGTAAATAATTGATGTCACTTATATTCTGTCATATGTCAATTGTCGATCTTGATGTCTTGTAAAAATTCTGTCACGACAAGTAAAATTCGCTTTGTATAAAAACTCATTAAGGATTAAATACATTTATTTAAACCTTTCCATAAACCATATTAGGTCTTTTCCTTTGCATCGAAAGTGTAGCACTGGGCTACACCAATTCTGAAAATATCGTTGCATATATACAAATTGTATGGATGGAACGATATTTTCAGAAGTGACGTATCTTAGTGCTACACTTTCGATGCAAAGGAAAAGACCTATTAGGCAACGGTGTAAAGCAGTAATCATAATTTTACAAACCGATTCATTTTTAAAACGCGTGCTCGAACCTCTGATAAAGAAACTCGCACCAACAATCCCCACTTAATTTTGCAGGCATCTCGATCTTTCTAATGCGACAGCTTTGTCTGACTAACATAGAACTTAACCTGAATACTAGCAATAAATAAGAGTTTCATAAAAAATGAATGGATTAGTCTAGTATTCTTTCATCGTTGAGTAAAACTGATTGGTAACTTCGGTGCACTCTAACTTTTTGGACACGAACTAAAGAAAAATCAGCAAATAGTTTTACAAATTTTTTGATCTCACACTTTTTCTTCCGATCAATAGGAATAGAGTAAAACAATTCCCAAATTTTTTTAAGATGGCAGATGAGCCAATTTTGGGATTTTACCTAATTGTTTCCTACATACCTATGATAAAATATTTTTAGGTATGAGTACCAACGTCCTTGACTATACGCACTATTCGTTCAAAATGTTACTTAAACCGGCCCTGCACACTGTGCTTCATTATATTGTTTACACATTTGCACAAAAACAAGTGTTAATTTCGATATTCCAAGTTGTCTATTTTTTTTAATCTATGCATATAATTAATGATTCGATTTGATACGAATGCGAACAACTTTATTAAACAATTTCGTTCTTATAAATTCGTTCTTAGTCATTTGATTAGTTGTAAAATGTTAATGATAGAGAATCGGACTTTTGCGGTAAAAACTAGTTTCCATTTTGCGTCATGGCGTGCGAGATGCGATCCTATGTGGGTTCGTCTGTCTAGAGTTCTAGAGTCTAGAAAAGTCGTCTCAGCGAGATAATTTTTTGATAGACTGATGTAGAATATCCGCTTATTCAGTTTCCAGTTCTATAATTTCTTGTTTATTTAAAAAAGAATGTTATCCTTTTAGTTTCTAAAAATCTCTATTTTTGGTTCCTAAAAATCTCTTCCTTTTGGTATAACCATTGTGTAATAAGTTCCTACATAATTAACTTTCTATTCGTCAACAGAGTCGTTTCTTGGGTTTCTTCGGTAGCTATGTCTTTTTTCGAGTCTTTTTTACAATAATTTAAATAAAATTGACAATTATTATTCAGTATCAATAGGCATTGTGTAGATCAGAATTATTTTATGTTTTATTCCATATTTTAAAATGTAGTCAATTTAATCATAGAATAATACATAATAGTAATAATGTTAAAATACATAAAAATATCTTAAAATTTATGGAAAAATAAAAGCAATCAATCCAAACAGGCCCCCTTTAGACAGTGGTCTTGAGATTATGAATTATGGAAAAGCAACTTGTCATTTTAATCTAAATTTAAAATAATTGGGCCTCACTAAAACAAATAAAAAACATACAATATTGTTATTGTTTAGTCTACAAACGTTCAAAAATAAAAATTATACTTATAAAACAAGAGACGAAGAAAAATCTTAGAAATATGTCAATATTCTTAAAAAATGTAATAAATTGTTATGGTATAACACTAAAAGCGTCTGTATTCAAGTATAAATCGAGCGTAGCTTTTCAGTTAATCATCGACATTGCTACTGAAGTGAGCCAGTGTTCGTGATACATATTAGACTTTTTTGTCTCAAATAAATAATAAAGCTATTTCTATTTAGCGAAGATTGGCTAGAATTAAAGGGGGACATCTTCGTACATATCCTCAACGTCACATATGTCATTCCCCTCCCCTCCATTACTCTAACCAATGCAATTTAAATAAGGAAACTACAAAGTATGATACATCATTCAAGAGGTAACTTTATAGAGAATTAATTGCATTGATTTTGAATTTAGCACCCTGTGGGATAAAATAGTAGTTTGTACAACAAGAGTGGATATGATGGCCATATCGCACGAAGATGAAATTTGAGCACGACGCCGTAGATAAGCTAATATCCATGTGGGTGTAGAAAAAAACTTTTTCCTACGACCACTTAGGAAAGTGACACATATCACACTATATAGTCCTATGGAAAGTGCCCTATATCACACGCGTATGAATAAGAATTTACTTTCCACCCGAGTGAGAATATGTTACTTTCCTCAGTAGTTGTCACAAAATGTCAAACACCTAATTTCTATTTTGATCTATGTAATGTCCATATTAATACTAAAATCGATATGATTGTTAAATTATTGAAATTGTTGTAAATTAGATCCTAGATATTTATCTTTAACAATTATTATTAAAATAATTTTAAAATAATGTTTGCTCTTTATTCTGGTTAAATACATAACTGATTAGATCATTCAATTGACACAAGGCCTATTAGCTCAGGTGGTTAGGACGTCGAACTTATCAACTTTGCCATTTTTCGACCGCGTTCAAATCTTGGCGAGGCAGAATTTTGTTTTGTTTTTTTTGTTTATTTTTGTTTTTTTTTTATTTTTTTTTAGTTTTTTTGTTTAGAAAATATAAAAATTGAATAAATACAATTATTGTTGATTATTTTTTTAAATACTTTTTAATTAATATAGTAATAATAACCTTGGTTTTACATTTTTTTGATGACATTATTTTGTGGTCGTAGGAAAAATATTGTCACTTGTGTGAAAAGTGATTTTTCACACTCGTGTGATAGTCGCACTCGGCTTGCGCCTCGTGCGACAATATTTCCCACTCGTGTGAAAAATGTCACTTTCCACACTCGTAATGTAATATACTATTTTCTACACTCATATGGATATGAGCTATTCTACGCACAGACTACAAAAAGTATGCCGTTGCGTTCAACTGAACGAATATATTTCATATCCAGTCTACCTAGTAAGAACATGCACAAAATTGAAATTTACCAATCACAGTTCATATTTTTATCACCCGGCTGCTATTATTATTTTTAAATTTTAAATAAGTGAAAATTCTGTGAAACTAATCGTCAGTACATTTATTAGTAATTGATATTAAATATATAAAATGAGTTATTCTTGTATAGAATCGATAAATATTTATATTTTTATTTTGTCTATATTTACAAATAAATCATAAATTTTAATTAATTTAATTAAGAGTATTAACACTAACATATTAGGTGTGTCGATGAAGCTGAGACTAGCGTATTTGGGTGTCATGCTAGAGGTCTCGGGTCCAAAGATTGGAGACTAATTAAACTAATTAAATCTTTTGTTTTCAAGTTTATTTTATTTTACAAATTAGTAAAAGTCATAAATTATTGTTTAGTTATTTTATCAAAATTTTTAAAATTTTTAGATTTTCGTTATTGGGTCGTAGAAAAAATATACTGTACCACTTGTATCCGTATCGCACTCAAATGATTGAGCACTCCGAATATGGCGTCGCGTCGTGCTCAAACTTCGTCTTCATGCGATATGGTCATCATATCCACTCTTGTTTCACAAACTATTATTACGTATTATAAAGTGTGACACTTCTATTAAAAGCTAATTTTATTCGTCTCAAGTGTTACACTTTACAATACGTAACTGTTTTTAATCCGTTAGAGGACGCTAAAATCAAAAGGAACGCGATGAATAATCATATTGCTGAATTCTCTATAAAATTATTTTTTCAATGATGTCTCACACTTGGTACTTTACATATTTAAATTGTATTGGTTAGAGTAACAGAAGGGAATGAGTGACGTATGACAGTAGACGATATGATAGAAAGATGTCCCGCTTTAATAAAAAATTGACGTATCCGAATGTTTACTGCTGGTACCGAACAATTATGTACACATTAAAAACTTACCAATGAGGTCCTCTTCCCCGACATGGTGATGTCTTTGATGATGCTTCGAGGCACTCAACACGTCAAGTTCACCTGACTGCACATTGTCATGTTTTGCTTCCACTGAAGGTAAAATCCCCACCTCATTAGGATGCATTTGAATCCTTTCAGAGCTCGTTTCTGAACTTTCTTCGTCTCCATTCTCAGTATCTTCATCCGACGAGCTCTCTATCGACTTCGGTAAAATACCCATCGCTATGTGAGTACCTTTCAACCCCGTATGGGCTCCTTCTAACCTAAAATTAATAGGTAAATCTGGCTGGGACAAATCTTCTTCTATTTTTATGTTGTTTTCTCTGTTTTGCTTCAAAAATAATCGGTACAAGTCCGAGCTATCATCACGTTCAATTTCATTCTGGTGACTTTCGAACCATTTCTTGTACTTCTGCTTTTTGATGTCGTTGTCAGTCGTCAAAGTAATATGCTGCGTGTTATTAGTTTCGAGGATGTCTGGTATTTCTTCGCTGGCGCTTCTGTTGGAGTTTTTTTCGATTGTGAACAGATTTTGTGGTAGTTCTAGTGTGTTTCCATCTGTTATTTCACAATCTTCCGTCCGAATCTTGTCGCAACTCTGACAGGAGCAGTTGGTAATTATCTGGACGCGTTTCTGTAGAATCGGCGTTTCTACGTTTTTGTCTATTTGCTTCAGGTTCACATGGTAACATTTGATTTCTGACGGTTGACAGCTATCGCAATACGGACCTGAAATATGTCTAAAGTTTATACGAAAAGGAAAATTAAAAAAATGTGCTTGAATAGGGCACGCTTTGGTACAATAATAATTCGTTTACTTCTACCTATTAGTTCACCGGGTTCTGCAGGCTGCGTTTTAGGTATCGAGTAGCTGTAGCACGCTCCCACGCAAACATTATTATCTATTGTCACGGACTCGTAACCAGGGGATGCAATTATTTGTTGGATGGGGGTGAGCTGGCACCAAGAGTGTTTTTCTGGATACAGAACTATGTTGTGAACCTGTAAAAAAATATTTAGCAATTAATGTTAAGGTGCGTATACTTATACACACCTTAACATCAATCAAGTGTTTTCAAAAAAAAATTAAACGCCCTTTACTTAAATTATAGAATTATGATTTTAGCCCTTTTAGAACCAAACTAAATATTTTTTTAATAAAAATGATCGCCCTTCGCATATGTACGCCTATGAATAAAATTCAGGTCGGATAAAATTGCATGTGACGCTTTCTGCATATTTTGCTCTTTAGGCGCTTGTGTATATAATGTGTATAATTACTATTATCATGTGTGTAGGCAAAATTACAACGTAGGTACATACCTTGTGCTCTCGCTCCGTCGATATACCCAGAAAACCAGCAACCAGCAATGTAAAAGTGATTCGCTTGGCGCTCCTGAAAATAAAAGAACGTAATAAGTGGGTGGGCATTTTATAGAAATAAATATTTACAGATTTCGCAATCCTTGCAACCACCAGGGACATTGGAAATGATAATAACTTTTTTAATTTTTGTAACCCTCATTTCTACATATTTTATTTTGTAAAATTTAAATAAGTAGTTTGTTGGACAGGAAACAGTCGAAATGTAGAACTTTTATGTATACTTCATAAATTACTTTATCGGCCATGGCTTCTAAAGTTAAGTGTATAAAGTGTTTCATACCGATTAGAATTCTCAAATCTGAGGTAGGTTCTTTCATATACTATTTTTGATTTTTTTGGAATCAAATTCAAAGACGCCAAATTTGGCGCGTCTCTAATTTCTGTGGTCGTGCCCTTAATGAATTCTTCGTCACTACTCATTTTTGTAATTTTTTTTGAGACCAATTTTTAATAAGTTACCTAGGTAATTAAATTAATTTGACATGAGCACAGTGACACAACAGAAATTGTTCAATTGTTTTCATAGCCAACTCAGTTAATGAAAAATTATTGGAAATAATATCATTTCAGATTTAATTTTCTATATATTTTTTAATATATAAGCACATTCGAATAAAAAACATTGCATGAGCTTCTCGTAGTCGCCCAAAAAACTCAACTACTATTAGGCATTCCAAACAAATGGATTGCCAGTGGGAAGGTTTGGTATATCTAAGGGTGGCGACATACGGTGTATTCTATCTACTTTACGTAAAATCATGAATAATGGATTACATTTAAATATTTTATGTCAAACACAATACAAATAATATTTAAAAAAACCCACCTATACATTTCTTCATAAATTGGCAGGCTTGGCGACTACTACTTTGAATAAAAATAGTGTCCAAGTTGCAAGACTATGTCGCTACCCCCTTAGATATACAAGAATTTCCCACTGGCACCTATTATTGTTTGACAGGTCGTTGGAATGCCTAATACTAGCACGAATAACACACCGAATTGAACAAAATTATTACATTCCATAGCTTATTTGATGGTTTATATAAAAACAATACGTGGCAAACTTTTAATGTTATTATTTTAACTCCATGAAAAATATTGTGCAGTTACATTTTAAAGGTCAAATTATTCAAAAACGATCCACTCTATCGCGTTTAAACAAAAATACCTTTTTTTGTGGGACAAACTATGGAAATTTGTTTTTCTTAATCAATTTTTCGGAAAAGATAAAATAAAGAATACCCAGAACACCTCTTTAAAATAGCCCCTAAAAATGATTTTTTCTTTTGTTTTACCATTAAATTAAATAATATAAAACTTTTGAGTTTTTCCAAAAAATTTGCTCCGATTGGAAGTTAGGACCGAAAAACTGTTTTTTTTTTTTTCATTTCCCTTATTTCAATGTTTCGGACATTAGTTTATAAAGCAAACTGGCCTTAATTGTCATTGTTCCATCACCTCCTAAAATATTTGTATTCCTTTTTGACTCTTGTATACCGCTCTGTCTCAAAAAACAAGGAAATACAAATAAGTAGGTACCTAGTACGTTCTAATTGAAATTTAACTTGAATACAACACGAAGCCGACTACGACAGTGTTTAGGTATCATGACTATGGGCATATTGGTCCCACCAATTAGCTTATGTGACAGTACCAATTATCATCACACAAGAAATAATCCGGCCCGAGGCTCGAAACAACAAGCACAAGGTGTCCCAACCAAAATAGAAAACAAAACTGAGAGCGTTCGTTATAGTGGTTTTTTCTGATTCTTTTATGTTATTCAGTGGGCGCTTTAAATCTGAGCCATCGCCATTGGTTCTAAAAAGTTTACTAT